>JAWLRI010000801.1:2658244-2714426 GCA_034781795.1 Crypturellus tataupa | reverse complement strand
GCCGCCGGCGCGCAGGAGCCCGCGCAGGCGGAGCAGCCGCGCCGCCATCTTGTGCCGCAGGCTGTCAGCGGGCGCCGTTTGGGGCGTTACCGGGCGTTTCCGCGGGGCGGGACGGCGCCGGGGGCGGGAAGCGCCGGCGGGAGGCCGCGGGGCGCGTCGAGTTCGTCGGTTGCACACAGACAGTGACCCCGCCTGGCTGGTCGGGGGGCGACACGAAGTCAGGGCGAAGAAGAGGTTTTAGTTCTAAAAAGAAACATGGTCATTTCTTAAAAAGAAAAAAAAAATCTCCATGTTGGCGCCGCGGTTTACTGGCAGGGCAGTCCTAGGGGACCCACCGATGAGCTCTTTCGCCCGGTCCTAAGCGTGTTTCAGGGCACAGCGCTGGTTTTGGTGATATTTTTCCAGACAGCAGCAGCGTGGGCGCCCGCCGCCGCCCCTGCGGCTGCCGCGCCAGGAGGTGGCACTGCAGGAGCGGCCATGGCGCGGGCTGCTGCCCCGCTGCGCGGCAGCGCTCTTCATGCGACATCGCGGCTTTCCAGCGCGAGCCGCCGGCTTCGGGCCGGCTCGGCTGAACTTCGGCGTTATTTCCAGGGTTTCTGAGGCGCCCGTGGCTGTGGGCGCCGCGGACAATGTCCCTTTACCGAGGAAATGCTGAGGAAAGGCCCGTGGCCTTGCATGATGCCGAGGACGAGAGAACTGAGGGTTCCCTGGAGCAAGTGTCCTAGTGCAGCTCTGTGGGCAAACGGGTTGAAATTATTTTTTCCTTTTTTTTTTTTTTTTTTTTGGTTCAACTTGATGTTGCCATTGTTCACCCGAGGAGTTTCTCTTCTACAGACCCAAGGACTGTATGCTTAAGCATACTCAGGTCAGAACAGCTGCATCAGATGAATTATCTTGTATTATTATTATCATTATTATTATTATTTGCAAGAGATATTCCTTTCTGTTCTTCATTTCCTCCGTGTGAAAGAAATCTCAAAGGGATTGCGCAAATGAATCTCATTGCATGCACATTTTATGTCAAATAAGTCACTTTACACATACACCTGAGCTGGTAAATCAGCAGTTTTTTTTTTTTTTTAAATTAATTATTACATTTGCAGCAGGGTATATTGCTGTGCAAGGGTGTTCTCCAAGGGGAGGAGCGTTCGCGTTGGCTCTGGTAATGGGTGACTTAACGTGGAAAACTACAAGTTAACGCAGCCCTTGAATGCAAATATGCAGGTGGCTCTTTTTTCGTTTGGCTGTGCGGGTTTTCGCTGTTGTTGTTTTGGGAGATTTTTTGGTGGCACTTTGCCCGTGCCATTGGCCCGTGGATTTCAGTTATTTTGGATATCCGAGCTACAACTTTTAACCGAGCGGTGGAACCGCTCAGAGGCATGTTCTAGCCTGGCAAGCCGTTCAAAAGCGACTCCCTGACAGCTGGTACATACTGCGTGCAAGCCCTGAAGGTGATTTCTGCCAGATGGCCCAGGCTGTCAACATATTTGGATAATAGGAGCTCTTTTGAAGAGCTTTGCTTCTGGGCTTTCCTCTGTCTCGCTGCGTGCGTCGGCGGTGCTGTCAGCGCAGCCGGGCTGCGGCGTTTGACGGGAGGCTTTGAGCACACAGCGAGGTCCAGCACTGACCCCGCTCACAAAGCTCTGCACTCACGTTTTAAGCTCCCAGTCTGTTGCAAAGAGAGTGTTCAACTATTCATCTCTGGTACGGAGAGCCTGGGGGTTGGTTTCTGAGTGTGTTATTTTAAGCCTATGTGTTGCCTTCTCAAGAAGAACCCCGGTGCTGACTGAGCACGTCTACCACCACGGGGCCTGCATGGTCTTCATCCAGCATTTCTAGGCTGCCATCCTAGCGCAGGGCGAGCTTCAACAAGATGCAGAGCTCTCAGCTTACATCTGCCTTGGTACGTCAGTCTCCTTAGTGTCCTTTGCCCAGGGTCGTGCGATCCCACGGGAGGGAGCATTCCCAGTGAAGATGGAATTTAAGATTGAAGGTATCTTGGTTTCAGCTGGAGGGAGAATTAGTTACATTTGGTATCAAATAAGGAAACGTCCACTACTAGGATTGTTTATCAGTCTGTCTTCACCTTAGTAAATGCTAAACACAATAAATGCCCTCAAAAAGGGCCCTGAAGACTTCAGAGTTTCAGCCAAGTTTGTCCTTCCTCAGAGCTGTTTTCCTACATAAATTGGTCACAGACCGCTAGGAAAATACTTGGCTGTCAGGTAACACAACCAGAGCAGAGGCTGGTGAATATGAACGGCACATTGCAGTTTTCCCTGAACAAAGCAGAGGCTGATATGTGAATTTTGTATTGCTGCAGGTCGGAATGGTGCTTGTCCGAAACAGATCCGTGCAAATATGGCATCATCTCCCAGAAGGAGCCATATGAGTCTACTCTCTATATGTGTTTTCAGGATTGTATTTATTTAAATATAAAAATACACTTTTGTACTTGTTAAATCAGAATCAAAGCAAGGGGCATTCTGTGTTGTAAGTACTTGCAGTAACATTTTTAAGAGTTGCTTTTCAAGCAGTATTGGTGCTTACTCATGATGAGACTTCATGTTCATTATTTGTTTAGGATTTGAGTGAATTCTGATCCATTTGCCTGATTTAATGGAATCCAAATGAATGTTAACACAGAAATCAATCTTTGTGAACCACTCTTTCTTTATGTACAACAGGTAACTTGGGTGCTGGTGTTCTCTAATTCTGAATTTTACAGGCTTTCTACTCATTTAATGTTGCTTTTCAAAAATAGGATACATATGTATTGTTTCAACTATTTTTATTCCTTTTTTTTCTTCATTTTTTTTTCTTTTTTTCTTTCCCCAATTAGCAGTCACTGAGGGATTAGGTTCTATAGCTTCTAATGAGCTAATCAGCATTTCCTCCTCAGGTCTTCAGCTGAAATCCATCCTGACTCAGGCATTAATCAAAATCGTTCTCTTTCAGTTCAGTGTTAGTGCTTCCTGTGTGATGAGTTTGAGGGGTCTCAGCCTCAGCTCTCATTTTCTCAGCTGATTCTCATGTTTAGTGCTAATTGTGGTGGACACAGAGGCCAGGAGTTATCAGTCAGCTGAGGACCACGGCTCTCTTTTCACAGGCCTTGGTCCAGGCATTGTAGTGAACCATGTGTTGGGAGAAGCTCTCCTCTCTGTGCTGGGTTTGCTGCAGCTCTTGAGCCTGGATAAGCTGGCCTTAATGGCTGTTTTTTTTCCATCAGGAATGTGCAAGATGTGCCACAGTTGGCATCAGTCCTTATCTAGAAGATGGATATGGGCTTGGACGACTGGGGAACAAAGAAGTAGCCTTGTAAGTATTAAGAAAAAAAAAAAAACCTTTATTTATTGTTGTTGTCTAAAAGGAAATGTAGCTGTTCAGACATATGAGAGTGTTATAGCTGAGAAACTCTGAACTAACACCACTTTTTGGGCTAATGAGGCAGTTAATAAGCATTGTTTGAAAGGGGAAGAAGGTGCTGAAAAAGACTGGTATTTGGTGCAGCATAAAGTAAAAATGTATCCATTTTTGTCTCTCTCAAAAAAAAGAAGCTTTCTTTTGAGCAAACTATCTGGGCAGTCAATGTTTGGAAAGAGGAGGAACTTTATTTTGGTTTTGTTTCTCTGTTTTGGTAGAGACTAATGTAACAGTCTAAGGAGTCAGTGTAATGTGCCCATCTTCCCTAGGAGTAGCATGTGATGAGTTAACATATGCAATGTTCACATTGTTCCTTAAACGGTTCTTAATGATGGTTATTTATGCTATCTACAATGAGAGTGTAGGAAACAGTTATTCCTCCTACCTGGAAAAGGCATGGTTTTCCGGCACTTCTGCAAGGACTTTCAGGAATTAGTGGAGCTTGTCTACCCTAGCCTTGGAAAAGAGTTTAGTTGTTGGGAGGGATGAGAATCTGGGAAGGGGAGCCTCCTCTGTGAGAAAAAAAGACCATTTAGGAATCCTGAAGACCACTAACTCTGGGAAACAACCTTGAAACTTCATTTGTTTTCTTTGGGAATGGTCTCTCTAAATCATTCTGTGTTTTAATTATGGGGTGGATGCCTATTTCTTTTTTAACATAGTCATTTTAAGGCCCTTTTCTGTCATAATTTCTTGGAAAGCCTTTAAAACAGATTCACAGATGCTCTGTGGCCTCTTGCTGAGCATTTAATAATGTGCAGCATCCCCAGGCACCTTCAATTTACTGCAGGGTGCATGTGGGTTATGTTCTTATCACTTGCTAATTAGCTAAGTTGTAGGAAACTAAATACCCTCATCCCCAAATGAGCCGTGAGTAGACATCATTGCTGTCATATTCCTTTGAAGCAGATGCAAAGAATACAAAAGGAGGACACAGTCAATAGGGTTTTTGAAATAATGAAAGTCTTATTTCTGCATTGTGATCTCTGCTACACACAGAAGTTTTCACAGGAGGCAGCTATGCCTGATTGCAGGTTTTCTTCAGCATTTCCCCATTCTTTATATACTGTAAGGAGAATTAATTGTCTTCTCTCATGTGCTGCAATGCAGCCCCCAGGTGCAGTGCTCTTTCCCTTTTGATGCCAGGCATGCAAAAGGAGGTGAAGAAGGAAAGGATTATTTCATGGGCTGTTCTCTGCACTGATGACCAAGGAGAAATGCTGCAGACATCTGTGGGGAACATGCCTGGGAAGTCACTGTGAGGTGCCACTTGTGTCATTGGCCTCCTGGAGACGTTGTGCTTTCCGCTTGGAGTGCTCAGTTTCACTTACCAGACCATGAAGAGGCCAAGTGAGACTCAATGAGTGTTAGAGACGGTGGAAAGGACTAGAATTCACTCTTAGCCATGTCCTTGGCTGAAGTTGACTTTCTAACACTTCTCCATGCCTAAATGTCCTTCATCCAGGGGAAGATTGTGCCCTTAAAGATATAAGCAATATGCATGAACTTGGAAGACACAGTAAAAATGTATTTGCTTTAAACTATAATTACAGTTACTCATGGCTGTTTCTTTCAATCGGTGTGAATAGTAACTCTTGTAATACTCTTCATGCTGTATGTGCATAAAAATGCACATACATTTTTATTGCTTTTATTAATCTCCTTCATTCCCTGCATAGTGCAGAGATTTCCATAGGGTTAGCGATCGCCTTTCTAATGCCACAAACAGTTTGATTTAGGAGCTGCTGCCCATCATTGCTACATCGCTAGAGAAATGTTTATGAGCTAATCTATATCACCCTGCCAAACCATAGATTTTGTTAATGGAAAGTTCAGTTTAATACTCTAAAAACTGTGGCTTGATATATGCTGGGCTGATTAACCCGGGAGGCTGATGTGAGAGTGAAATCTTATATTTCAGCAATGTTTCATGCCTCATTCTGAAGTAAATGCAAGTGCCTGGCTAAATGAAAAAGTATTACATATTTTTAATCATAAAATAAATTAAAAACAATAGGTTACTAAGGAAGCAGCCTTACCCCATTGAGTGTTTGAATACTTTCCTGTATTTGTGTAAATAGAGCATAAGAAGGATGCAGGGATCAATGAGGAGGTATTAATTAGAAGATTGCTTGAGCCTGTCACATTAAAAACTGGAATTTAATTGAAAATCTGCTAAGATGGAACAATTGCTCTTGCAGCAGTCGTATGAGCTACCCTAGGAAGGGGCTTTAGCAGAGCTCTGTGGGTGATCAAAGTGGCAGTGTGCAGTGATGTTGGGGACTGTGGTGACAGGGGACAGTTGTATGTATTGCTGTCATGAGAAGAAAAGTCTGAGCAACTTGTAAGACCCAAAGGAGCTGGGGACAGCGTGTGGAGCACAACATGTGCAGCACTTACCTGCTGCAAGAGCAGCGAATGCCTCCTGGCGCGCAGGCATGCGAGGTTGCTGTGCCTTGCTCTCCTGCAGCCCCTGAGGGCAGGATCCTCTTGCTGCGAGCAGGGCTTGTGCCCTGACATGCTTTTGGACTCAGTGTCTGTCTCCGCGTGGGGTCCTCACATTTGCACCATTCCCTGCAGTGCTGCTTGCTGTGCCTGCTGCTGCCTGCCCAGAGCCTTGCAGACAGGGGTTTTGCAGCTTGGTCTTTGGGAATTTCACTCTCCTCCAAAAGAGTTAAACTGTCAATGGCTTTGAGCAGTGGAAACTATGCTCATTAACAATGTGCTATTTAAAATACAAAGCAAGTGCAGTGATGGTGAGAGGTGTCGGGTGACTACGACAGAGATATATTTTCCTGTTGTTGGGAGAGTGAGATGCAGGGCAGACTTCCCCAGCTGCTGGGGTTTTCAGAGCCTGGCTCTGTGGGGATAAAAGCAGCTCTCTGCTGTGCCTCCTGAAGGAGCACTTGGTGTGGAGCACATCATTCCCTCGGGAGCAGCAGGCGAGGAGAAGGAGGCCCCTTCCAGAGAGCATCCCCCAAGATCAGGGCTCTGAGCAATGTGTGTGATACTCTGCTTAAACAACTGGCCTGAACATTATGGGATATTTTTTTTTTTCTGATTTGGAGAGAGAAGAAATCTCTTTTTACAGACAGGGGAGATAGGCTTGATGGGTTTCTCAATTTAAAAAATGATTTTTTCCCCTGAAAGTGTCATAGCCTTTTTTCTACTCTTTTGAAATAAAACAAAAATGTTTGATATTGAATATTGAAACAGTCAATAGCTATAAGTTTGTACATAAGAAGTTGTGCATGCCTTAGAAATGATAGTTATTTAAGTTCACTTGCAAAATTCCATGTTTTATCAGATATTCACTTTTTAAAGATATTTGTGTGTATCTTTCAATTACTAAACCTTCTAGATTGGATGAAAAATCCAATCCCTGCCCAACTCTGTGACAACACTGGGGACTCGGTCTGCTTAATGGGAAAGGAACGTTCTCTTCATCCCTGTGTTGTCTGAGAAATTACTTCTGCTCCTCACTTTGTAGTGTGAGGGGAATGTACGTAATGGTACCTTTCTTACTCAGAGCTGCAGCTTGGAGAAATACTGTTAGGCTCATTATGTCTCATAATCTGGGATTTTACTTTAAATGAGTATTAATGTGGGTTTTCAAAAATCAGCTCTGAGAGCTGTTTGTGAAGTTAAAACTGTGCCTACTTCTGCACTGAAGTCATCTCATAACCTTAATACATCTTAACATCTCCAGGGTTGAGCCCCAAATATTTCTAGAATTGCACATTTTATTTTTAAGGGCGAAGAGATATGAATGATTTCTTTTCTTTTGGCTTTTTAAGAAGTCAATGCAGAGATAGGCTAGTGTTATGACTATGCATCAAGGTAGTGAGAGAAGTGTAAAGAGGAGGCAGGTGTTCTCTATGTGGGGAAATATTCTGTTTTGGTTTTGTTTTGTTTACTTTTCCCCAGCAACTGTCTTCCCCAGTTTACTTGGAAAGAACTGCTTGGCACCTGCGCAATACACTAAGAAGCCATAGGGTTGCTGGCAGTCCCTTGAAAGACACCCTTCAAGCTGAATTACTATAAATAACTGGCTTTAATGCATCTCAATTATTTTTCCTTGCCTTTTTTTTGATTAGATTAAATAACCAACTTTTTTTTTTTTTTTTTTTTTTTTTTTTTAATTCTCTCCTTCTGTTGAGGGTTTCTCCTATTGCAGGAGCCCCCTGTAAGTAACCTGCTGGTGTAGGTGTCTGAGCAGAGCGACACTGGGAGCTGATTTTGGCCCCATGTGCTGGCACATTAAGGGGTTAAGTGGGAGATGTTCTTGGAAGTCCTGGGGAGGAGGCAGCTGTACCCATGCTGGGTTCTTCTCCCCTCACTCCCTGCTCCACCTGTTGTCACTTGATCTATGAGTAACTTAATATGGCAAAGCTGGGTTTTAATAGCACAAGCTGACACTCGAGGGAGATGAGGCAGCTTTGGGAGTGCTCAAGAAAATGAGCTACATCTAAGGGCAGGGATTGCAGGGGACAAAGAGGCTTTGGGATGTGGTTACTCTCACGGTGGTCACCAAAGAGAAGCTTGGGTTTTTGCTGTGGCCTCTGGAGTGACTGTCCTGGAGATGGTTTCCCTGACACAGAGCTGGTTGGTGTTTATAACCTCTCATTCTAGTTGTCCATAAAACTATAAATGGATCCAGAGGTACCTCAATGTGCTGTGGACCCTGTCATGCTGTTGCAGGAGGAGATTCTTTTGGGAAGAGCTGCTCCTTGTAACTTGGAGCGGGGTGTCCTGGCTGATGCCCACAGAGGTAGCAGGCACAGGAGCACCTTGCCAGATGCTGCTGAGTGCATGGGAGTGACGGGCTAGATGCTGCCCATGGAGACATTCACAGCAGCTCCCCACTGTGTCCTCTTCCCAAGAGGAGTTAAGCATTATCTTAGGGAAAAGCTCCCTAATTACTCCTGCTCAAAAAAAACACTTCTCGTGCGAATTGAGTAGGGTGACTTTCTGCAGAAGCTGCTTATATATTTTATTTTCATGTGACTTTATTTTGTGAAATACAATATACAGAGAAAATAAATGAAGTATCGGCTGCTACTTTGGGTAGGGTTTGAAAAGCTTTAGAGAAAGAAAGACTTTATAGCCCCAAAGTGACCACAGGGATTTATTGACGCTTTATTTTTTCCAGGGGATTACATAATTTCATAGGCAAACAATATGGAGAAAGACGCTTGAGAAGGATGGATAGGGGATCACTTTGCTCCATCTAGCTTGTCTTAGTGAAAGTTCATTTTCTGAGACTGAAATTTTCTTGAAAGCCCAATGACCCAACAGGGTGATATGTAGGGATGCACTGGTAAAAAAGTAGAGGTTTTGGAGACGAATCATCCAGTCCTGTGTGGTGTCTGTGTTGACAGTGACTGACATAAAGAATTTCACTGGGACAAATCTCTGGTGCCATCTGGTCTTTCCGAGTTCAGTTCCTTCTGGGAAGGAAGGGAAGAGTTGAGCTCACTTTAGTGAGGAGGTCATTTAACCTGAGGAAATGCTTGCAAAATGGCAAATCAAACCCTTGATTTTTCACTGCTTCCTCTTAAAAGTGTTTGCTGTATGCAAGGGTTGGAAATGTCCTTTTCAGGTTATAATAACTGTGAACAAAATAGCAGCATATCTAGACTTCTTTTGGTCCTACTCATACAGTACTTTTAAACATGTAGGTGCTTCAGAATCCTGCTTTGACCACTGATCATGACTGCTAAATACTTTTACTTCCAGATTATAACCTTCTGTTTAAGCTGCCCTCAGGAGTTCACAAAGGTATTCAAGCCACTCTCTGCTTTTAGCCTAATCTAGAATCAAAAGGCATTGCTTTGATATATTTTTTTTTTTAAACAAATGATCTCAGAGTGCTTATAAATGTCTCAAGCTGTCAATTTGCACAGCTTAAATTGCAATGGCAAATTAAAATTAATTTTGCCTTATGAAAGAAGGAGTAGCATTTAAGTTTCAGCATTTTTATGCCCTCAGATGAGCTGATCACTTGTCATGGTCTGGATATGTTATCTTAGACAAATCCACTAACCTGCTCCTTCAGTGTCCACCAGTTCTATAGCGGTTAACAGGATCCAGGGATCTAGATTCCTGTTAATTTGCTTTTGTCCAACACACTATTTTGGTTTTATTCATGTTACTGAGGAGAAAGTAATGTTGATTTGATAAACTACATCTGTCTACGTACAAGTAGAAACTCATAAGCATAGCAAGAGGGATGAGGCTAAGCATGCAAAAGAAAAGAACATATCACCTGGTATCTGGGGAAGTCCACTTAAACGGACAAGATGTGCTTTACAAATGCTGTGAAAGAATAAAGACATGATAGTTAGAAGGAGCAGCAAGCATTGGTTTGATAAATACTGTTAAAAATAAGAGCTGTTGTTGTTTACCATGAGCTGAAGTCATTGTAAAGACAAGTTCCTGATCAGACCTAAGGTAAAATTCAAAGTGCTTAATGGTGTATGTGCCAAATTTTCTCCTTGCTTGGCGTGATGAGTGTAGAAGGAGGACAAATAATGCTCTTTTCCTAAGCGTTAGCTGTTGGTTGGCTTTCTTCCAGGCATCACAGTTTTTTCCATGGAAACTCAGGTTTTAGAGAGTTAGGGTTGACAAAAATAGTCTTGTCTGTTATGGCTAAAACAAACCTCTTTATAGTATATCTGTGGGCTAAGTATGTTGCAAACAGCAACAGCCATTTTCATGCATATTATACTTTTTTTTCTTTTAACATAACTCAAGAGCAGCTGTATCCAATTTGCCTGGGAAGCTTCATCTTAAAAGTCAACCACAAAAAACTCGGAGACTGAGAGAAATGAAATGTAGGATAAGAGGGTGTTGAACCCTTGTACCTACCCTCATAGTTGATGCAGCCATTGGAGTCTTCCTGACCTTTCATCAATTCGTCTACTTCCTCTTCTGTCATCTTTTCACCTGGAAAATGGGGAGAGCTAAGTTTATTATGCAGACACTCAGCTGAGCTGGTACCTGGAGGTTTTCCAGGAATGCTATTTTCTTTTCTTTCTTTTCTCTCCTTCCTGGGCTAGTGATAAATAAGACCTAGAACTGAACTGAGCTTTTCTAATTTTAACTCTCCCTGGATATTCTGTATGTGCACATAAACACAGATTCTTGTTATGCTGCAAGATGAAGAAACTATGGGGCAAATTCTCAGTCACTGCCTGTGTGCTTTGTATTACTTGAAGACCTTTTTGGTATCTCTCAAGTTATAGGCATTCTTAATACCTCTGTAGAGCTGAAAAAGGGCTGTGCTATGAGCTGGAGTAAGCAAGCCTTTCCTCCTGGCCCTTCCTACTGTGTATTTTATTCATTTTCCCTTTGTTTTTCCATTTTAAAAATCCAGACTCTTTTCGAGCTTTGTAGCCTCCTCCTTCCCTGGGTTGGTTAGAACATCCTCTCCCTCCCTTGTGCCTTCAGGCAGCAGTAACTTCTTAAAAACACTCACAGAGATGCTGATCCCTTACCCAGAGTGGCCAGGACGTGGCGGAGTTCAGCCCCCATGACTGTGCCGTTGCCCTCCTTGTCGAAAACACGCAGACCTTCAACGAAGTCTTCATAGGTTCCCTGGTCCTTGTTGTTAGCAGCTGCTTGCAGCATGGGCAGGAACTCCTCAAAGGTAATTTTCTTGGCATTCATCTCTGGAAAGAAAATACCAGTTACTTCCCTCTGAGACCTTCCTCCTGGCATTCCCCTGCTGAGATGCTCACCCTGAAACTCAGGAGAGTCTCCCAGCTTGTTCGCTCACCTTTTTATAGCACTTTTCTAGCTTTTTCCCCAGGATATGGTAGAATATTCAGTTCTACTGCAGGATCTGGATTCTTTCTTATCTGCTTTCTCACATCTTTGCTCCAGCCCTCTTTTCACACAGTCTTAGAGACTTGTGCTTGTCTGCATGTTTTATTTTCCTTTCAGAAATGAAGCTTGCTATATGAGTTCATCTTTGAAAGGATAATATTCTGGCAGCGGGCCCAGCAGAAATCTAGCGCCCCAAATGATTATAGACCTTGCTCAGACTTGGGCAAGCTGCAGGAGTTGATCACATCATGTTACCTTCAGGTTTCCAAATGACTGTTACTTTGGAAATGGAGAAAAGGTAACTAAAAAACCTGTCACCTTCTTTATAATCTTTGATCTTCCCAAGGAGAAGGGCAGAAAATTTTGCCCTCTGTGTCTCAATTAGTATGAAAAACTGAAAGCAGCTTATTGCTCTAAGGCTGTATTATGAGCTGGAGCAAACCAAACCTTGACAGTGTGAATGTTTGTTTAATTGCTATCAAGGGCAGGATTATGCAAAGAGTTTCTGTTGCTTTGAACTTACTCTCTTCCTCCAGCCATCACAGTTCAGTCTCAAGTTTCGTTTTCTTTTGCAAACTAGCTCTCGTATTTTGCAGGCCTTCTTGGACCTGCTAGTGGAGATTATTAGCTTAAAAATAGACTAGTTAAAAATAGTGTCCATCCAGCACACGTGTGCAGACTCACTATGGCACGTGACCAGTGTGCAGGTCCAAGGGCTCCCAAACTTAGTGCGTTTAACACTTTTGTTTTCACCACCCAGAGGTGCCACCTTCCTCATGGAGGGTTTCCCCAAATGGCTTTTTTTGGAGTAAGGCTGTCAAAGGGATTTCTTATTTTTTCTTACATCTCTCCAAAGATTCATCTTTAGCTGGGCAGGTACAAAATGTGACAGATGAAAATATGGGAAAGATTTTTTTGAATATACAACTATATAGAAACTGTTTTCCTAGTAACTGTACCAAAATCACAGCTGGGTGTTGCTGTAGTCACTTAAAGCATTTGTGATGGTCTCATCTGTTAGACCTTCACTTGCTGCTTCCTTCCCACTGGTGCTGATGCCAACCTTGGGTTCCCCACAGGACCCTCGGAGCACCCCTGCCACCCCTGAGGGTTTGGAGGTGATTTAGTCCATCCTAGCCTGCTCCTGCATCCTGGAGTTGGGCCCTGGCAGAGGCTGTGGGGTAGTTACCCTCTTTGCTGGGGTTGCCCAGGATCTTGTTGATCTCGGCGTTCGTGGGGTTCTGCCCCAGCGCGCGGACGATGTCGCCGACCTGGCTCAGGGTGATCTTGGCGTCGCCGGTCCTGTCGAAGAGCAGGAAGGCCTCCTTGAAGTCTGCAGGGGAAGAGCACACGTTACGGTGGGCCGGGCAACTCCGTGCTGGCGAGTCCCGCTGACAGCGGTGCCAGGCTGGTGTCTCCTGGCATCCGGCCTCTGCCGGGAGAGCCTTGGGCCCGCGCTTCCAAGAAAAACACCTCCCCTCTGACATTTGGGGTTCACTATTTTTAAACTTTTATATCTACCTTTCCCATCTTTCCTGACTCTGATAGCTATCAATAACTTTGAAATTGATCCCGCAGTTATTTTGAGCACCGAGGAAGATATCCTTGCTATAAGTGCTGCCATTTAAGAAGAGGTTTCTTTGCATGGCCTAGCAGCAGAAGGTGAACGGGTTCCTGAATAATCAGCTCTGTTTTATTTCACTGTGGGACTGAGACACTTCCATAAAAGTATCTAGCAATGCAAAATGTCTTCATGCTTTCATGGATCCTGTCTACAATCCCAGTGTCTCAGAAACAGTATTAATGGGAAACTTAGAGGTGAATTTCAAATGTTCCTACTCTTACTCTCCCTTAAAGCTGTCTTCTAGTAACACTTTTACTCATATTGTTTTTTCTCTTGTTCGCCCTTTGTGATCTGTCTCTGCTTCTTGCAGATCCTTGAAGATCCAGCTTTTCCAGTGGCAACATTCTATGCGGCCTTATTCCAGTGTATTCCCCTTAAATAAATCCTGAGACTTTGCTGCTTTCAGTGTTCTCAGGGGATTATCATTCAATAACTATCTTCTTTCCTGTGGACCAAGGACTTGAGCTACCGGTATGTCTATAAAAATCAGTGCAGGTAATCACCTTCATCACACTGCCAGTCTTCAGCTGCAAAGTCGGTGTTAATCATCCTGCTATATCTTTTTAGTGTCTTTAAAGAACTTGTTGCAATAAGAAATATGTAAAAACTCAAGAGTTTACCTAAAAAGCTCTCTTTGACCCTCATAGGACAAGGGAAGCTTGGTCTGTGCTGTTGATCTCTTCTGCATTGCAGTGCCTGACCCTGCTGTGTTTTAATTCCAAGAAAACAGAGTGAAATATCTTCCTAGCTGCTTATCTGATCTGAGAGGGCGTTGTGAGCGAGCGCAGCATTGTGTTGCACAGCTGCCTGAAATGCTCTTTTTGCCTGGGGGCAGTTTTAAGAGTAATAAACCATGTTTCTGATTCTGTCTCCGTTCACCCTATGACGTACGAGATGAAGGTGTTTAGGTTTGCTTTAGCCCTCCGTGCACTGCCCCACGGGAGGAGCTGCTGGCACCCAGTAAAACTGCTGATGCAGGATGCCGGCCTTCTGGGCTGTAATCGAATACATCTGAAACTAATCCCCTTACTGTCGGATGTGCAAGACCTATAACCCTTTACTGCTGATACTCTCCCGTTACAGCTTTTATTGCAGAGTGTAAAATTGAGGCCTTCTGGACCTGCACAGAACTTCCCCTTACAATCTACCGGCTTCATATTGGCTCCTGCTCAAGCAGCTGAGGTCAATGGATTGCATTGTGTTAAATCAGTACAACTCCAGTCTTTCCTCTGATTTAAGAGTGACATTGGACTACAGTTAGACATAAAACAATGTCAGCTTGTTGTTAGCAAAACCATCAGGTGAGTTTCCCTATTTTGTGAATCCCACCAAGTTTTACATTCACTGAGTTATGAACACAGCTCCCTGGTTCAGAGAAAAAGGCCCAATTGTATCTTTGTGTCTCCAGTATGCCTTTCTCTGCACTGTATCCTTGCTGATCTCCAGTTTATGCCTCTGCTGCAATAAGCAGGTCTAAAATCTGCCTCTGAACAGGGTTATGCCCAGCTGCTGGATCGTGTGCGTGGATGGAAATAGCTGTCAAGGGTGGAGCATCAGAGTTTAGGGGAAATCCTCCCTCTCTCAAGTGGCTTTTAATTGCTCCCCTATTTAGTTCAGTCCTCACAGCATTACAGCAGCTGGATGACCTGAAATATGGAAGGAAGCTGGAAAAAAAATTATTGCTTTGGTATATACGCCAGTAGCTTTGAATTCATGGCATTTTCCTATGAACCCTCCCAACCCCTTTCTAAATTTGTAGAATTACAAAGTGAGGATGAGTCCAAATAACTTCCTTTGTGCTGAGGAGCATTTGGATTAGAGGAAGAGACACCTTTAGAGCACTGTACCCCTCCCTCTTGCTTTTGATGGTTATGATAGAGTAACCTAGAGCAGAATGGTGTTTAGAAAGTTTCATGCTTCTAGCTGTTTTTCTGCCTTTGGATTTCTAGTAAAGCCTTGTATTTTTCCCACCTAAATACTTTGTTCACACTAGGAGAGTCTGCTTTTGATGGATTTATTTTGATTTGCTTTACTATTTAATACCTGTGTTACAGTAAGCCAAATGCATCTTTGAAGATATTAAAACATGCAGCTATGGAGGTATTAAAACCCTTGGGCATAGATTTCCAAGGCTTCCATAGAGATTATTTTAACATCAGAAGTTTTACATAGGCCTGTCTAGCAGATTGGCCAAAAGATCTAGCACTTGCTGGTAGCTTGCTGAGAGCAGACAACGCAGCACAGAGCTTTAAATTTGCAGTGTCCAAACTGATACACTATATGTAATACTTCATGAGTCTCTAGTTTGCTAACTGTTCTCATGTTTCATAATACTTTTGTGTTTCACAATCATAATTAATCAGCTTCTCTTCTCCCCTTTCTCCAAGACCTCCAGGCAAAAATAACAAGCAGATCTTTGGTGAAATCTCTTTAACCTTCTGCTCATGCCCAATTGCAATGTTGCTATAACTAGGTTAAACTTTCTGCTCTCTCCTTCTGCTGTCCTGCCTCTGCTGATCTCCCCTGGGATTTTAAACAAGACCCCTTTTCATCATCCCTTAGAACAGATGCTAGATGAACATAGCCAAAAAATATTCAGCCACAAAGCTGGTCATACTGGCCTATTCCCTCCTCATACCGTGGTGTGAACTTATCAGCTCAGGCAGCACATAAACACCCAGATAAATTAAGATAAGTTCAGATTCTTGTGCAACGCAATCAACACAGCACCTTGGAAGGTGAGGGGGGTGACTTAAAGCAGCTAAAATCCTAGGTCCTCCTCTTGTAAAGGTTAAACCTCCTAGCGTGCAGTGCCCGTCCGGACCCATCCACATGTACAACGCATTGGCTTTCTCGTAACTTACCATCCTGTTGCTCCTTGGAGAACTCGATCTGTTGGAAGGAAATCAATCACAAAAAATAGCTTAGGAAAGGGGGGCTAGGGGAGAACCTGTTCGTTTCTAAAGCATCCAGCTCAGTCCATGAGTCATCTTCAAAGCAGTAGAAATGTGGCATCTCAGATGTGCAGAAGTAATTCAGAAAGCAACAGGGCTCTTAAGACTAGCAAATACTTGGTGTTCAGTAGACATTATGTTTCTTTCCCCCACCATTAAAGTTTGATTTTTATTTCACTTACCATTGATTTGGTCAGGAGTGAAGGACTGTAGTTTGGAAAGAAAAAAAAGAGAGAAGAGAGAACTAGTACTGCTGAAAATGCACTGAGAGAAAGCAAATAGCACAAGGTACCTGAGCCCTCTGACACCTCTGTCTCACCTGGTGCAATTAGGCCTTGACAACCTAAACTATGATCCTGCCTTGTAAAAATGTATCACCAGGTCTGGCTTTAGAGATTCTGTTGAATTCTGCATCCCAGGGAAAGCCAAGGTTGTGTTGGAAGCAACACAAATCTAGCGAAAAAGTTGTTAATGTACAATCGGGTCACTACTGCTTTAATATAGACCCATTTTATTAAGAACCTTTGAAGCAATATTGCTTAACAAGCAGCTTCTTTACAATAGCATAGAAAATAAATCCATCCATTAAGGCCTGTGTTTCAAATTACTTTTGACAACACATTGTTTCATAAACTACTGAACTATGACATTTTATTATATGAAAATATTGCTATTTTCCCTTGCAACTTTAGCAGGTCACATCAGGCAAAAAGAAACTGCTTAGCAGATAGATCTAGCAAGCTGCAACTGCCCTGTCTGAGCTACAGGCGCTGCAGTTCTACCTCTGCCTAGCGCAGGACCCCAGGAGAACCAGGCAGCCCAACACAGCCCGTCGCATTTGCTTGGCTTCCCTTCCTCCAACCAACTGCCTCTTCTGGCCCCCTAGACCTAACTCAAGCAAGAAGCTGGATTTACTCATGGAAAATGCTCGCTAAACGTTAGCTTCCCAGTGGACCCACCATGGTTGCGAGTTGGAAAAGTAGAGCAGCAGACAGTCAGGAGGGATTAGCTGCGGTCTCTGAGAGTGGTCCTGCTTTCCTGGCCTTTCTTCCTCTTATTTATGTGGAGGCGCTGACGACATTGCCGGGATTGGGTGTCAGAAGGAAACCGCCACTCCCCTCGGCGAGTTCTTTAGCTTTCTTAGGGCAAAGTGACAGAAGGCTCCGTGTCTTGATGGACATTTTACAATGACTATTTTTAGGAGGCCGGAGTGAGGCAGGGAGTGGCGAGCAGCAGCAAGTTTGAATCATGTCAGCAATTTCTGGGTCCGTACCATCAAGAGAGGATATTCCTTATCTAGCCCTACTACGGCTGCCTTATAGGGAGGGCTCCTTTCTCCAATAAGCCATAAAATCAGCGGAGGAAGAACACTGGGGGCAAGAAATTCCATGTCTGCCCAGCTGGCTGGCCTTCCATGTGGCCATCTGGTTGTGTGTTGGTAGGTGCAGCTGGATGGCAAGTCCTGGGCTTATTTCAAAGTCCACAACATTTCTAAGACTTTGTACCTCTGCTGGGCTCTGCTTAGCCTCTTTTTTGGGTAATTTACTGCTCCGTGTTACCTCAGCATGATCTATGTGTTGGTGCTGAGCAGAAGACTCACACGTGGTTGATGTCCCACTGTGGAGCTCCTTGACACTGATCACGTTTTCCACCTTTTTAACACTGTTTAAGGAAAGCTTATCTACACGCTTTGGAACCAGTTGCATTTCTAGGCTTGCCACGGCTGTGGAGATGCCCATGCAGGGCAGTGGGAAACTTGTGTTGGCACCAGCTGATATTGGAAGGGCTGGTGTTAATCAGAGTCCAGAGCTTGGTGTGGTGAGGGGAGGAGGGTTGCACAGCAGAACTGAAGATATTTTTGTCGTGTAGCCATAAAAGAAAAGCAGATTCACGGGTAGGGACCTTCCAAAAGTTTTGCAAATGAATGGATGCCTTTTAAGAGTGGGGACGGAGCAGACTGGCTCCCCAAGTCGCGGAGCAGAGGCCTTGTGGTGGGTTTGTAAGTGAGAAGTTCTCAAAAGCTGCAGTTTTTCAATAGCTAAGGTCTAGTCCCACTGTGTAGCACCTTCCAGGCTCAGACCATATATTCAAATTCACACTGAGATGTTGTAAAAGGATGCAAAAACTTTCTTTCCAGCCCTTCAGTCTTACCTCAACTGACTCGAGGGTTATGCAGCAAGGGTAGGAATGGTAAGGGACAGACTCAGTTGCAAATTCATCTGCAGGCTTTCCCTAATTCCTAACAATTTCCTTTGCACCCTCTTCTGATCTTCCAGTGATAAAATCTGATTAATGAGAGATTCAGTCTCCTATAGTACAGTTAGGTACTCTGAGGATAAGTATAACCTTTCTGAGCACCTGACTAGCCTCAGTATATTGAGGGCTCTGAAAGGGCCAAAACCAGGCTGACTTTTTTTTTTTTTTTTTTTAATTGATCAATGAAAATAGGTCAAAATGTTCAGTAATACTGGTGCTTTTAACCTATTCCTCTTAAAAACTAAAGGTACAATTACAGAGAAATTTCTAAGCAACTCACATTAGCTGAAAAATATCTTGTCAAACAGATTCTTTGTGCTTTGGAAGAATATCTGGAAAACAGTATACATTGAGTTTGAAAAATACTACCCACTTTCATTTCTTGTTGCTCTCTTATTTGTGACTTATTAGCACTTAGAACAGGGATGTATTCAGGAAAATGTGCAGCAATGACCAAATTGGCTCCAGTAAAAAAGGGAGCTGATGCTTTTGTCTGCTTTAGCCTCCACAGGTTAAACACGGCACAGCCCTCCTGGCTAACAGTAGCCATGGTTGGCCTGGGCAGCGAGAAAACCAGCGCAGATCTTGGCCATCAGTCCCAGTGTGTGCATAGAGGAGCTTCCTAAAGGCTTTGGCAAAGCAGAGGGGTTGCCGGGGTCCCTGTTGCCTTTTGTGGAATTTCCCTCTTGCTCTCAACCCCTCACTCTCCCCTGCTGAAACTTTCAGTTTCTGAAAATGTGACTAAAAATACAAAAAAATAAAACATTATTAATTGTTACTATTTCTTTTTACCCAAGGAATTGTTTGTTTAATTCTATAGAACCTTTTTTTTTTTTTTTTTTTTTCTCCCTTCACTTTCAGAGCAGTTTTATGGTTGGTTAAAACAAAATCCATCCCAAAAGATCTCAGATGCTAGCTAGGAAATGTTTGGCACGGGTTTGTTTTGGACATAGAAACCCAGTTTCTAGTTTAGCCAGCTGACTTGGATGGACTATCAAGTAGGTATAAGCTGGGAGGGGTCTCTGTTTAAGCCAATTGAACTCCTAACTGTGTGGGACTTCAGCTCAGATTTTGTATAAGAAAATACTGGTGCGCTACAGCAGCCCTTCAGTTTATTGCTGGCTCCTAAATAAAAATGCATGCGATGGAATTTTGCTGTGGAGAAATATTTCATGATAGTTGTGCCACATACTCTTGCATTAAGATTCACCTTGCTCTAAGTCAATGTAGTCTGATATGGGCTTAAAATGCTCTGTTTGAGCAAAGGTGCCTGTAGATGGCCTCAGGATACAAAATATTTTGACTGCTCCTTTCAAAAATTAAGGTAAGGGTGTAATTAGGAAGGAAGATTCCGTGGGGATCTGATCTTTATTCTGATCCTGGCAATGTTTTCTGTATGATCAGAAAATAATGGTTCTGGGGGCATTAGTAAAGAATGAAAACTCAAAGCTTCAGAGAGTTGAAGAGAAAAAATAATACAAGTTTGAAGGAACTGCAGTACATGGAAAGATCAGAAGGATTCTATTGATCTCTCTAACTTTTTTTTCAGTCCTCATTAAGAGCTAATTATTATCCAGAAGAAGTTTACAGTAAAGTAGAGATTTTAAAAGGTTAAGGGTTTTCCTGTATTGTTTGCAACCGCCTTGTTAAGTGTAAGACCCAAATGGGAGGTGCTCACAGTGCATCTCTGCGCTCACAGTGAATGTGGAAGTGTCTGGGCAGTGTGAAAAGCCCTGTGGGAAGAGGTTGCTCTACCTGCTTGCTCCCCTTTGGGTGGGCTGTAGAGAGGAGGAGAGCTATCTCTGTTAGGATTTGATTAGAGAACCACCAGGTATTCCAAAGGATCTTCTCCATGGAAGAGTTTGAGGACATACTGGATGTCCTATAAAAATCAGAGGGGAGAAAACTAGAGAATCCCCCGGGACTCTGATATAGTTAATCTCCTATACAGAGCGCCTTTTTTGGGGTAGTGATCAGTTTGGATTGTACCTACAGCAGTTCATATGATATCTGCTTGCCATTAATGCCTGATTAATATAGCTGCACATATTTCTTAGTAGGCATCATCAAGGGCAGGATTACAGGGCTCCGAAGCCCCTCAGAAAAGCCGGTGGTTGTTGCTGGTCCCTAACCCAGGTTGAGGACTCTGCAATCAACACAAGGGGGCTCAGAGGGGCTGCTTCTCCTCTAGGGAAGAGTCAACAGCCTCATGGATTTGCCCCATATTTTCATTGGGCAAATAAATACTGGGAATAGACGAGCTCTTGAGAAGTAGAGCTCTGTTTTAGAGTGAAACTGCCCAGGAATACAGTAGAAGAAAGACTGAGGGCAAGGGCCACTAATATGTGATTGTCAGGGGTAGAAGGATAGTTCAAAACCTCTTTCAACTTTTAATGAACTTCAAGTGGATCAATTTGTATTTTTTCCTCTCAACTGCTCTATGTATCTTTATGGTTTGTTCCAAGTCCATAACTTCACAGCTACTGTAGAGTTGCACAAAACCTTACGGATGAGCCTTGTGGATTGGATTACTGAATGTGCCCTTCTAAAATGTCTGGGTCACACTTTCTTGCACAGGTTTCCTTAGCCTCACCAGGGAAGTGGCATGCAGTTGGGCTCCTTTGTGAAAGTGTCCCTTTTCCTGCTGGCCTTCGGCTCTGCACGACCCCAAAACGGGAAGGATGCACGGAGGAAAGGTGAGGCTTCCCACTCGGCCCCGTCTCCAAGGGATTTGCTGTTTTAACATGCCTCCCAGTGGCCATCATAGAGTATTAACGTTATTTAAACTATTACTACTTGACATTTAAATGCTATGCACTGAAGCAGCCAGCTGAAAGTGCTTTTTGGCAGGACATGGAAGATGTAAGAAAGCCCCAAGGAAGCAGGAGCAAAATTCCACCTGTGGTTGTCTCGTCTCTCCTTACAGGCAACTTCTTTCTTTACTCGTCACTGGCTAAATTGGTCACCTTCTTTATACCTTACGTAAGACAAATTCAAATATCTTGTTGCTATCTCTCTGTGCTCTTAAGAGGTTTAAATCAGCGTTTTGGAAATATTTCAGAACTGCTTCAATTTGTTGAGGAGAGGAAGGCTCCCCCTGCAACTACTGTGGGCAATAGAAATTAGTTTAAGTGAGCTTTTGAAATGTTACTCTGGGATAACTTCCTTTTAACTTCTTTATTTCTGCCAAAATTTGTTGCTCCTCAGACTCTCCAGAGGCTATAGACATCTTCTCTTAACTGCTGCCAAAGCCATGAATTACCAAGAATGGATCTTAGTCCAAATCATTACTTTTCAAACGGTGTTTTCTAGGCTAGCAAACATAGGAAGTATCTGCTGTTGTAGGGGTAGTTTCTGCTTCTGAGGGGTTCCTTTCCAAGTAGCACATTGGAGGGGGAAAAATGGGAGCAAAGTTGTCCTGAAAACTGTTCTGCAAAAAAGTTTGACAAAGGTGGGGGTTTTTTGTTTGTTTTTTTTCTTCCCATTTGGCTTTTCCTTTGGTTTTCAACACTGTTGCGAAATCTCAGCGTGTAGCAGAGTCTGATGTCCAGTTCGCTTGCTGTGCAGTGACTTGGTGTCTGCCCGCAACTGCAGCCTGGGGCTGGCAAAGTGGGGCAAGGGATTTTACAAGGGCTGTTCTGCTCCGAGGCATCCTGAGAGCTGCTGTGTGGCAGTGGTCTGAGCTGGAGCAGGATGCTGATGGGGATGGTATCAGGCACTTTGTGTATCTTAAGGCTAAGTCGTATTTACATCTGCCCCTGTTAAGCTTGAGGGACACTTGGGACTGGTGACCTTGCCCTACAGGTCACTAGGGAGTCATGCTGGAGTCTTCCCTGGAGTTGGATCAGGCACAACCTGAAGTCCCGAGGCAAATACTTCAGCCAAAAGCTCTGGTTTCTAAGAAAGCCCTTAGCGATAGGAGTGAAGCCACCATTAACATTCCTGTTCCCATTCTAGCACGTGAAAAGCAGGGTGTCTACAGCGGAATCTCGCTTCAGCTGCCGGCTGCAGTCCTGCTTGCCCTCCAACCCGGCTGCTTTCTCTCAGTGCAGGTAGCAGATTTACCTCTCTGGTCATCTCCAAGCTCTGCTCAGAGATGATCTACTTGAGTAGTGAACGCAGTAAGAATTAAGGACAGTTGGAGAAACAGTTTTATGCTGTCTTAAGAGCTCTGTATTTTAAAAAAATGATCACACAGGTTTGCTTCCATGCAGCAGGCTTCATCATGCATCACACAGTTAAGCAGTAAGTCGTTCTGGATTGATAGTTCTGATGTTTATTTTTTTTCCTGAAGATGCAGGTGACTTATTATCCCCAATTGGTCATTGCACAACTGGGCTCCTATGCTGAGGTTTTATCCCTGAGAACACAGGCATGGGAAGTGCTTTTTTGCCAAATGAACATCCCTTAGATCCCAGCTGCCCGGGAGCTGCTGGCTGCTGTGCCGCCAGCTCGGGGCGCTGCCCGGGAGCCGCTGAGGCACCGAGCTCAGCATCTCCAGCCCCAGGGCGCTGCAGCCAGCGGCACCAGATTGAGTTTGATTCGTGCCTGGTTGGTTTGTGCGGTGCTGGGAAGTGCCTTAGATCTCCAATAAGAAGCAGCACACTCTTCCCATCACTGCTGTGAGTTGAGCTAAGCACAAAGAAATGTGGGCAGTAAGAAGTTTGTCCAGTTATGTTAGCTGTCCCATCCCCATTTCTGCAGCTCCAGACTTGCAGCAGTGCTGCCCATCAGCTGGAAGTCTCTTCTCGCTGCAGCGTTCGCCTGAGAAGGAAGTTGCATTTTGGGAAGTGTCCTTGCCTCCCTTTTAATTTCAATATTCCTGGGGACTTGAAAAATAGACTTGAGTGGCCTTTCCTCTGTTGCAGTCCGTGTGCTAACTCTCAGACATGTCCATTTTAAATGGTTAACCTCTATACCTAACATTCAAATCCAGGGCATGCTAGCAATAAGAAGTGTAAGTAAGATATCAGTGTCAAAAGACCTATATGAAGTAGAGTTTGGAGTTTTGTATTGTTCTCTAAGCAGGCTTACTTAGAGAAACAATGAGGCCTCATACTTCCCTGTCAAAAGAAAATCACCCTCCTCCCAGTCTGTCCCTCAGCTCTGTGCAGCTTTTAAGCTGTAGCCAGAGGTGAGCTGGGAAGGGGCAGGTGGAGGGTCTTGCCTCTAGCACCTCAGTTTTCCTGTTGATTAGTTTTGTAGTCAATAGGTGGTGCTCAAAAATAGCAAATCCCATACCAGCTGCTCCTGGTACTAGCAATCCACCAAATAATTGTTTTCAGTTGGTCAGTCTAAGGGGAAGAAGGAGCAGCCTCTGTCAGCAAGTGGGGTGAAAAACCCATCACCACTTCTGAAGGTGACTGGCCATTTTGGGGGTATCTGTGTTTAAACATGCCAACACTGAGATCTCTTAGGTCAGGTTTTCCTAGTATCTGTCCCTTGGTTTGAAAACCAAGCAGGACACCTAAGAGTAAGATGCCCTAAAAGAAAGCCATGAAAACCATTTGCTTAAGTTTTTGTTTTGGAGAATCCTGTAACAGCTGATGATAATTTAAGAGCTTATTAGATGGTTCTGTGCTTACTGGCTCCAGCCATAATGGGAGGAGCACAGATCCTCCCTATGAAAGCTGAGAAAGCCCTTTAATGTGTGCTGCTGTTGTGGGGCTCCCTGGATGGTCATGGCCAAGAATCCCTCCTTAGCAGCAAACTTTGGCATGGCCATGAATTCCTGGGAGGGGAAGCTACTTGGTGCTGCACTGGATGGGATGTGCTGGAGGCTTTGAACTCCACTCCTGATGGTCTGTATGGAGAGCACTGTGGTGGGGTCATTTCCTGGGAGTCCAGGTGGGAAGCCCAGCTTGCTGGTATCTCCATCTCCAAAGTTTCCCTGGAACCGTGCTGTGTGCTGCTACTTCACTGCTCAACTGAAAGGATTGGCCAACACTAGTGAAGGGACCATATTAAAATTCAAATAATATGAATTTGATACCCAACTCCACCATGAACATCTTGCAGGCAAGTTGGCTATAGGCAGTATTTCCATTCTTTGCCTGAGCACTCAAAGGATGAAGTTTGCTAACCCAGGACAGCTTGGGACCTTGGGAGCTCATCCTGTGCACACCCTGAGCTCTGAGACAGGATCAACCACAGCACACGATCCTTCCTGATCTCCTCTCAAAGCTCCACACTCGAGGTGCCACAGTGCACCCGTGCAGGCTGTGATGTGGGTGAGAGGGGACAGTCTGGGTACGGAGGCGATACCCGAGGTCCTCCCGTGCAGCTTGGGTGCCGGCATCACCTTATGGTCATGGTTGTACAGCTCTGTTGTGCGCTTGGTACCCACCACATGACCATGTACTTTTGTGTCCTTGCTCACCCTGCTCTGGTCTCATTTGCAGACAGCCGTGGGGATGCTCGTGTGCCGTCATTGGCGCTAGGAGATTAGTTTGTTCTTACTAGTCCAGGTTTCTCCCCCTTCCTTCAAGGAGAAAATAGTGTGTCTGATATTATCATTTCAGAGAGGGAGAATTTAAGCAGACTATCTTTTTATCAGTCTGGATATGACAAAACCCACATTGCTTCCTCTTTGTTGCCAGTATAGATCTCCTGCTGTAATGGAGAACTGTCTGGGTAAAGGAGTCGTCGTACTGAGCTGCGGAGATGCCCAGACTACAGCCTGCCATATTTTAACTGGTGATGTACTATTAAGTCTATTTATGTAAAGATAGATTAGCTAGGACCACTGGAATTGAAAATTCTATTTTCTCCTAATGAACTGGACAGAGATAAGCCACTGAATTATTCACTGGGAAATCTAGCTTGTGTCCCCTCATCTCTGGAGGGAGTTAAATCCAAGTGTCAACAGTATTCTCAAAGACAGTGGACTGTCTGCATAGGCTTTATTAAGATTGCTCTAAATACCTAAAAATATATTTCTTCTGGTTTTGTTTTACCAGTGAGTTCAGATTCAGTCTTACTGGAAGCTGCATATATGCTGGGTTAGCAAAATACTGACTTACTGGAACAGGCTGTGAAAACTAAAGAACACTTCAAGAAATTTAACTAAATGGATCATAATCCTGCGACTCTACCAGAATTCATCCTGTGGTTAGGCTGAGTAGGTCCCATTAGGAGTCTTCACACTCCTTTTCTCCATAATAGGCATGATTCCTTATGTAGAAATTTGTAAACTGGTCCCAGGACCAATCAGCTTGTCAGGTAGGTGGAGAATAACTATTTATAGTCAAAGCCAGAGCAGTAGGTCTGTCTCTTCATCTCTTTATCTGCTTCACCTCCCTCTGCTTTCCTACATCAAGAATTTGCTAGCGTGGAGGAGTTCTCTGAGGGCCAAGGCAACGATTAATGATGCTGGTTGGCATTGTTAGAGCAAAATCTAAAGACATCGTGAGATCAGATGAAAGTGCCGGCAGAGGGAAACCTCCAAACGACTTTCCCTCTTTCCTGCAGCAGCTTGCAGGTTATGAGCTATTCTGTGAGGGGAGAAGAAATCACTTGAAGCAGTTTCACACATGGCTTTCCAGCTCATGGTCTGAATCGGTGTTGGTTGCATGATGAAAATGGGAGGGGAGGGAAAAATGGAATTGCCGAATCTTTTTATTCCTCTAAGGTATTTTGGGGTTTCTGCTTTTAAAGATAAGTAACACTGCAAAGCACATGACCAAGAGTTCATCAGATGCTTTTAAAAATTTGGAAAGGGATCTGAGAGGAAACTGCAAACAATGTATGGTTTCAATCCAGCACTGCAGGAAAACACTGCATTTCACGCTTCAGTAACCCTTTCCAATCCTCATGCAGGTTTTTTTTGGCAGCACTTTTAAATTCAGCTCTGCCAAATGCATTAGGCTGATCTGCTTTGGTCAGAGCTTTTGAGGGCCACCCTCCAGAACGCTCTGGGGATCGCCAGGCTTTCCTCCTGCGTTAAATCATGCTCCATGCCTTACACACCTCCAGCTACTTCAACAACCACAAGCTCAGCCACACCGAGAAATCCATCGGCTGAGGCTGCTCATTCATTTCCCTGCGGTCCCCAAACGGGAGCCAAGCACACACCACACTTCAGCGCAGGCTTCGGCAGGGACGCGGCTGCCTTCCCCGCTCGGGCGCTGCGGCGGCCGCGCACTCATCCGTTTACCTTGATGCTCTTGAGATCAATTGCTGGTTCTTTGGGCTTAGCTGGCGCGGCTGCTGGCGCGGGTGCAGGTGCGGGAGCGGGTGCTGCGGCTGCTGGTTTCTTTACGTCCTTCTTTGGTGCCATTTTGTTTTGGTTTGGATTTGAAAGCAAAGGTGCTAAAAAAAAAAAAAAAAAAAAAAAAAGGCGCTTTAGAAAACCCTTGAAAGTGATTCCTGGGAGAGGAGCAGTGGTCAGAAGGATCTACAGCCCGTGCCTTGGAGGTGGACCCAATGTCTTAGGCTCTATAAGGGCATATATATATTTCACTTAGTGCCTCGTACAATCCCGACGCATGCAGCTGGATTGGACAGTTGGCTAATCAAGGGGGATGTCATTCCAGCTCAGGCTATAAATGGAATATACGAGTTCAGGGCTTCATAAGATCAAGGGACTTCAGTGGCTTTCCCCTCCTCCCCTTTTAAAACCCCTTTCCACTTTTCCTGCCTTTTTTTATGCATGAAAAGGAGAGGGAAATATGGCAAATCCCATTATCAGCTCTTCCGTAGACGTTCCAACACGGATTGAACGGACCTTTTTCTCAGCAGAACTTTAGTTCTGCTTAAGCAATAAATCATCCTTTCCTTCCCTCCCCCTTTCCCCCATGCCTGCGTATGTCTCCAGGAGTGTTTGGTTTCAAGCAGGAATTTCGACTTTCACGGCTGGGAAGATCATCAGTTTCCAAGCTCGTTTGCCTCTCTCCTCACAGCCCCTCACTTCTCCTCTGCTTCCTTCTTTACCGGGGAAGTGTTGATCAAGCAAGGGCTCTGGGTATTTAAAAATAAAGCAGACGAATATGGGAAACACTGCAGCACTTTCAGCCAAGGCATCTCTCACGGACCCCGAGAGCTTCTTTAGCCGCTTTGACTATTCCTTTCTATCATGTTAAGATGCTGTGTTTAAAATTGAAAATTGCTTCCTTTAATCTTTGCCTTTGATCTTTTTTTTTCTCTCCTATGGATAAGCCGGAGCCCCTGATAGAAAAGAGATCAGCTGGGTGTTATGTTTTTATAATCACAAAGTAGTCACCAGGCAAAGCTAATGTTTGTGTGTTCACTCCTAAATTCCTTCCTTACCTTTGCACCTATTAGTTCCAGAAGGACCTCTCTGTTGCCCTTGCTCTGCTGGTGTCACTGGAAGACACAACCTTCAGAAGGAGACAGATTTTCTGCTTTCATTAAACTTTTTTTTTTTTTTTCCAGTACAGCAAAATTGCTTCTCTTCCACGTTCAGTGATTTTTTTTTTTTTTTCTGCCCCCCAACCCCCCGCTCCATATAATTCAGATCTGCAGCCAGTCCAGGACTGCTGCTCATCCTTCCCATGTCTAGCATCCTCTCTCCCATTTGCTCCCCAGACTCCTGAAGGTCTGTGCTAATAGATGCAGGGCTCTTTCTGGGGTAGTTATTTCTGTCGTGTGATTCCCTCTGTGCAGTGTTTTGTAATTAGAAATTTGAGGCTGAAGGTTTGGACATCCCAAGCTCAGCAGGGCATCCAAGCACAAAAAAGCACATGCACAAAAATGTGATGGACAGTGGCTAGAAGATGTATTTTCATTTGAGAATACCTGTGTCCAGATCCCTTCTTTGCTCCAGCGTGTGACCTTCAGCAAGTGACTTTTTGGAAGGCGAGTCCTCATCTCTGTGTTATTTATTATTTTTCTTTTTGGAATCAATACTCCTGTACTGATGCACACAATTCAAAAGCTTGGCCCTCTGTCTCTCTTGTCCTGTAAAGTGGAGATTTTGTTTCCTGTTTTCTGTCTTTACTTTCATGGCTTCTTTGGTGGGGGGGAAGTCTGTTATTTCTAAGCTCTACCAGCTGCCCTGAAGATGCCTGAGAAAAAAATCCCTGCCCTACTTGTGCTGCTGAGGGAGGCAGGGGTGTGAGTGGGCTCTGCTCCTCCACCTGGCTGCTTGGGCACGTTGGCCGCAGGACAGATGGATTCAGTGAGCAGGAGCGAGCAGAACTTGTCCCTGAGGTGGCCAGGGGCTCAGCTGGCCCGGATGACATCCTGTCCCTGCAGAGCTGCTGGCACAGAGAGGTTCTCCTCTCCTCCCCGCTGAAGTGACTGCTTGCAGCCTGGACTGCAGGTGCTAACATCAGCACATACTTGCTCTGTGTTTCACTTAGCTACCTAGTTACATTTGTCTCCGTAGCCCTTATATTTTGCTGGCCAAAGGTTGCAACCATGACGGAGCTCTCTCCGATGTGCTTTTCTCTCACTGCTGGCCTCTTGTTTTAATTATTGAATCACTTACAGCTGCGAGCGCTGAGGTATTCAAGTCATGCACTGAAGCCTCTTGCAGCGCACGCCGTGTAGCCCTGCCTTCTCCAGCACCGCTGGTCAGTGCTGCTGAGGCCTGCCGAGCTGCAGGCCTCTCCGGTGATGCTGGTGCCTTACGTTGCAGAAACCAAACTCGGCAAAAGCCAGCAGCAGAACCGGATCCTGATGATAGATCTTATGGAGAAAGTTGAAATAGTTTTACGTACACCCCTCAGCCTGTTGAGAACTTCAATGGTGAGAACGAACTATCGAAGACATAGTCATTTCTGTAGGCACCTTTGGGCTGTAATAAGATAATCAACCATTAAATGTGTTTTGAAAGGAGGACCAGGCTTCAGAATGTGAAGCGTGACCTTAGGGCTGCCTCTGCACAGCAGGATCTGAGCATTCAGGTGCATCTGGACATGCTTCATGCCGCCACAAAGGGCATTTTTATGAAGAGCTGCCACAAAATAATTGTATATTGATCGAGCAAGAAGATAAAGGGGTGGGAATGAAAGAGGAGAGCAGATCCCTATTTCACTTGCAGGCCCTGGGGCAGATACATGTTGTTTCTCTGAGAATTTCTGTCTTTCTGGACCAGTTTTAACCTGAAACCCTGAGACAGAGCCATTGTAGAGCTCAGGGAGTTTACCCCCCGCAATAATTTGTATGGGGTTACTCCACGGCCAAAAGGGCCACTGCAAATTCAGTGCACTTCTGATTCAGAGAGTGCTTGAAAGCAATTTCCTTATCTTGTTGTATGAAATGATTGGCAAGACTGTCACAGGACACCTGATTAATCACTAAAGGAAGAGTTATGGGGCATTCAGAAGGCACTTGCTTTCAGGCGAGACGTGTAACACTGAGAATGCGGGCGGTGTTTACAAGTGCCTAAGGACAGTCAGCCCGTTCCAGCCTCTCCTTGGAGCATTTCTCCTGTCCTGTACCCACTTATCTTCTCTAATCTCAGCTGTCTGACACAGCCTTCGTTTCCTGTGATAAACTCCTGTCTGACACCTGTTGCTGTTAAATATTTGCTGTATTCCTCCCCTGAAGGTTGGGTGGCTGCAATGTCAGCAGGAAAAGTTGTAAGTGTACGTGCAACATTTGGCAAGCGACAAAGCTTTGGGAAACATCAAAATCTGTTTGGAGCTGTGTCTTGGTAAATTCACCTCCTTAGTCCTCCAGTGGGTGGAAAAGTGATCCCATTATATAAAGCAACCAGGAGCACAGGGAAGTTCATTCAGAAGCTTTTGGAACAGGGATGAGGGAGATCCAATGAAATTCAAAGCTAATATTGAGGGAATTATATATTTTCTGCACTGTTGGATTGGGCAATTCCCTGTCATGGGGAATAGTTGAGGCCAATAGCGTATGAAAGTGTAGAAAGGAATTGGACATTTAGGTGGCATCAGGAGTTCACAGTAACTGTAATTCATAGCAAGCCTTGAAGGCGGGAATATAGAACTCATATCACAGTGCTCTGGCCTTTCTTGAGCTGATAGAGATCTGGCAGATCTCCAGCCACAGGGTGGATTTTTCTGCATCTAGATACTGCAAAGATTCTTGTGCTCTCTCTGAACCATATGACTTTGGCCATAAGAGAGATAACTGCCACATACGGAGAGACTTGCATGTGGTGGGAAATGAGATGGTGATGGATGTAACCTGGGGATGACTTTATGTAGTGACAAGTTGAATTATATCCAAAAGGGGCCGCCAAGAGTGGGATCTGAAGCAGGGAATGGCAGTTTGTGGATGACTGGGGAGCTCAGATCCTTTAGACCTTCTGTAGACGTGAGGGAGACGCTGGGGGTGTGAGGAGGGCGAACTTGCCTCTTGGCTCCTCTGGTTGCTGTGGGAAGTGCTACCAACCTGAACACAGCCAGGGCATGCGGCAAGAGCAGGGTAACGTGAAGTCGAGGGGTGTCAAAGAGGAGGTAACAGAGTGGGTATACCAAGAAGGAGGCCCCAAGCAGGGGATGTGGTTGGAGAGGGCCGGGATGAGCGCTGTGGCAGCGCGGGGCGGGCCGGCCGCGTTGGTGCCCGCGGGGGGCAGGGAGGGCACCAGCTGGCGCGCCACATATAGCCCACGGCTGACTTAGCACTTGTGCCGCGCCGCTCTCCCGCGCGAGGGGCTCTAATTCTGTCCCGGCCCGTGTCAGCGCCTCCCGGCAGCTGGCGGGGAGGCAGGGGGACATTCCTGGGAGAGCTCCGAGCATCTCTGCCACCCCCTTCCCTGCCCACGGAGCGCCGGCGGTGGGGGAAAGCAGCCTCCCAAAGCTGGGTCTGCTCTTCGCCCTCCCTGCCGATTTGGGGGCCACCTTCGGCTCCTGGATGTGTTCCGGGCACTGCGATTGCCTGGGGAAGAAGCCGAGCTGCTCAGGTGCTCTTGGCAGTTTGCTTTCTGCTGCCCCATAAAGCTCTTGGTCACTTTTTGGCCTCTGCTCTGTGGCCGCGCAAGCCTTGGCCAGCACAGCACGGTGCTCCCAAAGCTCCGAAATGGAAGAGCCCGACTAAATGAAACCCAAGTAGGAGCGAGCAGGGCTGCACCTGGCTCCCGTTCTCCGGCTCCTTTGGCAAGAGCCGCACTCGAGGCAGGATTGATTGAGGGTTGAGGAGGTTGATTCTCACCGGGCAGGATTTTTTTTACCAAGGAACATGCTAGCTGGCAGCCCCAGAGTGGGATAGTTCCTACTACGTGGTTTTAAATGTAAAGATGAAGCACCGTGTGAGGTGCTAATCCTGGCATTCGCTCTCATGCTGTACGTGATAAAATCCCCCAGCGCCACTTGGGGCAGTTGGGTTTCCCACAGCTTCGGTGTCCCACGTGCCGCAGAGGTTCGTTCCCTTCCCCTCTCCTCCTCGGGGCGTGCGGCACAAGAGCGGTGCGACGGCTGGCTCGAACAACCGTGTCTTTCTCAAGTCCGTCATCTGCTAGGAGGTGGAGTGACTTCAGCAGTGCAAAGGGCACTGAAGGATAGCTCGGTGCCTGGCACAGAGTCCCCACATACCTGCATTGCCTGGAAAGTTTCAAAGTGACTTATGGAGCACCAGCTTCTTCCCCTTCCTTTCCTCCCCTTTGCTCTTGACAGAGTGTCCCAGAAAACGTTGAATCTACTCAAGAGCTAAAGGCCAAACCACCTGCCAGGGTGAATCACCACATCTCTGGTGATGTCGGTTAAGTTTTGCTGCTTTCTGTCAAGGATGGTCTAGGCTTGAAGTCTCTCAAAACTCAGGGAATAAATAAATCCTTGTGTGTTTGTGTATTCCCTGTAGTCTACAGGGCTTTGGGAAATCTGGTGGTGTCACCATGTAGACCTCTTTCCTTCGTGGCCATCAGGAAGGCTTCCTTGCAACAGCTGGTGCTATGGAGAGCCTCCTAGCCTAAAGCTAGGAGAAGTAGATGTTATTTTTGTGATTGTATGGTCTCTGTCACTGAAAGTCTGTCTCCACCAAACACACCATATGCATTTGCTTGAACACTACCAAATCTTCAGACATTGTGAAATGCGTTGGATGCATCAGAACATACTGTTCTCTAAATTCATGAGTTTTGCTGTTATTTTAATTTTTCTTTTAGGAAAGCGTTATGTACCTCAATTGTTTATAAACCTTGAGAATTCCCAGCAAGAGCAATGCTGTAAAAATGGATTTTTTCAGCTATTTCCGTGTTCAGTAATAGATTGGATTGGATAGATTGGAATTAGATAGATTGGATTTATGGAACCTGTATAAGGCTCTACAAACATCTATGCATTTTGAATCATATCCTTGAAGATGTTGCTGTTTGCAAAGAGCAGGGGTGTAACTCTGCTGCCAGCTGATCAGTTGTATCCTTTGTGTCTGGAAATAGCTTTAAAATCCAACTAGCATTGCCAGGATTTGCCAAACCCTCGTACAGATCCGTGCAAGATCCACACCAGCCTCTGGCCCTGCCTCCCTGCCATCGTAGCCCCTGGTTCACAGTTGCCTATGGCCTTGCTTCCCCCAGCAGCCTCGGCACCGCTGCCAGTGCTCTGCATGGACCTGCCTGAGGGGTTTCGACCACTGTGATGAGGTTTGCCCTTTGGGCTGTGCTCCCGAAATCTCTGACTCCCTTTGTGTGGAAGCTGAGCATGCCGAGCACCACGCACCAAGGCTGCTGGCCAGCCCCGGCGCTGTCCCTGGGGAGCAGCGGCGCTTCCACAAGTAACGGGTCTCCTCCGGGATGCGTCGAGTGCTCTGCTGACTTGCTTTAAATAGCCAGCGGGTCTGGAGACCCTTATTTAGCTGTAGGGAGACGAGTGACACGGTGATGCTCAAGAATGTCATTTTGCTTCTCGTGTGACCTATGAGATCAGACGTGGTTAGCAGGAGATATACAGTGACTCTCATAGAAAATTCTGTTGGACGGGGGCCCTAGAAACCCTATGGCGCCAGCAGGGAGTCAAAACACGGGTGGCAAAGGACCCTCTAGGGACTGTCACTGTAGGAAAAGCTGAACATCCCAGGAAAGCTGCTCGTATCCCCTACTAGGGGCAGTGCGAGCGGCACCTGCCTCCGCTGGAGCGCTCTCAAACAGTCTCTGGGCAGTTGCTGTCGCCTGCGCGGCGCAGGCAGCGAGGGCTGATGCCATGAGCAGGGTTTGGGTTTGCGGCGGTCTGGCCTGAACGGCCAAGGCTGCATTTCCCCCTGCTTGTTAAACCTCTGTCAAAGTCACTTGCAAAGTGCTGTGCAATATGAGATGGCTTCAGAGCCGCCAGAGCGAGGCTGGTGACATACTTGATGAAGTCTGTTACCCCAAAGGTAGTTCAGAAATGCCAGTTATTTTTATTAAATACTTTTGTCCCAAATTCATCTCTTCAGAGCAGCACTGTTAAGCTGATTGAGCTGCAACAGTTGGCTATGGGGTTTTGGATGTGTCTGTGCAGATATGACTGTTAGTTTTAACCCTTTCTCTTCCTAGCTGATTTCTACTTTTTTTTTTTTTTTTTCCTAGAAAAATTTTGGAGCACTGAACTGGCAACAAGAAGTGCAGCTGGACCCTAAGCGCCAAAGGTGGTTTGGATGAATGGCTATAGGAAGAGGAATCTGAAAACGCAGGTGGTGGGTAGAGCAGGAGAGGTTTTAATTCTATAGCTGCAGGGCTCAGGAATAAGCAGGCAAGAGATCAGCTCATCCAAGGCCTTGGTACTGTGCAAGAGAGATGCCCGACACAACCTCCTGACTTCCACTTGGGTTAGATGTGCTGCTTTTTTTGTTTTGAACCTGTCACTATCTAAATGACTTACCCATTAATTGTGTTTCTGGATATTTTTTTTTAAGGGTTGATAAATGTAACTCATCTCAATTTAAACTATGAGGAATTAGACTAAACAGTACTCTTACCTTCCTGTCTGGATTATCTAACTCTGATGTGGTACTGAAAGAAGATTTTGTGATAACAGATTTGTCATTACTTTTCAGCAAATACTTTACAAAAATGCATATAAAGTGAATAGACTTGGTGATGTCTTTTGCTGTAGAATAGAAGTAATTTCAACAAACTCGAACTGATTTAGAAATTCAGATAATTATTTTTCACTATATCTTTTTTGTGTTCATGCAACAAAATTAGCCACAAAGAAAAGAATTTAGTGACTTGCACATGAAGTGACTTTGCTTGTTTCATCTCTCGTATAGTCATGAAGCCTGGTACTTAGCTACTATTTCAGCAGCTAGAAAGCAGAGCTTCAGTAATTTGATAACATGAAATAAAGTTGACTCTTCACAGAGGAGCTGCTTCTGCCTTTTGCAGTCTCAAATGCATTGTCTCGACCTGCGCTTCCCGTGCGTGTGCCAGGGCAATCCTCTGTCCTCTTCGGAGCACGAGGGGTGCCCAAAATGGCCTGTGTCTCGCAGTGTCTGTCCTGGAGCACTTCTGGTTACTGGTTGTTTTGACTCTTCTCCATCTCGGCCATCTTCTGTGGCGATCGCCTGTGGCACGAGGGGTTGGTTCTGTTTCCTGGTAGGTATCTGAAGGAAACAGTTCAGCTGAAAGTCTGAGTACTTTGAATTACTGCTAGCATGAAACCCTGTGAGCTGCAGTGAGCTCTGGGCAGGAGCTGCTGAAACTGCTCTGTGTGTTTGTGTGTGTTATGTGCAGATAATGGTGGACAAAACCATTTATCAGTTCTCCTTACTGTGCCTAAGCAGAGAGGCATGGATGAAGGAGACTGTTTGGAATTGTTTTGCCCTTTGAAGGACTTTGCATTTGAATAGCAGCTCTGTATGCAGTGCATTTTCCCAGCTTTTACCTTGTTCTCTCAGTGAATATAGAGAATTTCTTTTTATGTTCTTTAAAGCACCTCACACAGTCATGCTTGTGCTTCTTGCAGTTCCCTTACGTTGCTGGGATGTAGGCAAAGCTTCATTCCCCGCCTTGGACAGCTGAAGGGAACAGCTCATCAAAATGACCACAGCAGCTCCTGGGAGGTGACATCAACCAGGAGGAACATGTCGCTGGCAGCTTCACTCTGGTGCAGGCAAGGTTTCCTGCCATCCCTTGCTTGGTAATGACAGAGGTAATTGTTATTTATTGGTTCTGGATTTTTTTTTCCTGTTTTTAAGGTGAGCATCCTCTGAATCAGTGTCTCAAATCGTGTCACTTCAAAAATTACAGGTGGGTTTTCAAGGAGCAGGCAATAGCTAACTCTGCTTCTAGCAATGTCCCTGGGATACAAGCACATATAATATTCTGTGCGCTGTGTGTTGTGTTGGCAAGTTCAAATTAAGGAGAGAACGAACCTAATAGGAAACAACAGTACAGCGAGAATAGAGAAAAATATCCTCAAGCAGCCCAGAAAGTAAGTTGAAGGCATAGGAAGAGCTGGAAAAATTGGTATGAACAGGATCTTGGTACCCAGAGCTTTGCAGTGCAAACATTTGGTTGCTGAGATGATGTGAAGGGTTCATGGGGAGCCCAGCCCTGGGTTAGGTGGGTCCAGTGAATTACATGGGGCATCTCCTCGGTGCCCTCTGTGCCAGGCAGAGCATGGGGACACGATGGTAATGAATCAGTTGGAGTGCCAATGACTCAAACGTGCCTTCTGCAGCGATGTGAAGTAGTTCTGCAGAGAAATATCATTTTTCCTGATATTCTCTCAGAGATCTTGGGTGACACAGTGTCAGAGGTAGTAATTTTGTATCCCTTTCAACTTTGTGCCTTTCTTTTTTGAGGTCCTGTTTTCTTCCTCAGCAGATGCTCCTTCTGAGCATCTCTAAAGCAATATTGAAATGATACTATTTGTCCTATACCAAGAAATAAGAGGCAGTGATAGGGTACCTCAGTGATAGGGTAAATTAAGTGAAGGAAATGGGAGAAAACTAAAGCAAAGAGCAGCCAAATGACTTGTTGGAGAAGATCCAGCTTAGCAGTTGCAGGTGAAGGAGGAAGGTTCGGTCCAAGGCAAGGCAGATCTCCAGGAACAGTGCTCAGACCTGACCTCCATCCTTGCTTCTCTGAATTTCTTTGCTTTTGGTGGAATTGTGATGTTTAGGGAGTTGTTGGGGGTCACACAGAGACTTGTGTTCACCCTTTTGAACTTGGCTGCCTGCCCTGGTCCAAGTGGCTGGTGGCCTTCTCCCAGTTGCCTGCCAGGCTCCCAAAACTAACTTCAGGACTGGTAGAGGGTCTCTCCTGAGCTCATGGTTGGAGCACACCTGAAAACCAATATATGAGGCTTAAGGAGATGAGGCTTAAATATTTTTCCATGTTTGTCCATGTTTAGAGATTACCCCAGTAACATTTTTGACTTTTGTGGACAGTTTCAGCCAAACCGGAAAGGCACAGCAGTCTTGCAGCTGGTTGCCTGCCTTCAGATACGTTTCGTTGAGAATTGGCAGCTGGGAGTCCCAGATGAAGCCCCTCCAGGAAGGGGAAGCTTCCAGGATACCTGATCTGTTGGGCAGCAGCATCTGGCTAATGAGCTTCCATGGTTTTCACCCTCTAGCAGCATATTTGTGTTCAGCATAAAGCTCTGGCATAGCCCCCAGGCTTGCAGAGGTTTCATAGCAGAGATGGAGAGGATCTGAGGGTATTCAGTTAGAAGGAGGAAGAATTAGGCAAAGAAGGATACAAAATGTGGTAATTTGGGCTGCTTGGCTTTAGGTTAGGAGTGAGCTCAGATCTGAGCAAATCACATATCTTCTTATAAACCATACATCATTTTTAAATTTCACGGAGTGAGAAAAGCAAGAGGAGGGTACTTGACCATTTTTTTCTTGTTATGAGGAATGTCTCTTTAATTTCCCCTCTCTGACATCTTATGCCACAATAAAGGGTATGGAAAATAAGTGCTAATGTCATTGCCTGTCTGTTTTACAAGGCAATAATTCACCACTTGAAACGCAGACTATTCAGTTGAAGGCTAAGTAGTTATCAGAACAAATGAATTAGATTATTGCTGATGAAAAACGGAGAAGATGAAACTGTTGGTATTGTGAAAATGACAAAAGAGATAGCAAGTAAGTGGAAAATGAATGTCTTATTATGAAATGCATCCCAATGCTGCATCCGTGGGCTTCCAAAGCCTGGGGACATTTGTTCTCATCCGAGATCCCTACATCAGGCTCAGTGTTCGCCGTGTGCTTGCAAAGCACTGAGTCAACCGTGCTGGAACAGGATATTTCCCAGCTTTGGGTGGTATAAACACCCAGGAGTTTATTCTCCATGTGATGAATGACCAGGGGTTCCCAAACACTTCCTTTGGCAACTTCCCATTTCTGGTCCAGAGCCCAGAGCTTCCTGCAAATGAATTTCAGGCTTGTAAATACTAAGGGCCGTAGTCTGTGATGGGGCAGTGAGCCCTATTCTGGGAGCTGCTGCTCTGCATCCCCACGTGGCCTTCGCCTGACGCCAGCCCGCAGTAGCCGCTGCTCTTCCTTGGAGTGCGGAATGAGGCTTCCCATGGGTGCCCTGGGTGTGGGACATGTTCTCGTCCAAAGCTGGTGTCTTACTGTGGCCTCCTTATGCTTGCTTAGACTTTCTCTTTTGTATTTTCTTTCTTCTTTGGCATCACCGTTTCATTTTTTCAGTCGCTTGTCAAATTTGATCCCTTCCCCAGCAGGGAGCATCATGGAAACAGTGACTGTGAAAGGCGTCACTTTGGTGAAAGATCAAGGTGCTACAAACCAGCTCCTAAAACAACTCCTGTTCCTACTGGGAACAGGGAATCCAGTGCAATGAAAGGGTGCTTGGACCTCTCCTGCCAGGAGGCCGTTTAGCGGGACCATCGTCTCCCCTTAGGCAGTGAGACATGCCTTAAGGAAGGGCATTCAGTAGCTATAATAAAACTCGGCCAAATGGTGGAAATATGATCGGCTCTTCAATTAACATGATTAGAGCCAACAGCCGTTTGCAGAACACTTGTTCCTGCTCCATATGCAGCTGCATACTACAGTGCAACTATTTACAGCCAGGCTCCAGCGGGATTTATGGACGCTGATGAGCTAGCAGGGGATTCGGTTTCTGCCCGAGCTCGCTGCAGACATTGCAGCGAATTGCAACAGCTGCAGGACGAGCTTTGCGTGAGGGCTGCCCGGCACTGGGTCCCTTGCTGTAGCTGCATGTCCTCCAGCCACGGGGAGCTGGAGCTAAACAGCTCCCCGTGGCTACGCTCCTGTTTTCCCTTCTTAAGCCTTGCGTGGTTGTGTCTAGCAAAGCCTGAGCATCTTCTCTTTGCCTCAGAGCAGAGGGAGCAGCGCTGTGTCCTGTCCCACACGAGCCCCAAGGGTTCCCAGTCCTTGGGTTTCCCGTGACGGCTGAGGTTTTTGGTGGGATTGTCATCGTTCACCCTCTGGAGAAGACAGGGAGGACGCAACACCTTGGGACAGACTGAGGTTGACTCTAAGGTAACCTGTGGCAAACAGGCTTGCCTTTTGTCCCTCTGGAGCCACGTGGAAAAGGGACTGCTCCTCTGCTCCCTCCTCTGATGGGAGCCCTTAGTGTCCAGATTACCTGAATATTGCAGATAGCGTCATGCTGTGAGCGGTCTGGGGTGCTCCTGCAGTGTGCTCTTGTGCTTGGCCTCCGGGGCAGCAGGAGGACTCAGTTCTTATTAATATTAGCTAATATTAATAGGGTGGCCTTGCCTTAATCCCTCCTAGCACCTTGCCTTCCCCTCAGGGTTCAAGGACAACAGATTCAGATCCAGAGTAAAACCCACCACCCTCCTTCCCTGCCCAGGGCAGCGTGGGGACAGGAACAAGGGCTGTTGTAATGACCTGATACTGTCTTAAGCTTGGGAAAGGCAAGGGACCCAAGGGAAAAATAAATGTGACTGTAAAAGGGAAATTGCCTTCTTATCTATCAGTTTGAGGTGAGACCTCTCTCTCAGACAGTGTTTGATGAGGAGCATCCCCCTTGTCTCAGTGATGGAAGAGTCTGTCTGTTCTCTCTGGGAGAAAAAAAAAATACATCAGGGCTTAGTTGCTGGGATCCTTTAATTAATATTAGCAGGGCTTGCTGTTAAGGTCAAGCACAAGCAGGTTTATTAGCTAGGCCTGAAATCTGACCGACCATTCAAAGTTAATTAAACTCCTCCCGACTCCCACGTTCAGCTGTTGCCCAAGGGGTGGCTTCGAAGGGGCTGTAAATCAGCGCAGCTCCGGGCTCTCGTGGATGTGATGCTGGCCCCAGATCTCACTTGTGCTGTGGATTTTTCCAGAACATCCCTGCCGCCCAGCAAAGCAAAGGTAAGGAGGGAAGAGAAATGGCAAGCACAAGGCCCAAGGAGTGAGACGCAGGCTCGAGAGCGAAACCCCATGTTAGGCGAGGGGGGCCTGTGCTTTCTCCATGTTAAACTTATCAAAAGGAAGCTGTAGATTCAGGAATAACAAACTGTGTTTAAAAAGATCAGCTCGTCTTTGCTGGCTTTGCTAGGAGATCCTGCCCTTTTGGGGTACTCCCAGATCCTGGCTCTGGGGGAAGCAGCTGGATGCAGGAATAGCTGACAGAGCCAGGGGCTGCCCGCACAGATGCGGGTGGTTCCCTTTGTATGGGAATGGGGAGCACTTGGTAGAAATACCTGTACGATGCAGGTAAGATGAAGTGGGAAGCAAAAAGCAGTTTTGTGTAACGTGGGGAATGTTTTCCTGAAAAGCTGTCTCTGCAGTTGAAGAGAGGAAGGAACTTTTTGCCCTAGGTGTAAGCTGGGCCTCTCAAGGCCTGGGTCAGTAACGGAGCCACAAAACCGATGGGTTTCCCGCGGCAGCCTGCTGAATCGGCTCCTCTCAGCTGCCTTGTTTATCTCAAGTTTCCTATCGGACCTCGAGAGTAAGTTGCATCTCTCAGCAAAGGGCCGGAGACTTGTGCTGACTGAGCTAAAAGCCTCTCGGGGAGCAGTCAGACGCTGAAATGTGCCTTACAGTAAGAAAGACTTTCTTGGGCACGTCTTGCACCATTTGTTCAGTCTAGACGGGGTTTCCTTCTCTTCCCTTTCAAGAAGTGTTTGTTCTGATCAGGGATGGAGGAGGGACGGGGCTGCTGCCGGGCCCCCTCCTCAGCGCTGCTGTCCCAGCTCATTCCTGTATCCTGACCTCTGGAGAGGATCCCTGCTGGTTTTAGAGGCTGGGTATCCTGCAGTAACTCTTTTTCTGTATATGAGGCTCTGCCTGGGACCTTCTCCAGGAGAGCCTCCCTGGGCCAAATTAGTAGGAGCTGAGTGAAACTGAGCTGAGATTAGCTCTAGCTGTAGTCTTACGCTTTTTTCCACCTTAGATGGTGGGAAGCAGGAACTGATCCCTTTCCTACCCCTATTCCTGGTAACCATTGACTCCTGATCAGCTATTTCAGCACATCCAAGCTGTTTCAAGGACTTAACCTGCCCTGCTCCTTGCGCTATCCCAACTGCAGCTCCTCCAGCCCCAGAGCCCCCGTTTGGCTTCTGCTGCCTTGCGAGAAGGGCCAGGGGCTACGAGCGGCTCTGGGACAGGCTGGACCCAGCGGCTCTGCTCACAGCTCCAGCCATTCCTGCCATCAGGCTGCATTGCCACCTGCTGGGGGCTGCTGCCTCTTGCTATGGCCACTGCCAGCCATGCTTGCTTGGGGTGTCCCCAAGCCTGTGGCAAGTCCCTCCCCACCAAGGCTTGCAGAGGAGACCCTGTTTTCCCCTCATTTTCTGCTGTTTTGCAGCTGGCCCTTGTGCAGAAGCTGCTTCCAGCCCAGCCTGCCGATGAGAGGAGCTGGCTGGGGGCAGAACCGGGAACCCCACGGAAACTCCATCAAACAGCGCGCACGGAGACATTGGAGCTGCACCACAAGGCCACACAGTGAGAACTGCGTCACCAACCCCACAGGGCACTTTCTGAGGCATCGAATTATTGAAACTCCTTCAAGAGGACACGCTGAAACCTGCCCAGGGCTCTCTGACCCCAATGGGGTGGGAGCTGGTAACAAACTTGTCGACTTCCGCATGTTTCCTCGGGCGGTTATTGCAGGCGGCTCTGCTCTGCCCTTCATATTGCACGAGACACATCCCTCTGCTGCATCTTCTCTCGAGACACTCAACCTGTTGTAACTCTTGGGTTTAAATTTCCCACTCTGGGTATTTGGGTTCAAGGTCCAAGGCTACTGAGGAAGCTGCGCTGCTCTTCCTCCTGTCAACCAAACCAAACCACAACCAACCAAAAAAGACTCTTGCAAGAGTTAAACTGTATGTACTAGGATCTGTCTGCCAACAGTATTTGGGACATCTTTCACCTTACAGGTAGCACTGGTTGGCATGGACTGTGGCCCTTGTGTTTCTCAGGCAGTAAACAAGCTGGGGCCCCTCAGTTGCAGGTAAAGCCCTGCTAGTCCTTTAGGAGTAAATCTCGTGCACTGGGTATTAGTGAGCACTCTGAAAAGACCACTTTGCATTGCTGCAATGGTGGGGGTAGAAGTGTCTGAAGCATCCCAGCAGCATGTGCCTATTTATCTTGTTTATTATCATGTCTAATAATCTATATCTATCTGTGTTCCTGTGATCTGCAGTCACCTGTTGGGGATGCGTGAGAGCGCTGCAGCACCTTAACCGGAGGGTAGGGCCTTGCTTGAACTCTTGGGGTGTGATTACTTGGTCATAAAGGGGAAAAAAAAACACTCCAGAGTGTGTGTGTTTTAGCATTTTATTAATCAGTGCACCACCTGCCCCAGCTACGCCTGTCCCTGGTGACTCTCGGGGACTCTCTCGAGCCCTGGGACACGATGCTGCACAAGTTGCCTGTGAGAGCAGAAACGATGCCCGGGCGGCAGCTGCTCCCCATGCTGCTGGGGGAGCAAAACCCCACGCTGGAGGCGGTGCAGTCACCTCCCCTGCTCTTGCAGCCCTGCGAGAGGTAAGGACACTGAGGCTGCAAGGCTTGAGGTTCCTCACGGGACACCCACCTGCAAGCAGAGGAGTTTCTCTGCGCTTTAGGCTCTTCATAACGAACCAGCTGAAGAGGCTGGTGGCAGCAGGAGGCTGGCCTGGGAGGAGACGCCAACCCCGCAGGCATTGGCTTCTCCTGCTTGCCCGTCCATGAGGCACAGGCGGCTCTGCCCGCCCCACTCCCACCAGGCTGGGGAGCCTCACGCAGCACTGCAGAGCAGGAGAGCGGGGCAGAGCCCTGCAGGGCTCTCAGGCGCAGCTCCTGCTCGCTCGCGGTTAAGGCAGGGGCTCTCAGGGCCAGCAAAGCTGCTCTGCCCCTTGCAAGGATGTGGTTATAGCTGCCAGCCCAGAGCTTGCAGCTGAGGGCAGGTTTTCCAGCTCCTAGTTTGGATTCGGGCTTGCACGTCAAGCTACAACAAGCAGTACCAAGCCACATGGGTCACTCAAACTTCCCAGGTTTAGGAAAGCTTATAAAACAAAGTAAAAAAATAAAAACATAACAAAAAACCCCACCTACACTGATAATGGGTTTAAGCACTGACAGAACTACGGGACACATTTCTCTTCCCGTGCTGCTGCTCCTGGGCTTGGTTCCACATAATACCTACAAAGCTCATGCCCAGTTTTACATACAGACTGAAAAAAGCAATTTGAAGGTGAACAGGGGCGACCCCGGCAACAAGCAGTCTTGGCTTACTGAAGTTAAACTGAAGTTTGCCGTTCAGCGATCAATGGACTTTCAGAATATTTATCATGAGACTGTGACTAAGCACAAAAGCCACTGGATTATTTGTTTGCCTGTCACTGAATAAAAACACACAAAAAGCTATAGGTAACAGCCTGCACTTACAGAGCAGACTTTTAAAATGTAGGACAATGCTCCAGCAAGTCAGCTCCAGCTGTGCCACTTGGCAACCTGACGAAAAAGACGGGTACAGAGACTCTACAGTGCATCATGTTCACCTCGTGGGCACAATCCAGCTACGGAGCTCCCTGGACGGTCGGAAAGCTTTGGAAGCAAAGTGCAGGGTCCTAGGCTCAGTAGTTCATCTCTTGTTTTCCAGAGGCAACTAAATTCCTGTAACTATCTGTCAGCACAAAAACATTAAGTGGGCAAAGGTAGGTTCAATAAAAATCTCTCCCCTAGTAAATGGGATACAGAAAATAGCAAAACTCTGTAAAGCCAACAAAATACTATACACTATACATTTCCTCGCGCCCACTCCCAGCCCTGTGTTTTTATGAGACGCCTGCAAAATCCTAATTCTGTCTTTTAAATAAAAACAGTGCAACGAGATGACTAGAAATGTTAAAGAACTCAGCGTGTCATAAGGACGGAATTACGTTCAGTAGGTAAACGATGAGTCTGGAAATAGGAGGAAGCAACTTTGAACTGCTTTTCCAAGTGCAGAAGGACTCAAATTCCAAGCTCGGGTTTAGAGTTCAAATGCAGGGAACTTGGCCTTGGTTGGCACCAGCAGGTCAGCCAAAAAGTAAATTGTTCCAGCCATTCCTGAGGACAGAAGAAGAAAACGTGCACATTTCAGACATCCAGAGAGACTCCCTTTGGGCACCCACATTGGCAGCTATCGAGAGCATGCACGAATGAGCCATGAAGACAGAAGCAAAGAAAATGTGATCAGAAGGAGCAAAATCATTTCCAAGGTCTGAAGGCAGCTCTCCCAAGTCACTGGGCACTCGAGGGGGAAGAGCACTGGAAGTTAATTGTTAACTGAAAATAGCCTGAATGAACTGGAAGAGACTCCCCCTTTCTGCCTCCTCCCTTCTGTTTTATCTGCCCTTGGGTTTAACCATCTGAGTGCCTTTGCAAAGGTGACGCTTTGCCTTGGGTGCCTCACAGATTTAACTGGCCATGTTTATGGGCTGCAGCAAAGCTCGGGAGGCTTCCAGGAGCTGAGGAACTGACTTTCAGCAATCCCAGCTGATGGCATGTTTGGGGGAGTCATTCACAGGGGCCACAGAGTGCCCTGGGAGCTAGAAAGGTCAACAAAAACAATTCCATCTATTTTTTCCTGATGTCTCAAACGGAACCGGAAAGTCCAGGAAGGATTTCAATCCTTGTAAATGCAAAGAGGAGCAAAACTGCCGGAGAAGTCAGGCTACAGTTGCTGCAAGGTAAACCTTGGCCTGTGCCCATTAAAGATTCCTCTTGAGGCTTGTGACCTAGAATCCCAGAAACTCAAGATGGTCCAGCTGGAGCCATGGCCTGTGCTACAAGAAGACCTTTGAGAATGGGTGACAGCAGCGCATACAGCTTCCCTCCCATCCTCTACACTGAGTTTTGGGTTCAGAGAAACGTGTATTCAGTTCTCAGTGTTGGACTGGATCTTACCCAGGTGCAGAATAAAGACTAGGGTGGGACGTTACCTTCAAAGAGCGAGAATGGAGTGTCTGGAGTCCGGCACCCATGCTGGCCGTAGCTTAAACACCACTCTGCAAACTGGGAAAAGGGGAACAGAAATGTCCACATGTTGTTAGAAGCTGGATTTTAAAAATTACCACCCCCATCCGCAGGCAGAGCAAGGCTTGTGCACGATACTCCTGAACAGGGATCGCACTGATGAGGGGCTGCTGGAGCTGGGCAGATCTAGAAATGTGCTTACAAAGGCAGTGGCAGAAGGGGCAGACGTGAATCAGCCCTCTCACCTTGCAGGCCCTGTACAGGTACTTCATGTCCTGGGTGAGGTTGTAGAGCGCGAGGAAGCCGTAGGCGTTGCCGGCCGTGCCGTGGCACAGCCCGTAGCCCTTCTTCAGCAGCCCGTGCTGCCAGATGACCTCCGCACACTGCAGCGCGTCGCTCAGGTACCGCTCCTCCCCGAACACCTGCGCGGATAAGGACATCACTCTCCAGCCAAGGCAGCTTCCTCCACGCCTGCAGCACCCCAGGAGAGCAGGTTAATTAGGAGCTCCTCTCCTACAGGGCCCTTAAGGCTGTTCTTTGCTGCCCGCTTTCCACCGCGGATGTTTTGAAAGTGATGACCAGGGTTGTAGGATGTTACTCAGCGCCCACCTGGCTCTTACCACCCATCACCTGTGACACAACACCCTCCAGGGATGGTGGGTGTTTTTAGAAATCAGTTCCCAAAAGCCTGATTTCCACTCGGGTCTCCCCATGGGGTGATTTCATTATGACAACTGTCCTACTCTCTAGCAGGGGGTTCCCAAGAGTTTTTTCACTGCTCAGACTCCGTGCTCAGGGGTCCCCAAAGGCTCTTAGGATATCTGGTACCTTGTAGGCCTGAATGAGCATGTAGATAAGACCTGGTGCCCCATGGCACCAGTGCACGAGCAGGTCCCTTGTGTCATTGATGCAGGGAGGGTAGTTGCCTGAAGGGAACTTCAGCTGGCAGACGTAATCCACGCTGGGCTTGACTGTGTTGTGCAGCTTCACTTGGCTCACTCCGAGGCTAGGCTAAGAGAGGGAGGGTTAAATCCATGAGAATTGCCGTTCTGTGTCTCCATAAAGAGGCCCAAGGGCTGCTTGAAAAGCACAAACAAGGCTGACTTGCAGCCTCCCTTCTTGCTCTTTGTACATGAAGCTGTTTCTCTGGGCTGGGCTTTTGCACTTCACAAAGACTCGCCTAGCACTGAAACCCAGAGTCCCCAGGCTGCTCTGTGCCCCAGCGAGGTCTCACTGCCGGTCATACCCTAGTGTCCTCAGAAACGCTGCCCGGTCCTATGTGCCGGCCACCCCCCAAGCAAACAAAAAGAGAGCTCCTGAACACGAGCAGCAAGGCTGAATGCCAGAAAGAACCCCTACGAATGTGGAGCTCCTCAGCTCCAGCCCAGTTGCAGGGTGAGATGCTGCCTTTGCACAGATGGTCTCAGGTAACTGCAAGGCAGCAATTTTACCACTGATCTCAGATGAAAGCAGAGGAGGGACTTCAGTGTCCTCCTCCAGTTACACCACTGCAGATGAAACCTGTGCAGTCCTGACTTCTCCTGACCGACTGCAATAAGAACTCCAGTCTAACGGATCACGCCATTCCCAGGTTGGTAACTTGTAAACTAACCATCGATACTTGTGCTGTAAAACCATGGGAGACAAAAGTTCCACTGTCATCCTATGTGTCCCTCACTGCTTCCCCAAGACCTTCTGGGGCTGTTCCTCTCGTGTAAAAATGTGAAACACTATCAAGGCAAAGAGGCACAGCAGCTCCTAGCTCCTTGTTTCACAGTGGCCCCTACAGGCAGTATAGACCTCAGCTACCTTATAAAAATAAAAAGTCCTACCCTTTAGTATTTGGATATAAGCCCTGATTTGGAGGCCCAGGCATCTCCTCCTGTCCTGCTCTGGCTTTCATCTCTTTCACCAGGCTTTCCGCATGGAGATTTTCACTCTGAAACAGTGTGAAGTTGCTCCAGGTCACACCCTCAGAAACGCTGCAGGATATTTGCTACACGTGGGAGCAATTCACAGTAATTAGCACAAGGAATGAGAGATCGGAGCAGCTAACCTAGACAGGGCTTCACTCTGTGAAACTGCTGATAATAACGCAGCTCCTGTCTGCTTAGAGATCTACATGGAGGCAGGAAATCTAACCTCATGGATGTGGAAAAAACCCTGGAAGGGGGGATGCATAACCCAATAAGGGAGTGGGCCTGGCTTGCCATCACACAGAGCCACTGCAGCTGTTCTCCCTCAAAGCAGCTGTCAAAGGTCCATCCCCTCCAGCTGCCTCTTACCTGCATGAGATAGTAATAAATCCCAGCCAAACCATGGGCTGCCCCTACGAAGTACTCCTGGTACCACTCGTACATGAGTGGGCTCTTGGTGGTGAAGTTCCTCCTTTTGGCCAAGTTCTCTCCCGAGGCCATGACTGCTTCGCAGACCTACAAAGAGCAACAGAGCTGGGTGAGGGGGAATACCCTAGGAGTACCTCAGAGCCAGCACAGTGAGTATCCTAACAGGGAACAAAGCCCTGGGGTGCTGCTGATCCATATGTGCTGAGGGAAGACTGTGGATGAAGGAGTAAAACAACTGCCACTTCAGCCGTGTGTATAAGGATTATACAGAATCAGAGAACACTTGAGGTTGGAAGGGACCTTTGGAGATCATCTAGTCCAATGTCCCTGCAGGGACACCTAAAGCACGTAGCACAGGCACATGTCCTGGGGGGCTGTGACTATCCTCAGAGAAGGAGACCACAACCTCTCTGGGCAGCCTATTCCAGGACTCTGTCACTCTCACAGTCAAGAAGTTTTCCCTCAAATTCAGACAAAACTTCCTGTGTTTCAGGTTGTGGCCATTGCCTTTTGTCCTCGGGCATCCAATGCCCTATCCCTCTGGAAAACTGGTACCAGCAGTGGGGGTAGGTGGACATGATTTTTAACTTCTTGTCAGAGCTGTAGCAAGTTTCTGTGCACCCAGCAATAAGCTGGGCTGGAAAAGACAGAGGGCTGGTTTAGTCTATGCTTTTGAGGAGCCACAGTACCTGCTGAATGTGACTCTGGGGGATCTTCTCCTCCCCAAAGTGCTTGTTCACAAACAGCAACGCATAGAGGTAGCCCATGCGCCCGTAGAGCAGCTCATCCGGCGCGCGGGGGTCGGCCTTGTGCAGGTGGAGCAAGCTGCAAAAGTAAACGTGCGTGGGTGGATCACGGGAGCAGGACACCCCATGCCTCATAACCAAGTAACTGCCGGCCCCCTGGAGTTGTCCCCTCGCACAAGCAAGAGCTTCTGTCCCATTTTTCAGGCTGCTGGCATGTTGCACATGGGGCGATAGGCCTGTGCTGTTAACACTGACTGACAGGGCACACTCTTCCCCATTTTGCTGCTCATCACACCTCCAACAAGGCTGCATGTCCTTCCCTGTCAGAGCAGCGGGCAAGAGGCAGGGAGCAGACTGATTTTAGCTTTATTCTGCTGTTCACCCAAGGCAGCAGCCTGAAAAATGCTTTTACAACACCAGCAGGAACAGCTTTAAGGCTCTCTCCTCAGCTGCACCCACCACGGTTTCACCCTGGGAGAGCTGTGTGTGCATGAGGACAGCACAGCTGCTGTGGTAGCCCTTGCTCTGGGCAAAGGAAGGAGTAAGCGACTGCTTGGAGTGTGGAGGAGCCGCAGGAGATGCTGGGCTCTGATTCTGGGGCAGGAAAATCTCTCTTGGCTCTGGATCCCAAGTGAGAAGAGATGGGAAAGGAGAGAGCAGTGTCGCAGGGGGACGGCGCAAACGTCAGGGGTGCAGCTGGCCTGCAGACTGCATCTCTTGGGCATAAGGGGGCAAACTGAGGGCCCTGAAGGAAAGCCATGGCTCACAAAGCTATTAGTTCAGCTACAAAAAAATCAGAGTTTTAATGGTCAGAGGGAGAGTGAGGCAGCTGTACAGTGAGATGGGATTTTGCACGCCACTGACTCTCAAAGCAAACCCCTGACCCCCTGAATTGGCGGGAGATGGCAGGTTAGAGAGGGCTCCTGGAACATAGATCGGGTTTTCACAAACTCCTGGAAAACATGCTGAAATATTAAGTCTCTCTGGAGTATAAAGTACATTTATTGGTCATGAACTCATTTCAGCAAGAGCAAGTAGCCAAAAAAAGCAACTTCTGCCTCTTCCCCTGCAAGGAGAACCTGGCTGATGAATTCTCTCCTCAGGCTCTTTTTCTGTAGTATGTTCAAGCTAACTGCTCTGGGAATTGGCTGCCAGTAGAGTAAGGACAGTGTAACTTGCTTCAGGAAAGCCCTATTTTTCTCTCCTCAGACTTGTGAAGACACCTGTTTCCTCAGCTCTGCCCTTATTATGACATTAGGTGGCAGTGCAGAATTAATCTTTTTTTCGCCTTCTGCCACAAAACTATTGACAGGAGAGATGCTCCTGTATCTCAGGAGGGGAGAATTACGGCAAGAAAACATGAACTGGGGACTTCCTACAGCTTGGTTACAGCCCAACCACAACTGGCCAGTACTGTTTGACACCTTAGCGCTCTCTCTGTCAACGAATATATAAATCCTAGTGAGCCTCACTAGGACCATAGGTAGATTAAGTAAATTACTGATTAACTTATCTTATTTCAAGAAGAAAGGAAGGAGTTCAGTCCCCTGGACTGGCTATACCGGCATAAACAGAAACTACTCTTAGTAAAGGCATGGAACCAAAGTGTTCAAATCTTATAGGTACCTCTGATTCCCAATTTTGTTTTTTTAACTGATATTATTAATCTTTTGCTGATGGTCTTTCAGTGTCAATCAGAAGCTGCTGGGTCATGTCTTACTAGTGTGCTGACCACACGTAACTGGAAACCCTATCCAGGGCTGTTTCTCACCTTCTCAAATCTTCCTCCCCTAAGCAATAAAAGCTTGCTCCTACAATCTCTCCTTTTCCTAATTTTTTCCTCCTTCCTCTGTCACCTCCTGATCTTACCGTCAGGCTGCTTAGAAGTATTTACTTTTGTTGGCTACTTAAAGCAAAAAAAAAAAAAAAAAAAGAGCTGAAGAAAGTCAGGAAATAGAAATAAATGAATTATAACCAACTGCATTTAGCACTTGAAAGGGCACTCAATCATAGGTTTAAGTCAAAATCAACTACCAAGTAATAAAAGGAAGACAGCAATCAAATTCTTTTAATAATCCTGCCCCGCCTCTTGTTTTCATCAAAGTGCCTTTTAAAACTAAATTTAAAGGCTCTTAAAAAATCCCAAGGCCCAGACTGTATTTTTTGTTTGTTTGGTGGGTTTTGTTTGTTCTTTAATTTTGGTAATACTTTTTTTTCCCCTGTGTTTCACAGATTGTTGTGGCTCCCTATTTCTTTGAATAATTTCTCAGATGAAAACACTATCTTAAAAATAGACTTGGTCCCCTACCCTGGTCCCAGCCAGCAGGCTGATAGACGGGAGCATTAAGCTTTTTCTCCAGGGCCAGACAAATGTGTACCACTTTGTTCAGTCACTGGATTCTCTCTTTTGCACCAGGGTGTGGCAAAACGAACTTGGGTTTGGAGGGGAGAGACGAGTAAAAGGCTGGACTAACTCAAGGAGCAGGAGGAACGCGGGGTGGAAGCCGTAATGGGCCAGTTACCGAGTGATGCAGTCCTCGGCCTGCTTGGGGTTCTGCAGCTTGTGGTAGATGACAGCAGCCACTGCCAGGGGCCCGGCATCTCCGCACAGGAACGTGATGGATCGTTTGCTCAGGCAGCTCAGGCTCTTCTTCACGTACTCGTGGGCCGCCTGCAGGTAGGCCGGGTCTCCGTACACATTGTGCAGGTGCAAGTACAGCAAGGCAATGCCTGCAAAGGAACGCAAGGATTGCAACCAGGAGAGAAGTTTACCTGTTTTGTCCTTTCTACATGGTGGCTGTTTGAACAAATCTAGAAGCCACATCCAAGCCTCATGTGGGACATGTGCCACTTAGGAAGGCTTCTCAGCCATGTGCAGAGGCACAACCCAGAGCTGCTTTTCCTGCTCTGGGACTTGCTGTATAAGCAGGCTGCAGGGCAAGGTGGGCAGCAGGGCCTGGCCCACGTGCTCCTGGGGCACCGCAGAGCTGCTCAAGCACAGGCTGCAATCCTAGGGGCAGGAGAGCCAACGATGGGGCCCAGAAAGCCCGCCTGGGACTAATACCTGTACCTGCAACTTTGTTAACCAGTAAAAAGCAACAGGGACAGGAAAGACTGTATTGGAGAAGAGCAGTGCTGAGGCTTTAGCAGGTCTTGAGCCCTTTCCCCATGCCAGAAGTGGAGGGTTGGGCTGCTTGGACCAGGTGAGGAAAAGCAGCATCCTGGAGGCACCTGGTTCCTCTCCTCCCTCCTGCTGGGAAGCAGCAGCCAGGCAGCTGTAACCCCCTGGACTCCTGAGGCTGCAGAGCAGGTTCCAGACCTACCTCAAGGAGAGGAGCCTCCTTGGAGAGAACGGGGCTGCCAGACTCCCCCGTCCTGCCACACACCATTTATGAGCAGCCTTGTGAGAAACATGGGCAGCTGCCTGGACGGCTGGAAAACGCTCCCTGGTCCCCCTTGATCTTCCCTGTGTGACACCCAGCTACAGGGACAATGCTGACTACTACTAGGAGGTAGCATCAGCAGCTGCCCTCTGACTCTGCCCTGCCTTCAACCTGCTCTTGAAGCTTTAATATGTAATTGAGGAGTTCCCAGCACGTCCTCGTGCTTGCCCCATTGGAAACACCCTTGTCATTTATCCTCAAACATGTGTCAGGGAAGCTACTGGCCTGCATCATTGCCAGAAAAGCTCATCTGCCCTTATCAGAAGCTTTCTAGGATGAAAAGTCCTGTGTTTTAGCCTAAATTATTAAAGCCAATCTCTGCAAATTTTGATGCTATAAGAGGAAAAGAATTGGGGGGGGGGGGCAAGAAAAGCATAGTTCAAAATTATTTTTCATGCTACCAAGGACAGTTTTAAATTTAGATCACTTCCTCATTTTGCATGGGTAATCTCCAAAGCTTTGTACTGCAGACAATTCAATTTCACATGTATATTAAGGGCAAATTTCTATTTCCTGCTGCAGTTAATAACCTTGTCCCTCTCCCTGAGCAGACGAGTGTTAGTGTTTCCAGAGAGCATCTTGGGTGTCTGGTCTCATCACTCAGGTTTTTAAGGATTGGGACATGAAGCTCTTTAAAAGGTAACCCATCTTTTCCAGCTAGCAAATGTCAAGTGACTCTTTGGATTCATTTAGCACCTAGCACAACCTCCAGACTTCTAATAGGTCTGGTACCTGGAGAACGCAAGCTGTGCTCAGGCAGCTACCTGCTTTAATAGCCCACTTTTTGCTCTGCAAGTAGCTTCAGGTCCCACTGCCACCCTAATTATGTAGGTAACTACTGTGTCAAGGCTACAGCTAGGAGGGAACTCTAGGGATGTAAAAGGCTGCAGTACTGTTTTTCTCCAATGCCGTCTTTGCCACGTGTCTTTTAAACCATCTTTCACCCTCTTTATCCCCAGGCCCAAGCATTCTGTGACAGAGGCACTTTTGGCAAAGGCTCCAAGAATTCTCCCAACAGATGGAAATGAGTCCCTTTTTTCCCTTCCTCCTTGAAAAAAGAGAGGAAAAGGCTGCCCAGGCTCATGTGTTGGAGACTGCACCTGACAGCATGTGATGGTCCAGGCTATGAATGTGTGTTTTAAGAAACAGTTCATCCTTCAGCAGGACTCTGCTGACTGCAGGTGCTGTCCTGGTGTGCAGGAGGCCAATGCAATGCAGTGCTGATGCCTGACATACCTGCTAACCGTAGGGCATCATCCTTTTTTTTTTCAAAGTCTCAGCATCTCTCTTCCCATCACACACGGGGAGTGTTGTGCTTGTAGGGGGTGCCTTAATGGGTTAGAGAAGCTTCTTTTGAGGGATACATAGAAGCAGACTTAAACACAGACAGCTGAAATGGAACTAGGTACCTGGCTGAAGCAGACAATTAATCTTGCTGTCTGACTGTCGTGCTGACTTCAGCAACCACTCTCTCCCTCAGAGCAGAGTGCACTAAAGCTGCCAGACAGGTTCTTGCAGGAGAGCTAAGGCACTGCAGTTGGCTTAAAAGTAAAGGTGTGCCTTAACTTCCCTTCTGGTGCCATGCTGGGGCTTCATGTTGGATTGTGCTTCCCTTGCAAGAAGTTCTGCTGATGAGAGCACAGCAGTGGGAACCAAAGCTTCTCTTTCCTGGTGTAGGAATATGGAGTGTCAGCTCACGCACAAACGTGTGCAGAAGGGGAGCTGAATGGAATGCGAGGGGGATGTATCACCCCGTGTTTCAAAACTAGAATGTGACATTAGGTCTTACTGCAGCTCTCTTCCCTAGCGTGGTGTGGGACAGGGAGCATTTCTCAGGCTGTCTTAGCTTCTCCAGATGTAAAACTGGGGTAACAAGGCTCCTTTTGTGGAAAAGCACCAAAAAAAAAAATCATTCTGTAAAAATGCAGACCAAAGCCCTGTCCAAAGCAAAACTACTTATATCACCAAAAATCCTGGGATGGTTTAGGCTAGAAGGGTCCTCTTGATCCAAGCCCCCCTCAGCACAATGCCAACTTCAAATTTGTATCTGATTGCTCACAGCTTTGTGCAGGAATATCTCCAAGAAGGCAATTTCACAAAAACAACCCACTAGGCACTTGGCAGGAATGTGGCTTGCATGGATATGCGGATGACACAGGGCATTTCTCCCTCACTGAATGCAGCCTCTGTTCTTCTTGCTCTGTGGGTATTATTTGGGGATTTTTGTTCTTATCAAGAGAATTTGAGGCGCAAGTCCTGAGGTTTGAGTCTTGAGGCTAAAACTAAGACATCACCATACAGCAATCGGAAGATGTTTGATCAGATTTCTCGGATAGGGTCAGAATTTCTATCCATTGTTAAATAGCTTCTCTCCCACCTGATGTGCCTTCTGAGGAGTCCTCTTGAAAGCCAGCTCAGCTCTACTCCTCCTCACTCACCAGCCACAAGCTCTGAGGTAGGACAGGCCACCTGTACTTGCTGGTTTGCATTGGAAGACCTCAAGCTCTGCAAGCTTGTTGTAGTGCTAGAGAAGGGAATGTTTGCATGGAAAACTAACTCCAGCCAGAATAAGGAGGAATATGGAACATTCCTTCATATAACATTTTGCATAGAAGATCACCTCATCAGGCAGCAGACTTGGGACGTAGCTCTGCTGTCAGCCTAACAAGAGACCGCAGTGAAATTACATAGACTTTCATTTGCTTTGCACTGCCTGAGCTTCCACTTTAAAATCTTTGCAGTAAGGCCTTTCACACTATAAGAAATATCAAAACACATGTACTCTTAGGCAACCTCATGTTAATCTATTTGAAAATGTATCAGACACTTGTATTCCTGCCAGGATTTGAACTGTTTCTGATTCAGAACGAGCTTATGGCAGTTTACCTTCCCTCAGTCAATGTTTTGATACAAGTGAAATGGATTTAAACCACAAAGGCTTTCACAGGAGTCTAGTTAAATTGATTAAAAGACAAAACAGAACACAAGAGCTGAGCCTGGTCTATACCCAAGTGTGTACCAGGCTTGGCCTACAGAGCTCCCATGTCTGTGGGAAACTAAGAGTGTAACAAGCTGTTTCAAATGCGCTTTGGGGGGAATTCAGCTTTCCACTGAACAATTTTGATCCAAAGTGTGGTTTTGCTGCCTCTGAGCTGAAAACCTAAGTCCTTCTCTCCTTCTGCTCCAACTTTCTGTGCCAAGAAGCTGTGACTTCCCTGGCACAAATACAGGCCAGGGAAACAGGGCTCTTGAGTGCACTGGGAAAAAGAAGCGGGTGCAGAAGTGCCAGCGTATGCTGTACATTACTGAGGGTGACATGGTATGCTCGAGTATTTTACATTTCATGTAGAGCTCGTGCTAAGGGAGTGCATTTCAAACCCCTCTTATTAGCAGCCACAGGAGTATGGGTTCATTTCAGACTGCTGGGCAATGATTTACATGAAAAGATACTCAACAAGCCTTTTCTACACAAGCAATTAAGGGAAAAAGCTGCTGTCTTGGCCCAATTAATTTCTTCTCTGGAAACCACACTGAATAAATTAATACAGCTAGGATTAGAAGAGAAGGGAGGTGGCAAGGATACAGTGTAATATCTGCAAACTCCACTTCTCTGGCTGGGACCTGCAGGAAACTGTTCCATGAGTTTATTTCAATCCTGTTGGTCAGGGTGAGAAGGCTGAGTACACAATAAAACGTGATCCCCAGGGAGGAGAGAGGAATCAATCCCTCTGAATTTGGATTTTCAGAGTACTCCGAAGAGCAGCCAATTGCCCTGCTTTCCCCTGAATTCTTCTGGACAGAGGCAGGCTCTGCTGCCACCACAAGCAGCATCTTTGTGTCCAAAGAGCAGCTTCATGCAGGGAGTGCCTCTCAACCCAGGGGATCACACAGAGGATCAAACCCATCTCCCAAGCCGAGATCAGCCAGCACTGAGCAGAAATGCATAAAACTCAGAGGCAGCAGCACTTCAGTGCTGCTAGGCAGCAAGTGAAGACTCCCACGCAGGAACTGAGCGCTGGCAACCTGGTATTTCTTGTGAAGCTGCTCTCTGGGCTGCTGTCAGGGCCTCGGTCTGCCTTACAGAAGTCTTTAAGCAGGCATTGCTGGCACTGCTCTCATGCTAAGCTGCAACATTAGCCTAGCACTAACACAGTGGACACGTTTCTCCTGAAAAAAATGTGGCTCCAACTATAAGCCAGCCACGCACAGGTCACAGTGTAGGAAATTATGACTTGAACTTGCAGTGTATAGTGACCAAAGAAGAATAAAAAGCACCATGTGAAGAAGAAAAAGCACGGAGTGACAGCCAGGACAGGCCAAGATCGTGAGTGCATTAAGTTGGCAGCCAAATATCCTGCAGCAGTCGCGAGGTTGCCTGTGTCTCCCTAGAGTCTGCCACGTGCAAAGAGAAGTGGCCGAAAAAGCACCCAGCAAAAGGCAGGGATGGTGAGGCAAGGAATGACAAGTCCTTGCTAGCTCCAGAGGGTGGCAACTGGGGAGGCACAGGCAGGGCACGTTCCAAGGCAGGGAAAAAAAATGCTGAAGATGCAGGACGAGGGGAAAAAAATGCTCCCACAGAAAAGTTAGCGTAAGAAAGGCTTCTGCCCTTGGTTTATACCTGCATCTGTGCCAGTGCTGTGCTGTCCACTATCCCCATGGGCACTGGGCTGGATGTAGCACCAGCCCCATCAGGGCTCCCACATTTGCTCCCAGTCAGCAGCATTTCAACCCTTGCGCCTCACCCCGCGCAGAAGTTTGGCTCCACGAGCCCAGAGGAGGCCCAAACCCGCCCCGCGGCCCCACTGCGGGGCATGGGGAGCCCCAAGACACCACGTCCTTGGTTTAACGCGCTGGGAGCCTCGCAGAAACGCGCGGCGCTCCCCGAGCGGACGCGGCGCCCTACCTGCCCAGCCCGTGTAGGCCGTGCCGTCGCGGGGGTCCGCGGACTTCAGCCCCCTCTCCACCTGCTGCAGCAGCTCCCGGATTTTGTTGTTCAGCCGCTGCGTGAACTCGGGCGTCAGCTGCGGGAGACACCGGAGCGTGAGTCCCGCCGGCCCTGCCGCCCAGCGCGGCCCGCGCCCTCCTTCTAGGGGAAACCGGCGGATCGGAGCGCGCGGGAGCGCTCGCTGCTCTCGCTTTACCGCAGGCAACGCTCAGCGGGGCTCGCGCCCGCCCCGGCCGCACTCACCCGCCCCGCGGGGTCGAAGTAGCCCGTGGCCAGCGACTTGTCGTAGTCGGCGAAGGGGTTGGGCAGGGCCCGCTGCGCCATCATGGTGCCGCCGCCGCCGCCGGTGCCGCCGCGGCCCGCTCC
>JAWLRI010000801.1:2464879-2642149 GCA_034781795.1 Crypturellus tataupa | reverse complement strand
GTGTGCAGGGGGGTTGGACTAGATGACCTCTAGAGGTCCCTTCCAACCTTAGGCATTCTATGATTCTATGATTCTCTGATTTTCCTCCTTTCATTACCAGTACTTTTGTAGCAGTTAGATGTCCATCTTGTTGCTGATGGACCTTCAGTTGCATGCTGGAGAGCACTAGAAAGCACACACACAATGAACAGAAAGTCTTAATTTACATGGACCATGTGCTGGTAGGAGAACAAGTGATGCTATTCCTCCTCTCCTATGGACATAATGACCCAGATGCTTGTTTCCATGCATGAAGACTCTCGTGAAGGCTGTGGGTGCAACTTCTCTAGCAGGTTTTGCCATCCTCCAGCAGGCAGAGCTAATATTTGACCTATGATGCAACTGCTATGACAGTACTTAGAAGGCAACTTGAAGAAAAATGTTGCAAGGGCTTCTCAGCAAGCCCTCCTCCGAGGGGCAGGAGGAGGTGGGGCTGCAGCCAGGACTTTTAATGGCAGAATGAATGGGAAGGTGTAGGGCTTTGCTGTGCAACTGGTCCAGCATCCTCCCTGCCTGTGAGCTCTGTTTCCTATAGTCTGCAGGAGTATATTGTATGTGCCGATTTTTGGAGAGAGGCATACAAGCAGGTTTTTGTTTTGTCTTGTGATCTTTAAACCGTAATTCCCCATCAGCAAGCTTCAAGATGACAAGAATTCTGACGGCTTGCAAAGCGGTGAAGGCTTTGAAAGGCAGTTGGGAGTTTTGCAAAGTGTCTGCTGATCACTGGAGTTTCTCAAGGAGTGGCACCAGGTTGTTGAGCATCAAGGTAATAATGACTAAGCCGCTGCGTCTGTGTATGTTTGGCATGCTGGGAGGTAGTCCATTGCAGATAGTGTTTACTTAGACACATAAAAACAGACCAAAAGGGATTTGTCTGAACCCTAAACAAATGATTTTCTTGGCTACAGGGCTTTATTGGGTAAGCAAGTAGTTTTAGGGTAGTCTGGAATGGAATTTCTGGGATAAATTGAATAAAAAGGTGGAAGTTTGTGGTTACTGTTAATAATTATCTGATGTTTCTTCACAAACACCCTACATTTCTATGCGACTGGTAACTGAAGCAGTTCCTGTGGTTCCCCCTTAGCCTGATCCAGCCAGATAATTAAATTCATGTATAACTACAAGCACGTGAGTAATCCTGAGAATCCATTTTCCACGTATTGGAAACCAGATTGGCTCTGAGACTAAACAGAGAGGTGGAGTTGACCCTCTTTGAATACTTCAGTGCATCAGCCATTTGTACACCAGTGTTAGTTCAAATCCTCGGCTTTCTTCTGCTTTTTATTACAAGAGCTGCATTTCCCCAGCTTTACCAGTGAAACCTGGGCAGTTACAGCAGAGCACAGTGGTGAAGTGGGACCTTCTGTGTGAAATGTATAGCACTGGTGATATTTTGACATCAGGCAAAATGGGGCAGTGTGGCTCTTGCACATGTATTATGTTGGATCAACAGTGCAATAGAATTAGTGCCCTCAGGAATGATGTTTCAGGGGTGAATGGAAGATCTCTGGGAGCCTTGGGCTGTGGTACCCAACGATGTAGCTTTACACAGTACAGTGGGATAGCAAACTGATTAATACCATTACTGTCCCCTGTAGATTAAGGTTTTGCTTACCTGTTCCATGGCTGCCAATTTCTAAGAGAAAGCATATCTCGGCTCCTGACAACAGACCTGTTAAATCTTAAAACTCAATTGCAAAGGAAAAATGGGGGTGGGAGGAGGAATCCCTGTTTTTTTTTTATCCCTTGTTTAGTTTTCTTTTCCCTGCGCTTGGAGCCAGACCCTGTATTTTTGTTGTTGTGCTTGCTAATGGACCAGTTTTCCCCTCCCTGACTGTACAGCAGGCAAAGACTGTTACCTGGCTCACTGTGCCTTAAAACCCAGCAGTAATCTTCCTCTTAGCAGCTTGATCCTGGTCATGCAATCAGATCTGCCTTAGGAGGATGATATTCCTGCCTGTGATGGCAGCAGGAGCCCTGCTCGAGAATTGGAAACCTGCCATGATTACCAGTCTCCTCAGGGGCACCATCTGAAGAGCAGGTAGATTGTGGTTGTGAAAATGAAAGAAATGACAAGCTGTGATGGGGGAGTTAAGTTCCACCCCCAAGACTGCAGACACTTTGTTGCTCGGATTGGTGAGGCTGTCAGGGTCTGGTGTTGGTCACATATTAAAGCTTTATCAGAGCCCTCAGATGGGGCAATGCGGTTTCTCACCTCAGTTTTTCAGAGCATGCACCAGCTTCTCCTGTTCCATTCTGAGATTTCAGCATTGGACAGGAAAGTGTCTCTGAGTGCGACAGAAGAAAGTGTGATACAATTCTGTCTCTCTCTTCTTGAGACTTAGTGTTTCAAACTGAAATGAAATGAGAGGGAAAGGAGAAAATTTGCCACCGGCCTTGCTAGATCCATGGAAGCTGTGAGGGAAGGTACTGCACTCAAAAGTCACTCTTTCTAGGGCGTAAGAGCTCAGGGTTCATAACTGGTAACCAAGTTTATCACTGGTTGGTGCCTGCAGCATCCATGTTATTTGTGTCGCAGAATAGGGATCTGGGCAGATACTGAAGGTCACCAGGGTTTCAGAAACTGTCTAGCCACCTAAGTGGGACTGAACAGCTCTGCTATTTCTGGATTGTTGCTATTGCTTCTGATCCCTAACTAACTGCTCAGAGCCAGTTCTGATATCTCTGCTGGGCTTGTTAAAGTGCAACAGCCAAAGGCTCGTGACGTGCTGAGAGGTGAACTGAGAAGCAAATCACTGTGGCAGGTTGTTTTAACCACAAACTAAAAGGCAGCTTGTGCTGGTAAAGCTCTGTGGCCTGTGGTTAGGGCTGTTGGCTCAGTATTTGCTGAGACTGTATTTTTATTTATGCACTCCAGGGCAATTGTGGTAGGTGCCTATAGCTGGCTGGCCCTTATGTATTTTTCTGCTGATGGATTAGCATCTGAAGCTTGGATCTGCCATCTTACATGACAGATTGATTATGTTAGGTATGTATTTTGTCACTCACTCAAGGACTGCACAATGACAGACCAACCAGGTTGTAGCTCATAACGCTTAGGCACCTGATGAAGAAGTTTCGTGCCCCTGGAGAGCTGCTGCCCTGCTCTGATGCACTTAGAGTAGCTGCTGCTCTGGTGTTCACTGTAGTGTGGGGTCGTTGCTGCCCCAGCAGCTTCCTTCTTCCTTCCTTTGAGGTTTGAATTCAAAACCTGGAAGATCAAAACTTGAACCTTTCCCAGCTTGGGGCTACTTCTTTAGGCAGTAAGGCTCATATACCACTATCTGCAGGGCATGCAGGGGTCAAAGAGCCTCTGTAATATGGATGTGCAAGCAGTAAACCAGCAGTTTACTCAGAAGTGATCTTAAAATGCCAACCTGTTGCATAGCTTTGCTTAAGTAGTCATAGTAGTTGACCATAATGTGAGACAAGTGACCAGGTGGCATCTTATGGCTGGGCCTGGTGGATTATCCGTCGTTGTGGATAATGGGTATTTGTAGGAAGTTTGGAGGAGGAGTGCTGTGCCCAGCAGTTAAGGTTTGGGGGGTAATGGCAGTGCAGGTAATCATCCTGTTACCGTAGGTTTTAATGAGTGCTTAGTTGCCTTTGATTGCTTTTTCTCAGCAGCCTATTTTAGGCAAGTAAATGCAACAAGAAATATCCTGACCTATGTATAAGCTAAGAGAAGTATTAGCATGAGGGAGAGGTGGTAGTTTTAGAAGAAGAGTAATTATTTTCCCGGGGCTGTTTTCGGCCCAGTTAAACCCAGCATGTCCGAGAAGGCCTCACTTCAGATGAGCAGTTGGAGATGGGAGGACTCGCATTTCTCTTTCCCCCCTTTGCATCTCACCTGTTTCTCAGAAGGGAGGCAGCATCCTCGGCCAGTGGGAACCCTTCCTTGCAACCATGGGTTGTGTTTGCCGTGGAGAACAAACAGACACAGAGATCTCTCTGAACTTCACCTGTGAGAAGGAGCCTTTGGTGAGGCTGAAGGGCTCAGTGTCGCTGCCTCCAGGGTAACTGATCTTCTTTACAAGTCATTTAGTGTTCCCCTGAGGCCAGTGTAGTTAAATAGAGATATGAAGATTAGTATGAGCAATAAACATATGACTTGTACCCATATAGCTGTCTCAGTAAGGAGAGAATCAGAGGAGCTATAAAAACCACCAGGAGCAAGCTTAAAAGTACAATGAGAAGGAGAATAAGAAAATTTCTGAGCACTGGATTTAGGGACCCTTTCAGATAACTGTAAACAGGCTCCTCAGGCTCCTTGTGTATGTTTTGAAGCAGGTGGAAGTGGCAGAGGAGGGCACCAGGCTTGCCCCCAGGTTGCTGCGTGTGGTTTAGGTGGCAACAGTGGACAGTGTTCCCTGCCCAAACCACAACCACTGTAGGTGGCAGGGCTGGAGAGACAGAGCAAATACTGTCATTTTTGTGAAGAGCCTTAAGAATCAGTGCAGGTTTGAGTTGTAAGAGCCATATTCTTTTTACTGTAGCATCTTTGCTGCGTTTTTTTGCTTTCTCTTTGGTTTTGATGATAAAGGAGCTAATCCAAACCCTCTCCCTAGAGATTGCCTGAATGTGAATCATCTTTTGACATTAAAGACTTTGACTTGGCTTTTGATTCATTTTTAATTCCTGCCTTTCTGCTTTTCATAGTTTTAGCTGGAAGCAAATGTGCTAAAATAAGACTAAAAAAAACAACTTGGCAAAAGAAGACCTGACTGTGAGCAATGTCCAGATAGATTTCCAGCCTATGGAAATCTCCTCTTCCAAGAGGAGATGTTTTTTCTAGCAGAGAAGATCCTCTGTTTTGTTGATGGTTATTTGGTCTTGAAAGAGTGGACGGAGTGCGGTCCTGGTCCTGCATTTCCATGGTAGAGGAAATCTCATGGAGTTTGGCCTCTCCTGCCATTCTGGAATGGTCAGCTCTGTGTGTGTGTGTGTGTGTGTGTGTGTGTGTGTGTGTGTAGTGTCTAGAAATGTTTTGCTCTGCGGAGTTAGGGCCCGTCTTAGAAAGGACATGCTTTATCAGCTCTTTCCTGGGGGGAAATAACCTGGCCAGCACTGAGGCGGAGCCCTAGTTGTGCCTGTGCTAGTCACTAAGACCTCTCCTGGCTTTGGGACCTGATGTGTCTTGGCCTGTCAGGGCTCAGCCTGGCTCTGCCGGAGGGAGTCGTGGGGTGTCTGTGGAGAGAAGCACTTGGGAGTTGCTTGGCTGGTTATTATGTCAGGCAAGTTTGAATTCTAAAGGAAATAAAATTACCTGTTCAGCTTTCAGGAAAGGAGTTTATAGCAGACGTGTTACAAAAAGCAAATTGTACTGCAGATCTTCTGGGATTCAGCAGATCTTTATCATCCATCCTGTAAATGGGAAGGGCTCCTGGAGCAGGCAATGGAGCTGCAACTAAATTCATCCACTTCTTGACTACATGTTTTTAACAGCTACAGTGTCTTGGCCTCTTCATCTGTGAAGTGCTCAGTGCAGAGGGACCTGAGTTAGTTAACTCTTCAAGTTGCTGTGACAATATGCACAAAATCCAGCAATACCATGGAGAAGGCTAAGAGAAACTAAGCCATCTCCATCCTCAAAGGTTTTCAGGAGCTTAACAGGCTCTCTGGAGCCCAGGGAGCTATGCTAAGGTAACGCTGCCAGTGAGTAGGAAGGAGAAATCAGATGTCACAGTGGGTGCGTGTGCAGGAAACATTTTATTCAAAAATACAGCAAAGATTTATTCTACGCTACATAGGGAGACTTCTGAAAAGCAAGGAGATAAAAAGACTTCACAGCAGCTCTTTTGTTTCTTCTTATTACTATTTTTTTTTTCAAGTGCTAGTCTTTCCCAGCTAGATCCAGATTGGGTCAACTGACCCTTTTTAATTGCCTGTAAATCAGCTTTCACATTACAAACAAAACTGAAAAGACAAGGTAGGTTGGCGGCTTAAGGATGTGGTAACACCACCACTAGAAGTGTAAGCAAGAATAATTGCTCCAAGAACGCTCAGCAAACAGACCAAGCTCTTAATTAAGAATAATAAATCAAAGAGGGGAGGGAAATATCTGAATATCTCTCCCTCATTGTAGCTGAACATGTGTGCAGATCGTGTGTACTAGCGCAGGTGACCTGTTGTGGGCAGGGAAGGACAGGCAGATTCCTGTCAACTCTTCCAGTGAGGGGAGGCTCAAAGGTCATGGTAATGGCTGTGGATTTTGGCCTTCAGGAGCTCAGTGAATTTTAACCTCTGCAGTCATTCCTACCGAGCGGACTTTGCTTCCCAGAGGAATCCCACGCGGGTGGGTTTTGCAGCTGTGGCTGCAATTCAAGGCACTAACCCAACTAGTGTCACTGCCTGGCAGAGCTTTCTGAAAGCTTCTGTCTCTGGAGGCGAGGGCTGGAGGAGAAGCAGCTTCGTCCCCATGTCCGTGCGGGCTGAATTTCAGCAGGGTTTGGGAAGGGCGGAGGGCCCCTCAAGGACAAGGCCTCAAGCGGCCCCTTGTCTGTGGGCCAGTGACCCAGGCACTGCTGCTCTGGCTGCAAAACTCCTCTTGGGAAGAAACATCTCTGCTGTGCCAGGGAGAAGGCCCTTCCTTGGAGCAGTCACTGCTTCTCAGAGGCATTTCAGAGTGAGCAGCTTTCACTAGCGACAGGCTCAGTGAGATTTGGGAGCTGACAAAGCTGCAATTTCTGCTCGAGCTACATCTAGGGGATTTAGCTACAAAAACTGTATTTATAAGTTTAGAGGGAGTTTGGTGTTGCTGACTCTCCCACTCTGTGATATGGGAGACTTGGAAATGATGGCTGATCCTATTGAGAATGACTGGATGTTTGACACTAATGAGGAAAAAATGCAAGGCTAAAACCATCCCAGATGCACAGAATTCAATTACTTGGCAGTGTGGTTTGGTTTTTAGTGTATTTTGCAGTACATTAGTAATTGATCTGCACAGTATTTATAACTGCAGAGAAGGCTTAGATGAATGTTTGCCATGATTGTTACAAAATGTTCAATTCTGGGAATGAAATTTCTCCTCACTGTGATTGTTCATCTGATTTACAGCTAATGGAAAAGAGCTCTTCTGTGCCTTTCTGCAACAAATTGATCTCTGTTCTTCTGTAAAAAACCCAATACAAAGAATTTTTCTACTTTAAAAAAAAGAAATGCTGAGAGCTGCTGCCTGGTAGACCAGCTTGGCCCATCTCCTGTGGCTTGGGGTGCTGGCCTTTCTGCTCTGGGCTTGCTCTGTGACTGCATCTCCAGGCCAGGAGGCAGCTCCGCTTGTGTTCCAGAAATGGAAGCTTTGTGGGGTCCAAAGGGCTGAAGTTACTGGCAAATCTGTTTCCTCTTTGGTCACTGGTGATTCTCCCAGCTTATTTTTCTGCTATTTCCTGGTTATCTTTCAGTAGAAGCTGGGCTGCCCAGATGGTTTCCAGGCCTGCTGCAGGGCAACTAAGAAAGACTTGATTTCTAAATTGGACAAAAGAGATTAGTGCAGCCCGCGTTGTCTGAGGCAAGCCTGGGCGTGACAGTTGGGCTGCAGCTGCTGGCTGTGTGCCCAGACCTGAAGTCAAGTCCTGGAGGTGAAGAAGTGGCATTTTTGTCCTGCTGGAGCCTCGAGCCGTGTGGTGTGGGGCAGAATCAGAGTTTGCCTTGCCTATAAAAGTGCATGGCTGTGTGAGGACCAGCACAATCTCCATCGAGTCTTGGGCAAACAGAAAAAAGAGTCCTTTTCCCCTGACTTAATGCATAACACACAAGGCATAAGGCAGTGTCCTGGAGTTAACCTGCATAAACCTCAAAACTTTTCCTGCTGTATTTGAGTCTTCATATCCCTTTCTCTAGGCACAGACAGCAAACTTGGTGCTGGAAGATGGAACGAAGATGAAGGGCTATTCTTTTGGCCATCCATCCTCTGCAGCAGGGGAAGTCGTGTTCAACACTGGCCTTGCTGGGTAAGGCAGAAACAGAGTACTCTCAGAGCTTGTGAAAGTGGGAAGGGGTGATAGAGCAGCTGCTTTTTCCCAAGCTCATAGGGTGCTTTTCCAAACCTGTGGTGTTCTGTCCAGAAACACTGTCCTCTAAGGGTATATAGAGAGAAGAGCTAAGGAAGAGACTTCTGTCAGTCCTTTTGTGTCAAAGAGAGCATTTGTGATGATGAACAACTTTAACAAATGATATAACTAACCCTGCAAGTGAGGTATGCAGAGATATGCTCTCTTCCGCTTGAAATGTAGGCACTGCTGATGTAGAGCAGAGGAGCACACAAGAACTAGCTGGTAAGCACCTCAGTTACATTTCTATATTGTCACTCATGGTTCCCTCATTGACCCTCATGGGTCAAATATGGAGGTTGGAATCATCTTACAGCCTTCTGGGTGATGGAACTTGCCATTGGAGTGTGAAACTTTTAAATCCAGAGCTTCTCAGGTTGGGTTCTGTATGACATGTGGTGATAGAAGCCACAATTAAAGTGTTTGAATTCTGTGCCAATTTCCAGCCAAAGAGAGTCAGATTCATGCCTAACCTAGCATGGCTCTCAGGTCTTCTGGAGCAGTAGAACCTATGGCTGATTTAGGACAGCTGCCAAATACTGCAAATTCTTCAGGTAACTGTTCTGATAGAGGAAACTTGCCCAGAGGAACGAGGCCTTGGTGAGGGGAGGGACCCGACTCTGGGGAAGTGAGGCAGCTCTGAGGTTGCTGGTGCCTGAGCTTTGCCTGCTATCTCTGCCAGCTGCCTTGTACTCTCCAGATTCTGCTCTCCCTCCGAGAAACCAGTGCCTCTTGAAGCAGGATGAGTTTTTAAATGGCCCTGTTGGTAAGAATGCTAAATTGCTGCAGAGGGGAATCTGTTTGCAAAGTTTTGCATAAGGAAGCAATTATTTAAGCATTTTGACAGCGCTAATTACTTGCTGTGTTAATATACCTGCCAACAAACAACTGTTTAATATAGATCAGAATGATGGAGGGCACCAGAGTTCTCTTCTCTGTGATAGATTATGGGCAATAAATCTTGTCACGTCCCACAAATCGGGCAGGACCTGATGGATTAATTTCCCTTCCACATGTTAGCATGGCAGCAGAAACTGTTTGCTCATTTTCTGGTGATTTGGAGAGGATGCATGTGAGAAGAGAGAACAGTTTTGCTCTGTGGAACATATGGGGATGGAGGGAACATGTGAAGCATAGGGTTGTATCTTCAGTGCATTCTCCAGGAACCTGGTCTTGATTGATTTGGAGAAGAGGAACATGAGGAGAGTTTGCAGCTTTGTTGCACATCATAGGGATGACAAGATTTGCTGCCAGTGCAGAGGCTGCTGCCCAGTGCCAGAAACAATGTAGCTCTGCATAGGGCTACTGAGTGAGACACTGGGACCAAAGGGACGCAGCTAAATGTTCTCATTGATGCAGTAAGAGGCTGGGAGCCTATGTGAAGGATGTGCTTTGGCAGGGTTGGGGCCTTGTACAGCCTCTCTGGACCTATAGCTATTTGTCAGTACAGGGAACGAGGGGATTGGGAAGGGAGGATTTTGCCATGGCAGGTTTTAAGCCCTGAGTATTGTTTTCTGGGACCTGGCTGTTTGTAGATGTGGAGTGGGGTCGGTAAGTTCTGTGGTAAGAAAATATTGTTGTTGTTCAGTACCTTGTCGCGTCACGGGGACTGCCTCACTCCGATCCCTGCTGTAGAGCAGGGAGGCAAAGCACTTTGTGTACTTACAGCTTTGGGGTGTGAAGCAGCTGAAGCTGAGATATTATCTGATGAGAACAGAAGACAGAGTTCCATTTTAGGTACAAAAAGTTGAAATTTCATGAAAAAAAGCAGCAGGAAGAACTTCTTGGAAGAATTTGGCCCCATCAAAACCCCAAGCTCTACTGTTGTGTCTATCTGTTTGGAGTGGAAGTAAAGGAGGGAAGGAGTTTTTCAGTAAGAGAAAGAATGAAAACTGCTAAAATGTGTCCATGCTTCAGATAGCTCAGTAAATGCATTTGCTTCCAATATGTTTGTATGTATTTACCACGATAGTCTAGTAACATAAGTGATTGACAAGAGTTTCCTGAACCCAGGCAGGACTTCGGGCAGGCGCAGAGAGGTCTGGACCTTGCAGCATCCCTGGAGCCTCTGCCCCATCTGCTCCAGGGGCATTGTGCCTGCTGAAAGGGCCCTATGTCCTCAGGCGGAGTTTACTTTTGTGCCTTGGCCAAGCACAGAGATTCTTCGTCCTTGTTTGCTGATTACAAATAACGTACAAAGATTAATCATATTAGCTTTGTCTTTAATAGAGTTTTTTTGGAAGCATAACCTCTTGACTCGGAAAGAGAAAGGTGCTAAATGTACGTGCGCCATGTGCTTGCTGTGATCGCCCTGCACCTCGTGTGGATGTTTACAGCAGGAAAGTAGATCTGAGCACTGGGAGAGGCCTCCCCGGAAATATTTTGTAGCCAGGGCTCATCCAGCATATCACTTCTCAGAGCTGGCTGCTGACCTGTATCTCCCTGCAGCCATTCTGCTTAAATGGTGGTGACAGTAATAAGTTAGACTCTGCATAGGAAAGGTTCATCTTGGAGCATTTTAATGCATTTGGCTAAATACTGGTGTAGATAATTGCATCAGCACCTGAGTTGTAGCTGCTTTTTCGTTGAAAAGCAGCAGCAGTTTAACAGCTTGCTGCACCAGTATGCAGCAATATAATACAGAAAGTGAGGGCCTGCTTACTGATTTAAAGCTGCAAAATAAAAGTATGGGTAGACAGACCCTAACTAATGTGTTAGTGTCCTAGGAGTTGAAAGTGAGAATGGATCTGCTGGATCCAGAGCTGATACAACAGGTTTTGCAAAGCCTTAAATTTGATTTCCCGAATAAAATACAAAATCTTATGTTTGATCTCCTATTGCAGTAAAGTTCAACCACTCTTCCAGAGCTGCCCTTATTGGGGAGAATGTTCAGGCAGGTGCTTAAACATTATTGAAAGTTTGAATATAAATTCTTCTGCCTTCCTGTCATATAGAAATTCAGGCCTATCTTACTTATTTACTTGCTATCTTGTTTTCCTCTCCCCTTTGTATTGCTTCTTCACCTAGATACACTGAAGCCTTGACAGATCCCAGCTACAAAGGTCAGATCCTTACACTAGCCAACCCCATAGTTGGGAATGGCGGGGTGCCTGACACGGCTGCTTTGGATGAAATGGGCCTCAGCAGGTTCCTCGAATCTGATGGAATCAAGGTAAAACCAGGGCTGATCAAAGGGGAGGTCTGGGAAGTTGTGCATGTGCATCTGTGCATCCAAAAATAGCAATGAACTTAGACTGTGCTGGAACGTGTGTGGCCTCAGGAGGCTTCTCTTAGTGGACTGAATCACATCTTTAGTCTCTACAGTCCTTCCTGACCCAGCTAGCAGCAGGTGTTGAGAGAAGCCATGAGGTCTCCTGGCCCATTCTGGCATTAAAAGCTGTCAGTGCACTGTGAGGTGGGTATTGTACCACATTGGATGAACAGACATTCAAGTAGAGGTTGTAGTGCTATAGCTGTTCTTTCCTTCTACAAAAGAATAAAGAAACAATGTAAGGGAAATCTAAATATCAAAAGTTACTGTTATGTGTGTTACAAAGGGACAATTTGCCAGAGCATCTGAGGAGGCCATTTCTGCACTGTAGGGCCATCTGTGGTGGCACCATGTGTGATGTGGCCATAAAGAAGAGAGAAGGTCTCTCTAGGTGGGCTGTCTGCGCTCTGTATCATTTCTTGTTGCCAGGGGGGCACTGGCTGGAGCAGGAGAGCACCCTCCATGTAGCAGTGGCAGCTCTGAAAAATGAAGCACAGTCATGTAATTGCAGTGCCAGTGAAATGCTTCATCCGTCCTGAGGTGACATGGCTCCTTTATCAGCTGCTAATGTCACTGGAAAGTGGAGTTGCCTTTTGAAGAGAAATGTCACTTACAAGTGAAAAGCTTCCTAAAGAAAAGATAAAACACACTGGCTTTAAGTTAACATTTCTTTCTAACAACATGTGTTTTCTCAGAAGGTCTGGGCCAAGCATGGAGTGAACCTTCAGTGCAAAAGGCAGCTTCTTCTCTCTGCAGGTTTCAGGTTTGGTGGTGCTGGACTACAGCAGTGAGTACAGTCACTGGCAGGCTGCTAGGAGCCTGGGCGAGTGGCTGCAGGAGGAGAAGGTGAGAGATGCAGCAGTAGCTGCTTTACGATCAGTGGAAAGACCTGCTGGCCTTGTACTGCTAACTACACTTATCCTCTGAGACTTTTGCCAGTCTTGGGCTCATCTTGTGTTTCCCCCTTCTCTGGTTCTTCATCCATTTTCTTTTTCAAGATGCAAAGCTATTTTCTGCTGTTGCTGTTCTTAGTGGTTGCCAAAATCTCAGCCTCTAAAAGTTGTTGCCAAAACCCCACTGACCTGAAGCGAAGAGAATCAAGGACGTGGCAGCAAAGTGTCACTGACTTACAACAGCTGGCAGAGATAGGTGTTCAGGAATAAAAAAATGAGATAGAGGTTGCCACAGGAGCCTGCTCCCCCCATCCCCCCCCCATGCTTTTCATTGCAAAAACTAGAGGATTTGGAGAGCCAAGCGATTGGAGTGAGAATGGGGAGGGGTGAGAGGTTATTTGTTCTCTAACTTGCCCTTCTCTAATGTTTCCTCTAGGTGCCTGCTCTGTATGGCATTGACACCAGGATGCTGTCTAAATTGATTCGGGACAAGGTATGATCCCCCTCCCCTGATCCAGGTGCATTAAACTTGTCATTATGCCTTTTTCTGACACTGCAGCAAACCTGGGGTAACGATGCTGACTGTTGGGCTGCCTTGACCTTGGGTGCTGCTCAGATCCCCATGCCCTGTGGGCAGCCGTGGCACTGTTTGTATCCCGATGATCCCTCTTTTCTTGGCTGTGTTCTGAGTTTCCTCTTCTAAGTCAGTGAACCAGCACAAGCTGATTTAAATGGTTGGCCTCAGGTAGTTGTGTAAACAACCAGAGAGGCAGCAACACTTCTGTGGGGTTGTTTTGCAAATTAGTTCATAGGCAGCACCAACTCTATTCAACAGAAACTCCTCTGCTCCTCAGGGACATAAAGGAATGCTTACATTGACCTAAACTGGATTACTATCTCAAGCCAATTTTCCCTTCCCTGAAGCCTTTTGTTGTTTTTTAATAGTCATTATTTCTGCCTGATTCCTGAGAGCTGACAATTGAAGGACATGTGCAGGATTATGTTACTGAATGGAGGTTAATGTTAAGGTACATTTTACACCGACTAAAACAATGATCAAAGCCACTCTGCATATAAATTGTTGTGCCTCAGGGGCTCTTCTTTTATAATGGGTTATTTGAAGTTGCTCTTTTCCATTTTGTTTAGGTGATCAATTTGCAATCTGCAGTCCAAACTCACACCCACATTCATTCCACAGAATAAAATATGAATGACCCAGCTTGAATAGAAGAATATTTGCAGAAGTGAATTCTTATGGGAAGGTAGGAGGTTGTCTGGCCCTTAGACAGCAGATAAGTGCAGATTAGTACAGTGGAGAATGGCAGCACATTTTCTGCTTTCTTGATAGATGCCATTTAATGGATCATCGTTCCTTTCATCCAAAGTAAATATGCCTTCAGTATTTATCCAGTAGCTTAGCAGGAAGTTTATGGCACTAAGGGTTATTTTACTGGGACTCTGTGTAGTATTGGTTTATGTTTTTTTGTTTGTTTTTAAATGATCCATACTGTAGCCTTTTCTCTCAGTCTTCTCAGTCAATTTTTTTTTTTTTTTTGGTGGAGGGTCTAGAGTGGGGACATACCAAACAATATTTTGCTCCCTGACCTCTTATAAGTTGGGGATGAGAACGAGGTTTCACGGTGATCAATGCATGAATCAGCAGTCACTTGTTAAATTGGATTTTAAAGGTAAATGCAAGGTGCCATTTCACTGTGTAACCCAGTGCCAAAGTAAGCCAGAGAGTGGTTGTTTGAGGGTCTTGTCAATGAGCAAGATGCAAAGTGCCAGTTTCTGTGACTCCCGAAAACTGAGTTTTTTCCAGGAGACAATGGCCTTCTCAGCTCTTCCCCACAAAGCAGCCTAGGGGAGGTTTGCTACCAGCCTTAAGCAAACCTGCCTTTAAAAACCCTGGTAGCACATGGGGCAGTCTAAGGTCCTGGCTCTTTCTTGCCTTTGGGAAGTGTTAAGAATATTTGAAGTATGACCAAGCACCAGGTGGTTAGGGTAAGAATATTACCATCAGAAGGAAATATTTTCTTCCCAGGGTCACAGCAAGATGCTTTGGAGCTTGTTGTCCCTGTTCCTACACCTTTGCTCCTTTCAGTTCCAACTTCCACTTGCTTGTCCTCCTTCCATGAACCTTCTACCTTCTTCCTGGGCAATTCAGGCAGCTGAGCAGAGGTGTCCTGGCTTCTGTGGGTTATAACAGTGAAGAGCAGAGCTTTTCCACGGTGTTTTTTAATAACTCATTCAGCAAACAGCTGTGCTGACCTGCCTCCTACACAGCTTTTCCTCTGCTACCTCTCAGCCATCCACAGTGGGTGGTTGAAGACCTCACAGGAGGTTTCAAAAGCCAAAAAGTTGCAAGCTGCCTTGTGGATTGCTCCCAGACCTATAAAATGGGGATGTGGGGAGCTGAATTTTGATCCTCCTGGAGGGCAACCCATTTTCCTGTCATTAGACTGCTTGCCAAGCTGTCTGTTAACAGCTATTACTGCTGGCAGTGCCTCTTCCCAAAATGAAGGATGTTTAAACAGCTTTCTGATACCAAAGAAAACTTAGGAACTTCTGAGGAAGCAGAAAGTGGCTATAAGCTGTCAAGAAACCATCTCCAAGCAGCTGTTCGAGTTCCTGTGCCTGTCAGCACCTGCCCTAGTATTCACAGCTGCTGCTTTTCTCATGCTTAGCTGTTTACTGCTGTATTTCCACAGGGCACCGTACTTGGGAAGATTGAATTTGAAGGTCAACCTGTGGAGTTTACAGACCCAAATAAGCAGAACTTAATTGCAGAAGTGTCAACCAAGGTGAGAACTTCTCTAGTCCCAATGCTGCCTACTCCGGATATTAACTGCCCTCCATTTGTCCCACAAATCATCCATTTTGTCCAAACAAACAGTTTGGGACCTATTCTAAACTATGCATCTTTTTAGATCTTTGGAGGGCTGTTACCACAACATCATCTTCATAAAATCCCTATGACTCCCTAGGTGCTGGGTTGAAGATGTTAAATGAGCTGTGTTGATCTTGAGCAGTCTGGATAGTGCTGTGCACTGGCCAGGGATTGTCTGTTACAATGACAGGATTGAGATTTATTGGAGATACAGTTAGAACAAGTACAGAGGAGGATACTTCCAGACATAAGAATTTTTTTTTCAGTTGTTTCCCTTAAATAAAATTCCAGGAAACTTATGATCATAGTCTGTGTTCAGGCATAATTTTTTTGAAATATTCCAGAGGGCTTCTTCAGGTTTGAAAACAGACCAAGATTGGTGGATTCCTTCTGTGAAAAAGGTTTTGTCGTGTAGCACCAGGCTGAATGGCCATGGAGTTTTAGCATCTCTTCATAAGGCAGCCCAGCTGTGAAGTAGCGGTGTCAAGAAAGCTGATTAACAGGGAATTACTTAATGTTTATATTAAAAAAAATAATGCTAATGGCAGTTACTTAACAAATAGTTCTCCATTCTTGAGGAAGAAGCAATCCAGAAATCACTCTACATCAGTATTACACCTGTCTGTTGATGTATCTGTGTTGCAGTGCCAAGACCTGTATAACATACAGCAGGGTTTGACTTCCTCATCTTGCAGCCTTGTTGCAAAAAGTGCAAAAAGTACAAAGCCTTATGGTCTGGATTTGGGACTGAGGCAGGTAGTCCCTCGTGGCAGTTTGTATATATACACATATAAACCAGCATTAAACCTTCCACTTTCACAGAAAAATAAAAGCAGCATTAATGGTTGGTGCTTCTAGAGATTTCCGTGGTTGGTGAGCATCAGTTGTTTCATATTAGCCAACAGCCATTCTGCTGCCCTTCTTCCCTGTGTTCGAGAGGGATGATCTGTTATTTACAGCATAGTCTGTCTTTTTCTGATCCTGCCAACAGGAAATCAAAATATATGGTAGAGGGAATCCAGTGAAAGTTGTAGCTGTCGACTGTGGGTTGAAGCACAACATCATCCGTCTGCTAGTGAAGGTAGGTGGGTACTCTACACCCTTGCACCTCTTGCTTTGCTTTGGTGAGAGCCTGGTCTGTCTTTTTTGTGTGCTCATGGGGTCTTCTTTCTACCTGGATATAGTCATCCTACTAGCACATTCACCCTAACATGCAGTATAATTTGGGGATGCTTCCTGAGGACTGGCTAATGTTTTCTGAGCTAGATGCATGATACCTGAGGCAGTGAGTGCTGAGGCAGCCTTTCAGGCACCAGAAAAACTACAGGGTGAACTGAAGAGACAAGACACAACCTTAGTGCTGTCAGATCCTAAGTTAGCAGTTAAATTGAGTGCCCTTTGTTAGAGAAAACCAAGTGGATGTGTTTTATGTGTGTATGTTTTTTTGTATTAATTTTAATGGGTTTCAAACTTGGCAATCACTGAGAAGACTCAGATACCAAGTCCCTAGCCATTGTGTGACAATCATCTGGACAGATAGTAGAGATGAGCCTCATTACTGCCCCTAATGAAGGAAAGACTGAAATCTGATCTCAGCCTTTGTGGGATATCAGAGAATGGGAACAGCCTCCAGTGTCAAATTCACTTGTTCTGCTGCTCTGTCTGTTGCTTGTTTCCCTCTTGTTCCTCTCCCAGCGAGGTGCAGAAGTGCATTTGGTGCCGTGGGACCATGATTTCACCAGCATGGAGTATGATGGACTCTTAATTTCTGGAGGTCCAGGGGATCCAATGAAGGCCCAGAAGGTGATTCAGAACATTAGAAAGGTACAGCACAAGAGCCACAGGCCAGTTTTCTTATTTCTGTTTATTTATGTGTCTAAAATCTTGTTTTCAGTAGGATGTTATGGACAATTTAGTCAAATAATTTGCTTGCCACATTCCTCATTTCTGTCTACTGAGAGTTAGGTCTCCAGTCCAGTGGTTGCAATACAGCTGTGCAGACCCTCATGAAAATGAGTATCACCATTATTTTATCAGTGTGTTGGAGTACCCTTTACTCATTCAGCACCGCTGTCAGCTTGTGAAAAAGCAGCCCTGTTTTCACAGTTGCTTCCATTTGAAATAATGTCATGCACTAAATGCCCTGATATAATGTCATCATTGGTTCACCTTGAATAAACTGAGACATGGAGCTGTGCTCGGAGGTTTCCCGTGGAAAGGAAGTAGAAAAAACTTGCCTCCATGTGGTTTTCCCACCTTGCCCTCAGTCTTTTACCAGACCCATGTGACTGCTTTGAGGAAACTGCAACAGGGCTAGACTTTACTGCATGGTTTATGCTGGAATTGCTGGGCAGAGTCACTTCACTACGTCTTGAAAACCTTTTTGTTTTAGGTCCTGGAGAGTGATCGCCCGGAGCCGTTGTTTGGAATCAGCATGGGCAGTTTAATCACTGGAATAGCAGCTGGAGCTACCTCCTACAAGATGCAGATAGCCAACAGGTGCAGCAGCAGCAGCACGGGGCTCACGCACAGCCTCAGCACTCTAAAATGCCCCAGAGCAGCAATACTTTGTTTCTGAGCTGCCTTGCAAGGAGCTAATGTAGTAGTAAAATTACTTCTTCATTCCTGGCATTTTCCTTGACTTAAATTTAGACAGTGATTTTGCGCACTGCTTTTTTATTTTGAGTGCTTTAGTTTGTCCCCATCAAACTGAAGGATAGCAAAGTTTCTACTAGAATGTATCCCTCTGAGAGGCTACAAGTGTTGCACATCTAATAGGGAATTACTGTGGGCTTCCCCACAGCTTTTGGCTGTCAGTGACTGTGACACTGGGACACATCCTGCACCACTTCTGCTGTCCTCCCACTCTTCCCTTCCCCGCTTCTCTTTCAGAGGGCAGAACCAGCCAGTACTGAATGTGCTGAATGGAAGGGCTGTCATCACTGCTCAGAACCACAGTTTTGCCATCGACAGCTCTAGCCTCCCACCAGGCTGGAAGCCTCTTTTTGTGAATGCCAACGATCAAACAAATGAGGTGAGCATGTGTCTTCTGGATCCCTATGCACCACAGCCCTTAGAGAGTGAAGACTTCCCCCCTTTATTTCATCCCCTGGAAACTTGCTGTGGGTTTACAACTAGTCATCAATTTTAATGATCTGGTCCTTTGAGGACTTGCCTTACAGCTCCAAGAGGGGTGAAGCATTGCCAGAATTCTTTATTGTAGCCCAGAGTATTGGATCATGTCAATGATCTCATGATTTCTCTTGAAGATCTGTCTTGTTAACTTCTGTATTTTCCTTACTGCTAGTGGTCCTTACTCTGTCATCGTGTTCAGGATTCGTGGCACTGAGACACTAACGTATTCACCGTCTTGTGTTGGGCTCTTTGTAGCTCAGCATAGAAAAGTAAAATTGTTACAGTTGGATTTGGTCAGTTAACATAGGTAAAATCCCCAAAACTGGAGCTCAGGAATTAAATTTCTTCCTTTGACCCATAGAAAGGGTCAGTTGCCTCTTGGAAGATCTAAGATAGAGACTTCATGTAAGTGTCCTACACTTAAAAAACAGATGAAATAAATAAAACATGCAGCAAAAGCCCCAAACAACCCCTTCTCCCTCCCCCAAAACAAACCAACCAACCAACCAACCAACAAAATCCCACAGTCTTGGCCTCTGGAGATTCACAACTAAAAAAAGGAAAAGTATAGATACGAAACAGTATCCCATAGCACCATACAGGGCTAATTTTTCCTTTCTGTACACTTGCCCATAAGCAAGGAGGTGTCTGAGAAGATTGTTTTTATTTCTGCAGGGAATTATGCATGAGACTAAACCAATTTTCACAGCTCAGTTCTACCCAGAGGCAAATCCAGGGCCAACAGACACAGAGGTAAGTACAGGATTTATCTAGTTTTGCTTTGAGATGAGTTGGAGACTATAGACACACACTAGCTAAGGTGAAAAGCCTTTATATGGTGACAAGCCTAAATCTAAATCCTAAAAGAGGCCCAGCCAGGCATGAGTCCGTGGCTGCTTAGCTTGATCCACTGCTAATTATAAGCAGCAGCAAGGTGTGTATTGACTTCTGTGGGCTCTGGATCAATGATTCCATTCGTATGACTTGCATGCTCTGAGTCCTGGTGGGATTATTTGTGTGTTGGAAGTTACTGAAGTGTTGAAGCCTTTGCAGGATCAGGCTCAAATCTCTTGTACCTGGGGTGTTTGCAAAAAGGAAAAAAAAAAATCTATTTTACAGAAAAAATACTAGCCAGATGCTTTGTAATAAAATCATTGACTTTCTAATACAATTTAGTTCCAGTTTCAAATTTAATAATTACTGTAGAGTTATGTAAATGGATTCACACTTCCTCACTCTTGTTCTCCTAAGTGAAATGAAATTTTAATCCCCCATCTGTGACTTCGCACAAATTCTATAGCACTTGCTTGTGTAGTCACAGGGTATGACTAAGCAGCAGCAGGGGATGTGCAAGGCAGGGAAGGCATGTCTGAACATAAATACACTATTTAGCATTTCTTGCGAAAGCAAGCTTGAAGAATACTTAGAAATGATTTATTTTAATCTTAATTTGATACTGTTGATTAAACCTCCAAGTAAATCTCTAGATATCAAGAAGTTTTCTACCAGTCTGCTTGACTTGTGATTTTGAGTTCCTTCAAATTCACCCTCAATTATGTATTTTCGAAGCCGTTGTGCACTTCCCCTGCTCGAATGGATTTGGGAAGCATCCTGCCTATCCTGCTAGATTTGTAGTGCTCATCCGTGCTCTTGCCATCAGTGATTCCCTGCCAGCAGCCTCGGGAGCTGCATGGGCAGGAGCTCTGCAAGTGCTTTTGGGGCAGCTGGAACCTCTCTTGTGGCTCCTGCATGTCAGGGAGGGCCGCACTGCATCCTTTGAGGCAGCAGGAAAAGTTTTCTCCAATCTGCTCTGGCCTCCCCTCTGGAGGGCAGTGCTGATTTAGCTCTGCAGATACACAACTGCCATAGCAGGCTCCGTTCCACGTAGTTCCCTTGATCTAGTTAAGTGTATGGTCTTCTGATTTTTAACTTTCAATGCACAGTCATTTATTAAGCAGTCAGCTGTGTACAAGCAGAGCACACAAACATGATTTATATGTGTTTTTTCCCTGATACGACCTCACTTTCTTGAATGCAGCTTTGTCAGATATGTCAGAAATCATTAAATAAACTTCAGATATGATCCCCCTCTTCTCTGATGGTGTAAATGTACCTCCTAAAGGTAGCAGAGCAAAGCTGATGACTTTAGCTCACAAATGGCCTACTTTGGCCTTCTTTGCTTGGTTTTACTTTGTTTTACTTTGGGGATTAAATACATGTGTTCGTTTTTTTTCCCTAGTTTCTCTTTGATTCATTTATGTCCCTGATTAAGAAGGAGAAAGGCACTACCATTGCCTCTGTCCTGCCCAAAGCTGGAGCAGCAGCTTCCAGAGTAGAGGTCGGTGTACAGATACTTGTTATTTCTGCTTCTCAGTTAGGCTACAAGCTGTTAAATCCTGAGCACAGGATGCAAAGCACATAGCATAAAAACCTGTCTGGCAATGCCAAAGACAGGGCTATCATATAAAAGCTCCTAGATCTTTCTGTCTGTCTTATAGTTTTCAGATCTCTCTTGTGCTACTAACTTCCTTTTTTTTTGGAGGAGAAGGTTTTAAGATCTGACATTTCATATATTTTACTTTAGTTCACTCAAGAAAGGAGCTTTCCTCACTATATGAGGTGCCCTGGGATAATCTGGCCATGAGAGTTTGCCAGCAGCTTAATGCTGAGGCTCTGTTGCTTAGCAAATGTGTCTGGAATTCTTAGTATGAGGTGAATTTCATATAGTTTTGCTATCTTAGAAAGCAGCTGGACTTTTTGGTCAGCCAGACCAAGGCACGGTTGCTTATAAGCATGTGATACAATTAACACATTTTCTATATGCCTTATGCATAAGACATGTACTTCTCTAACCAGGTACGCAGGGGAGAGGTTTAGCAGAAATATTCTTGACAGTAAAATTGCAGTGTTTTGAATGCGACTTTTCTTCCCTTTTAGAACTTGCGCTTTATAATTTCAAGCTGTTCTATGCAGGGCTGTTCATTCCCACCACTGTGGGAAACATGTTGACTGTTTCATACCATTTCACACTTCCAGGTCTCCAAAGTTCTCCTCCTAGGATCTGGTGGTCTGTCGATCGGTCAGGCAGGGGAATTTGATTATTCTGGATCTCAGGCTGTGAAAGCCATGAAGGTGAGAAGATACTCTGAAAATGTTAATCTGATTTGATTTAATTTACTTTCCCTTCTTGTAGCTACTGTCACTGGTACATCCAGCTGTCACAGGGGCAGGGAACTTGGTGAGAATTAGTGACTGTCAGTAAATCCTGACTAGTTTCTTCTGGTTTGAAATTTGTTATTTGAGTGGTCTGAGTCAACTACTCAGAGTTACCTTCCAGAGAAAATCTTTCCTGAGTTTGTGTTGCAGTCTTTAAGCAGTTTGTTACTTGTGGTGTGGGTGTCTGGTTGTTCCTGGCTTGTCATTGTTGTCCTGTGCTCTGGTTGAACGAATGTAAATGAAGAGAAATCTGGTCAGCAGCATCTAAGTTGAAATTACTGCAACTTTTGTGGTATGCAGACACACTGCAAGGCTGAATACTGAGGAAGGCTGAACCATAGCGTTTGTAAACGTTACATATGATTTTTATTTTATATGGGACAAGCATTTTAAGTTTTGTATATTCCAAGCTTTGTTCCCAGAATAAATTCATGATCTTAAAAAGAATGAAAGAAAAATTCTTCCTTAGGATGAATTTTGTGCAGTAACCTTACTGCCAGTTTCTGTTGTTCCTGTTGTGAAGACTGTAGGGATGAACGTTTACTGGGATGAAGGGAAATGCCTGTGTGCTCCTGTATGTGCCTTAAAAATGCATACTTAGGGGGAAGTCCTTGTGTGTGTCCTGCCTACCTGATGGATTTCTGCGTGCTGTTGGCAAAGGGAAACGTCAGTTAGAATAGTCTTAAAATTAATTTGGAGTAGGTCAGGGTTGAAACGCAGCGTTACAATACATCTGGTATTGTGCATGCTTTGTGTCCTGCATTGATGGTGCAAACTACTAGTTCGAAGTGCCCATATCATCAAGAAGACAAGTGGATGGTGGCAGAGTTGGTGAGCACAGATAGGAGTTGGAAAAAGGCCTCTCTTGCTTTCATTTTCTCTTTTGTCTTTCAAACTCAGCTCCACTTTCTGGAATATGAAGTGTTTTTTTATGATAAATCTCCTTAACCTGACCTTCCCCAGCGCCCTTTCCCTTCCTGCAGCCACCAGGCAGCTGCTCTGCTCCGCAGTCTCCTCAGCTGCTCCAGCAGCAGCCCCAGCTCTTCCCGGCCCTCCCGGCTTCCCTGGCTGCCAAGGGAAAGCTGCACCGGGGAAATGGGAGGCAAGGGGGCACTTCATGGGAGATGAGATTGCTTTTCTCCTTAAACGTTCCATTTTTTCCTCTTTTAAAGAATCAGTGTTGTTTCTTATTGCTATACTCTGCTGATTCCTGCTCTTCTTCCTCCTCCTCTGTTAGACCATAGTTCATTTAAAGACAAGCGCTGCTGTTTGCACTTAATGCTACGCAGTTAGGCATGTGCCTCCTTTTAACAATAAACCCCTTTTGGAGCTGGGTCTCCCCCAGTCAGTGGGTTGTATTTGCGAGAATGTGCATGAGAGGCAGGAACGTCCCATGAAGAGCAGGCTCTGGGAGCATCTCAAGATAATGGAGACCGACTCATGGTCATCTGAAAACCTTTCTTGATTACTTGCTTTGGGAATTCTCCCAACACTTCTCAATACAAATGGGTATTACACAAAGGCAGAAGTTTGCCTGTGGAGCCCTTTCCTTCAACAAGGGGATTAAAATCCAGCATCCCAAACAAATGGGCATGATGTGGTGTCAGTAAAACGTGTCTCTTGGCACAGTAGGCATTAATTCTGCTCATTTAATTGCCCTTTTGATCACTATCAGCTGGTCCTTAAGGTTTATAACCATGAATTTCTGAGAACATTCATCAGAGGAGGCTGTTTTCCTTAGAAAACTGTCCTTCTTCCTGTGCACTGCTGTGAAAATTGTCTTATTTGGGACCGTTTCTCTAAACACCAATATTTTCCATAATGGTTTAATCTCTTCTTTTCTTGCCTTGCTCCACACCCATTCAAGGAAAGCACTTTTCTATTCAGTGAAAAAAAAATCCAACTTTCCATGAGAAAGTGCCACAAATTTATGGCCAGTCTTTAAAGTGGTATTATAAGTTATCAAAGGAGAATGAAGAAATGTCATTCAGTGTCTGAACTTAATAGGCAGAGAGAACATTGTGCAAGAATTTCACTGCTTCATCTGAGTTAGATATTTATTCTCACAATTGATTAAATAATCCCAAATTTGAACCAAGCAGAGAAAAGTCCTGTGGTGTTTTCATATTGTTTGTGAACTGGGGCGAAATAGTAAGTTCTGTAGGGGTCCTACTAATGCTCCCATAGCATTTGCTTGGGGAATGTCTTGAGCTTACCAACCCTCATCCTGCTTTATTCTTTCTTTTTTACCATTTCTGATCACAGTTCCTCTTTGTTCTGGAAGTTTTTATTCTCATTTCTTACTGTTTCCTTCTATATAGTAAATCTTTTTCTTAAAATACATTGCATCTCTAGTTAGGATTATTTACAAAGGATTTGCTTCTTTGTAGAAGCTTCCTGTCTGAAGTTGAAGATGAGAATGACTTCCCATAAAATCAGGCCACAGACTTTATAGTTCCTGGTGCTCCTTTTTGCAAAGCAGCAGTGCATAATCTGCCTGGGTTTGACATGTGTTTTTAAGTTTGACCACATTTTAGTCTCACCATTCTTAGGTGAACTTGGTTAACATCTTCATTACCCAGTAATACTTCAAGAGAGGAGAGTCAGTAATCTCTGCTCTGCCTTAAACTTTTGCACTGTTTCTCGTCTGTGACAAATAGTGTTTTTTTTTTTTTAATTTCTAACCCTTGCCTTGCACACAGAGGCAAATTACATCTTTTATTGCCTACAGTATCAAATAAAAAGGTTTGAGATAAGGTTTTTAAGCATTACTTCAGAACACACCACCATGAGAGATCTTCAGGTCTTTCTGAGTCTACAAAGAGACTTCACACCTATATAGATTTGTATTGTTGCCATCTTCTGTATAAACAGAGGTGATAGCACCAGGAAATTTTTTTAACATATATATATATATTTTTTGGAAAGTGTATTCTTGTACTTCTCCCTGTGGGTACAAAACTTTGAGCTGTTCAGTTACATATGATCAAGGAGCTATGGTTTGGCAAGAAAAGACATTTCTTCAATAAAAATTACTTTATTTTGCCATTTTCGGTCTGCCTTCCAACAGAAATTCAACATACTTGATTATGCTGGTGTGTCTTGTAGTTTTCCCCATGTAACTTCTAAACATATTAAACAATTTCAAACAAATTTTGAATTGTGAGGGTGTGTTCATTCCCTCAAGTTCCACAAAAGTAAAGAAACTGCATCATGTCAGTCTGTTACAAGATAGCAGAGTTCCTTATGGGAGGAATCCATAAGGAACTAGACTTTGTAAATCCCTCTCTTGCCACCAACCTTGTTGAAGGCCATTTTTCCTTGCTACTGCTAATTGTGTTATCTCTTTTTCCATGTAAATTTAATGCAGACTTTCATTTATCAGGAAGAAAAGGTGAAAGTCATCCTCATGAATCCCAACATTGCCTCAGTGCAGACCAACGAGACCGGCCTGAAGCAAGCTGATGCCGTCTACTTCCTCCCCATCACCCCGCACTTCGTCACGGAGGTCATCAAGGCTGAGCGACCTGATGGATTAATCCTGGGCATGGGTGGCCAGACGGCTCTCAACTGCGGTGGGTGCAGAAGAGGTGCCCTGGCCCGCTGCAGCTGAACCCGTTGCTCCCACCACGTGTAGAGCAGACTTGATTTCTAGAGACATGTAGGATTCAGGTGCCTGATGCACTACCCAGGTTACCGCAGGGAATGGGCAGAGATGCTGGCTGTGGGTCAGTGAGTAGTTGTTAAGCTTCAAACATTATACCTAATGGCTGCTTCTAATACTTGAATTTGGATATTCTGCTTTCAGCTTACCTGTGTGTTGTTATATTTGGACTGAGGATATTTCAGCTATAAACACTGATCTGATGAGTGAACAATCTGAGAGAGAGACCCAAATGAAAAGTTAGTTGCATTTAGCTCTTTGCAGCCGTATCCAGAAATACTGATCTGTTTTGGATTGCAGGTGGTAAACAGTAAATTCAAACAGTGACCTCACTGGTAGTGCAAGGTTTTATACATTTTAAGCCAGAAACTTTCACTTTGTGGCTTATATCTTCCGGATACTTTCTTCTTCATCCAGCTTCAGTCCTCAGAGCTCTGACTTTGCTTGTGCTGCAGGAGTGGAACTCTTCAAGCAAGGAGTGCTGCAGGAGTATGGCGTGAAGGTCCTAGGTACATCAGTTGAATCCATCATGGCTACAGAGGATAGACAGCTCTTTTCTGACAAACTGACTGAACTGAATGAAAAGATTGCTCCTAGCTTTGCAGTGGAGTCGGTAAATCAGACAATTTTGAAAATGCGGTTACCTGTTGGAGTTATCTTTAAAAAAAAAAAAGTTTTGTTTTTTGAATGCTTAATACAGCTGTGGACTCTGTAGCTTGGGCCCTTTCATCACTCCACAGTGATTGATGTTGGTTCACAGTGATTTAGAACAGGTGAAAGTGAAATTAAGCACTTGAAAGTATAAATTAATTTAGCCACTGACAAGAAAAATAAATTAGGCTGGTATCATATCTGTGCTGCAGTGAAAATACACCATTTCAGTGGCTACTTTTATTTTTAAATCTTGTGGTAGCTGTATAGGCTTAGGATTTCAGGTCCTCAGAATCAGCAGCACTGAAATCCCTCCTGAAGATGAAAGAGTAAAAAAGTAATTGGTTCAGTGGGAAGGCCCATTTGAGTTTGGAGGAAACTGTTAAACCAAGAAGTCTATTGGAGAGGTTATTTGATACTGTAGCCTGGGAAGACAGAGCAGGTAAGGACGTTTCCTTGGAAAGTCAGCAGGAAAGTTGACACGTAACTTAAGAACGGAAATCACTTCCCAGTGTCCATGCTTCTATTTCTGCTTGTCAGAACAAAGCGAGGTTACAAAGCTGAGTTAATTCTTTTTCATTTCTTTTCAGACAATGTAGTGTCTTACTGATGGAATTTCCAGTCAAATAAGCAAATGTAGTTTAAGACTCTCTTCAGCTTAGTTATTACCATTGCCTTTGAAACCTGTTCCCATCTGCTTTAAGGTTGAAGATGCTTTGGAGGCTGCCGAAAAGATCAGCTACCCTGTCATGATACGTTCTGCCTATGCCCTTGGTGGTCTGGGATCAGGCATATGTCACGATAAGGAAAGTCTGCTGGATCTTGGTATCAAGGTTTGTTTGCAATTGCAAACCCTAGAAATGGAGTCAGGACATCTGATTTTCTCTATTCTTCTAATAATTAGAACAGGGCAGTTACAAGCAGCATACATACCTTTTATCTATCCCTATGATGTTATCATGATAACTTTTAATGTCCTCTTTTCATAATTCCTGCTCCTAACTTGGGCAATGCAAATGATTAAATGACATATCAGTTCAAATCATTAGAAAATAGTCATAATTTGAGCAAATGTTTCAGTAATTTTGAACAACTCCCTCCTCAACTCTCTCACCAACATGCCAGGAAGGCATTCCACTTGCCTTCAAGAATGAATGACACATGAAAGATGCTGACGGTGTTGAAATCTCTGAAGAGCTCAGTGATAACACAACACTGGGGACAGAAAAGCTAGGAATCTTGAACCCCCACCATGTAAATGTGGTGTTTTTACTGTTTCCAAAACTCAAGTAGAGATTTAACAGGACAGTACTTCAAAATTTGACATTGGCAAGCCGTCTCTGACTAAGAAACAGCAGCTCTCTTTTTGCAGAAACTCTGGGATTATTTCCTTATATCTACTGTGAAAAGTAAACCGTTAATTGCTGGGATTTCTGGGAGAAAAAGAAGAAAAAAAAAAAAGGAAAACTCAGATTGGCTTTGAAAACCTTGGTTATCTGTTTTTCCTTATTTCCTGAGGTTCCTGATAGTTCCTGAATCTCTAGAAAGGAACTCTGCTGGTGGCAGCAAGACGAGCTCTATGTGAGAGTAATGTTTTTATACTCCCCTGTGCTGTTGTCATGCTAACAGATTTTGGGCCCAGTATGTACAGTACTGAAAAAATATCTGCTCGGGCAGTGTCTGTCCCAGGAAGTCTCAGGAATAAGATGGACAAGAACAGGAAAGAGGCAGTGGACCCAGTAACCCCATGTTAAGAGTTGATAGCCGAGGTTGGGAGCTGTGTGTGGCCAAACTTACATGTGGTCTGTATGCACAAAAAGGAGGATTTTACTCAGAGACCCCCTGAGTAGCTGTCTGAAAGTTTCATGTTAAAACATTTTTTCCGTAGGAAAACCTGGTTTTGATCAGCATTTCTTTTTGTTAATGAAATGAGTGTCTCCATTTTTCTCTGAAAATATTTAAAGCAACAACTCTTTCATAGACCTTTTTCTATAAAATTTTAGGGATGGTGCAATTCATATTTTTAGTAAAATATTAATGTGTCTGAAACATCTTTTTCTACTAAAAGTCTAATTCTGTTTACTATTTAAGTTTTTCTTCAAAAATAGTGCTAAAGGAACTTGAGCATTTTGAATAAAGAATAATATTTCATAATTTATAATGTAAAATAGTTCAGGTATTTTTGGATTAGCTTGGCTCTTGGCTTGCAGTTCCATGGCTCAGCAGAACCTCTGCTCTTTCTCCTTCAATTAAGGAGGCAATCTGTAGTCTTCCTGTGAACCAGACTTTCAAACTCTGGACTTTGGGCATGACTGACGTCGTATATAATTCAGATAACTGATCACCTGCAGGCTTGTCTTTTCATAGCACAACCAATTAAAGTAATCTGGCCTTGAGTTGATGTCTCCTGAGTCAGCTCCTCTTGAGTAATGGGAGGCACTAGAGAGCAGGCTGTGTGAAGTACCACTCCTCTAACTTAGGTTTGTATTTTTTACAAGTGCACCAGAGCTAAGGGCAGCATCTGGGCTGCATCTTGAGCTGACTGTGCAGTGGAGACGAGACTGAAAGTTGATTTATGGGCAGCATTAAAAAAGAGGAGTTTTGTAAAGGACGGATTGGTAATGTGCCTGTTACCTTCTAGGATTTCAAGCGAGATGTGATTAATGCTTTATGTCTGCTAATATTAAGGCCATTTATTCACTTAGATTATACTCATTTACCAACAAACTGTATTTTTCATTTTTGTCTTCTGTGCTGAGGAGTGCTTTCAGGAATAGCTTAAGAATAAATCATGAGTCTTGCTTCTGGTTAGTAGGCCAGTGATAAGTAGCATTATTAGTGCTGTTAATTAAGCAATATTTGCTAGCAGCTCCCATTGCTCAGTCATTTAGCTTTCTGCACAGTTATTCACCTGAAATCCACCCACATGCACAAAATCAAGTATGTCTCTTGCAGGATTGGAGCCTTAGATATTTTTATATTCTTATTAATTATTTATATGCCATTGCAAGCACAAATGCCTTGCCAGATTTTCTGCCACCTAATCACATAAATATTTTCCATGCCTTTCAAATGAAGTTAATGCATATTTTTTTTTTCTTTAAAAGGTGCTTGTCATCAACGTTATAAACTTAGCTAATTCTTTTTGTGTGTACGTGTGCTGGTCTGGGATGTCTGGAGAGGTGCCACAGCAGCTTGAATATGAGAACGTGTTCTAATAAGGTTTCCTTTTCTTCCTGTTCTTTTTCTCTAACATAAACCCAGGCATTTGCAATGACTAACCAAATTCTTGTGGAAAAGTCAGTTGTTGGATGGAAGGAGATAGAGTATGAAGTTGTGAGAGATGCTGCTGATAACTGTATTGCTGTCTGCAATATGGAAAATATTGATGCTATGGGAGTCCACACAGGTAGGCTTGGGTGCTGGGTGGCTCACTACAAATTGCTCTTTTCACATTTCCATTTTCATATTTCACAGCAGAGTGTACTAGGCTGAACCTGTGGTTATGATTCCATTTTCCACAAGATAATCAGTCTTCTCCAAAAACCAGTGCTGGGGCTCCGTCTGTCTGTGCCTTCATTGCACCCACAGTTGGAATATCAGTTTGACTTTGTTGCTGACAATAAGGTAGCAAAGAAAGTGACCTCTGTGGCTAGCATTTACTGCCGCTGAAGTGCTTTTTTTCCTTCTCTTGTTGATTTGTGATAAACAGGGGATTCTGTTGTAGTGGCTCCAAGCCAGACGCTCACTAATGAGGAGTTTCAGATGCTGAGGGATCGTGCCATCAAGGTGGTCCGGCATTTGGGCATCGTGGGAGAGTGTAATATCCAGTTTGCTCTGCATCCAACTTCCTTGGACTACTACGTCATTGAAGTTAATGCCAGGCTTTCAAGAAGTTCAGCTTTGGCATCCAAAGCGACAGGGTAAGATTATAGATATTGACAAAAAAGGATGAGGGGAGAGAGGAGATACACACAGAAAATTATGGCAAGGGACTTGAATCACTGTATTATTTAAATATGTAAATGAGAGCTGCAAGGAAGAAGCCTTCCTGCATCTGCTCTCCCTGCAGTTCAGACAGAGGGTCACGTTTAATTTGCAGCAAGGAAGAGTGAAGCTCTCGTTAGGGAGGAGTGTTTCAGGCAGGGGTGGAGCTCTGCGTGGGACATTTCTAAGAAAAGTTCCCCTTGGCATCTGCTAGGAGAGACCCTGGGAGAGCTGGTCCTGCTGTGAGATGGAAGAACAGCTTGGTGACCTCTGGAGATCCATTCCCACCTGCTGATGCTATTACTGTGGAAAATGGAAGAGCTCTTGGGGCGAAAGGAGGAAGCAGAGGAGCATAATAGCTGTCCTTAGAAAGCAGAACCAGTTTATCCGTATGTTGGTCACAAATCATCTCCGGGATCTGGAGGACACAGTTATTAATGAGCTGTCTGTCAGACTGACACAAATGGTATTGCTTGCTGTCTTTGTTTTGTTGGCTAATCATAAACTAATCGAGATAAGGGTGGTCAGAACAGGCTGTTTAGAAATTGGCTTTTTAATTGCACTTTGCAGATGGTGTTGAGAGGTGCAAATTAATTTGCAGTTCTCAACAATTCTTGTGGAGGCTGAAGTGCAATAGCAGCCTGGAGGTGAGAGCCGGTGGACAGTCGACATTGGATTGTTTTCTTTTGGGTGACAAACTTGCAGCAAAACTTTCCCCTGGGTCTCTGGTCTTGCTGTGGGTGCAGCCCCGAGTGCGTTTCAGAGGTTAAGGCAGCTTTTGGCTGAGGGGTACTTCATGTGCCACTGATGCAGTGCCTCATACTACAGGGCTCTGCTGGTTCCTGCAGTGTGTACTCTGTAATAATCAGAGTGGCTCAGCTGTCAGTACTGCTCATGAAAGAGTATGTGGCGTAAGAAGTAAATGCAAGAAATATTGTAGGTAATTTTTCAAGATGAGATTTTTCTTCTTATACTGGAATAAAGTAACTTGTGTGCCTGCTGATGAGGCCTTTGCAGCCAACTGGAAATTGTGAGGAATGACATACTTAGCTAAATGAGAACAACAAACAGGCTGTTCTGCACAGGACTTGCTGCGTTTCCTCTGCTCACGCTTGGCTAATATCAGCTTCACAGGCCAGTTACCACTTTTCCTGCTGTACCCTGAAACTGTATGAGTCTCAGCTGGGATCATGTGGTTTGCTCTCCAAGGGCAAGTCCTTTGGACTCTTGGCAATTAACCAAGTTTTAGTGGTAGACTGTGGCTACAACCAAACAGAGGCCTTGCCGCATGCAAAGTATAGTCCAGCCTTTAATACCTCAGTGTTTAAAGAAAAAAGTAATCCACTCAACCATTTGTAGTTCTAATTTTACATGTAAAGAAGAGAGGCAAGGTAGTTAAGCAGCTATATTGAGAAGAAATCAATGACAAAGCCAGGAATCAAACACAAATGTTCTGAACCTTAGGCCTTAGGGCCACAGCTTAAGGCTCTTGCCTTTTTTTATTTTTTTATTTTTTCTTAACTTTTTCCTACCTTCAGTTTCTGGATATGAAGGATGCATTTTTTTATTATTATTTTCTATTTTTTTTAATAAGCTCGATCTTGTTTCTCAGATGAGTTGTGCTTAACAGTCTGTCTCCTGGGAACTTGGGGGCTGTTATAATTCACTTTTGCAAGTAATTTCATTACAGCAATTTCAGAGTATTAAGCAGCTTCCTTGTCGTTTGCAGCACCAGCCACAGTATTCATGTGTTTCCCTCTCATTCTCTACCTCTCCTCTGTGGCAGGTACCCACTAGCCTTCATTGCTGCCAAAATTGCTTTGGGCATCACTCTACCAGAAATTAAGAACGTGGTGACAGGAAAAACCTCCGCCTGCTTTGAGCCCAGCCTGGACTACATCGTTACCAAGATACCCCGCTGGGATTTGGACCGTTTTCAGGGTACCTCCAACCAGATAGGAAGCTCCATGAAAAGTGTAGGAGAGGTGAGACGCCTGTTCTCTTCCTTTGCCTTCCATCACTAGAGAAAATGATATCTCTTTCTTGCACACCTGCAGAATATCTAATTTCCTAGGCTTAAATAAGCCACACTGCTTGGGAAAGCTGCCTTTTGAGGACATTCATTCAGCTCAACTGAGTTTTGCCTAGCACTATATTGAATTGGAATGAATTAGGACTCTGATCTTGGACATCATGGTATGGATTCATAAATGGTTATCTTTTTTTAAAGGAATAAAAATTCCACTTTGGATCGCCTGAGGTTGACTTCATTCTTAACGTGTGCTAAGGGGCTCCCAGATTTATGCTTTGTTTGGAGTTCTGTAGCTGTGGTTAAATAGAGTAAAGCCTTAGAACTGTAGGTTTTTAAGATCTTCAGTGATGTTCATTTTCCATCATTTTCAGTCCCTGTTAAAGCAGTGTGCCTAATTTCAGCATACTTCTGCCCTTGAAAGTGAAACACAACATGTAATCTTGCTCTAAAGTTTGACTTGCTGCTTTTAGAATGTGATTATGTCTCATAGCTGGAACATGACGGTGTGACTTTTAAATTCTGATTATTTTCAAGATTCTGGAACAATAACAACGTTTTCAACCCAAGTTTTAAGAGGTACAAAATGATCCATCCAATTAGTTAATTACATATTATCAACCAATGCAAAATAATTAACTGTATGTTTTGTTGGCTGTCTTTTTTTCCCCTGAATGCTTTTCAAGTATCTATTCTATGAAATTATTTTGACATGTGAGACCTCTGTAACATCAATTCTACCTTGTGCAGACAACAAGCCCTAATCACAACTCAAAGGATTAATTAGTTTGGTTTCCCTGTGGCAAATTCTACATTTAATGGCAATAAGGTTTTTCAGTGACTTGATGCTTATGCAGATTCCCTCCCCTCCCAGATGAACTGTCTCTGCTTAGAGATTTTTACCATGTTCTGCAGGGCTGGGGTTCCCAAATACAGGTGCCTTGTACACTAGCAGCTGTAAATACTTCCTGGCAATTGCATTTGCGGGAGGAATTGCTGTCCCTCCAGGGACTGGATGTCATAACAGCAGCCTGCATGAAACCTCTGTGCTGCTTGGGATGGGTCAGCAGTACGGGTTGCCCTGTCCCACTCCATAGCTTGGAGGAAGCTCCTCCATTTTCCAATAGCAGTAGCTGGTTAGAGGGAAGAGGGGGAGATGCGGAAGTCAGTGCTGCAACCGTCCTGTTCTGTCCCTGCTGTGGGGTGATATGTGGTGGTGGAGGGAAGCTCAAGAGCTGCAGTTTGTTTCTGGTGGAGGCAGCTAGTAAGAGGTTAATATCCCCAGGACAGGGCATCTTTGAAGCAAGCTGCTCCTTGCAGTTGTATCTCTATTAGTATGGCCCAGGAGTCCCCCCAGGCCCGCACCTGAAGTCAGATTGCTGCACCTACTGCATTTTTATTAATTGAATGGTCTGCTCTGACCTGTTCTATTTTTTTTTTTTCCTGAGCTCTGTTGTCCTGGGCAGTGGAGCTGTGAGAAAAGAGAGAACAATGTTATTTTTTTCCCTGACACTTTTCAACACTGTGTTTGAGATTTTGAAGCTGTTAGGGTTGTGTTGCCCTGGGAAATAAAAATGTAGGAATTTGAAAAAAGGGCTCTGTTACTGCACAGCTTTCCACACAGCAAGGCTTGTTTTCTGATTAGCTGTGGTGTCAAGTTTGAAGGAGGGAAGCTCCAGTGCTGCTTTTCAGCAGAAAGGAGTAATCTTTAACACAGTCCTCATAAGGGAGTGTCACCATTAAATGTAATTTAAAGGGAAAGGAACAGATTTCTTCTTCTGAACGTTAAAATTCCCACTGTGGGTTTCCATCTATAACAGGTTGTTAAACAAAAATGTCTTTCTGTATTACTACACACATGCTGTTGCTTAATGCTTTCCTCTACTAAAGTGCTTTAGAGCATTTTACAGAGGAGAGCAGAAACTTCCTTTATTTTACAGACAGAGAGACCAAAGCACAGAGTCACTTGTCAGAAATTCCCCATTTTGCTGATTATGGGCAGAGCCAGACCTAGAACTGGGGCTCTCACGGCTCGAGGTGCAGTAAAGCTCCTGGAGCCCTGTGTTGAGGAGGGGCTTGAAGGCTGCAATCTGCGTGTGTGTCACTTCAGTCCCTGCTTACACTGGCACCCCGCAGGCATCAGCCGCTGGGGGCGGACCCTTGGTGCGTGTTACATGCGAGGGCTCTCGTTACAGGTCATGGCCATCGGGCGCACCTTCGAGGAGAGCTTCCAGAAGGCCCTGCGAATGTGCCACCCCTCCATGGATGGCTTCGCTCCGTGCCTGCCCATGGGCAAAGCCTGGCCCGCCGATCTGGACCTCCAGAAGGAGCTATCGGAGCCCTCCAGCACTCGGATACACGCGATGGCCAAGGTACCAAAAGATACAAGGCCCTTGAATGCAGTTACTGGATCAAGCCAGTGACAGGCAGGGTGTTCTTGCTTCTTTCCCTCACACATGCTGGGCTCAGCTAGTGAAAGAGGAGCCTTGTTGTTGAGTACAGGTGTTTCCTATTGCTTGTTACTTTCCCTACAGAAGATAGTAGTGCCTGCAGCTTAGTGCATGTGTGTGTCTTCCTCTGCTTGTTGTCACCTGTGCTTTCCTGACAACACCTGCACTTGCTGCTCGGAGCAGCAGGCACGGTTCATGCCTGCATGTGGCTTGTCACTCTGTAGCTGGAAGCTAGTGGAAATGTTTTGTTTGCTAAATATTTGCCACTTTTAGCCCTTATTTCATCCTAGCATAAGCCACAGTTGTATTTGGCTGTTTTTTCAAATTTTTATTTGGTTTGTTAGTTTTACTAATTTTTATGCAATTTTATGAAGACTTTTATTAGTTTTTGGAAAAATGAAAAAAATGATCCTTTTGAGAAGTGAAGCAAAGGAGTCTAAAGAATGGCAAGCTGCAATCTGAGGGCACTTTATCTTTCCAGTTGGTGCATTGCCTTAGCTCGAACCTTAAACAAAACAACCCCCTTATATTTAAATTTAGCATCCCTGTTCTCTGAATCCCCTGCTGTCTGAAATAGGCTCTACTTCCCTTAGCATTTTTAAGCCATCTCCTGTCACCTTAGGCAAATCACTTCATCTTTCAAGGCCCCTGGGTAAGGGTGGGTGTTACTGTGAGGGGAGCTGGGCTGTGAAATTATTTCTTCCCTCTGCTCCATAGCTCCTGCCTGTGCCTGTAGCTCATGGTAAATGTAGAGTTAGCTACTTTACAGGGTAGATGCAATTTCACACCTTGGATTCCTGGTGGCTAATTTGTCCACCTGTCCATACCCTCTATGAAAAGGAGGGGACAGCTTTCTTTTATAGCCTGTATATGTCTTCTTAAAGATCACAAGCCCTCCTGGCAGGGAGCTCCCACGCATAATGTCTTGTGCCTTTGGAGCTGAGGAAGCTGCAGTCGTGCTGTATTTGTAAAACGGTTTTCACATATCTGTCCCTCTTAAAAATGACCTTAACGGAAAACACAAGATGCTCCATAAACGTATGGCTTGTCTGGCTGTGGATTCTCACTTACCAATCAGGGCGATACGTGTGTTCATGAGTATAGAACACACTTCAGCAGCTGTGCTTGGTTATTAAAGCTTTCTTCTGTATCTGAGAAGAAAAATCTTGTATGTCTTCTCCCCGAACAGCTCAGAAGGCTTCTAGAAAGGTTAATCTTAGCCCCATGTTAACAGAAGGGCTCTGAGGAGATGAAGGTGAGTCTGCACCCTGCTTAACACTCTGGGTATTCCCAGCTGTTGTCATTTTCACTGGAAGTTATTGAGAAAAAGAAGATCAGAGTCTTAATCCCTCCCAGCAGAAGAGCTGCCTGTGTCTGATGCTGTGCACTAGTTCACCCCCCTTAATGAGTGAGGCAAGCCCTGCTGTCCTGGCTTTGGCAGTGTCAGGAGGGGAAACCTCAGCAGCTGGCGTGGACAGCCTGGAAATCCCTATGCTGCTCACTGACATTTAAAAACCAACAACTCTGAGCTTTGTTTAAAACAAGATGAAGCTTCATTGCATGTCTTATTCCCCATCACCACCCCAGCCCCTGTCACTCAGCTCTCAAGGGCTTTTTTATGCCTTTTTTATTTTTTTTCCTTTTTCTGCTGGATAATGGTGGTTTTAATGCCATCATCAACAGTAATGGTTCAGCTGAAGAGAATGTGGCTCCCTCCGAGCTATTGCAGTTATAGTGGAACTCCCTGCAATACATAGAGGAAGGCAGCAGGAGAGAGGCTGAAGTACGTAAGATGAGCTGCTCATGTCCCGACTGAAGATGCATGTGATCTCCTGCTCCAAGCAGTAAGGAGCTGAGATGGGAGAGTCCTCACAGGAATTACCCTGTGCTGGTGTTGTGTGCCAGTGGTAATCAAAGCTTCAATTGCAATTCACGGTGCAGGTGCAAATCTATTAAAAAAAAAAAAAATGGCCTTTTTAGTGCCACTACTCATGGGACTGCTGTGACAGTCCTGTACATCGTGTTGCTGTGTCTGGAAAGCTTGTAGACCTGTGGAGTCCTAGCTAAAGAAGCAGTCTGGAAATGCCTGGTTCCCTCCAATGGAACAAAATGCATGGGAGACTTCCACTGCTGTTTCTGCTGCTTGTGAGGAGGCAATAGGCTTGATCCACAGCTTATTATTTCCCTGAGCAAGAGACTCACTGGGAGAGGGAGGCCCAACGAGTCGCCTGAAGCTCCTTTGGAAAAGGTAAGAATTGTTTTGAGGTTGTCAGTGTTGGTAGTGCCTGATGAGAGCTGTTGCATATTCCTCACGTGGCCAGTGCCTTCTGGGAGCTCCTGCCAGCTGCCACAACGTCTCCTTATCACAGGGCTCCAACGTAGGACACGACAACGATACCCATCCATGGGCTGCTAACCTGGAGGAATAATCCCAGTGTGCAGCAGGCCCAGTTTGTTCCTGAGTTAGCGCTGCCTCCGAGCAGTGCCGTTGCACTGGCCTCCTTCCAAGGAGCTCGCCCTGCAAGAACGCAATTAAGCGTAGTAGCAAGTTAATGAACCTGATTACTTGGCCTCAGCAAAGATATTGGTATTACCGTTTTGGTTGATTGTGGCTGTTTTATCAGGAGAGTTGTAGCAATTCAGCCAGTGGTGAGAACTGTTTAATTTGTGTTGTGACAGAAGATAAGACTGCATCTTGGGGCATTTTCTGATTTTTCTTTTAATATGGTAGCATTCTGCACAATGTTGTTGTTTGGGTAGCTCTGTGGGGCTCCTTTTTACCCCATGAGTGCAAATAGTTCTGACAAAAATTAAAATTATAGAAAAAAAACACATGGTCTCAATAAGATAATGCAGAGGAATCTGAATGATACTGACATTAACTTGAGATATAAGGAGACAAGTTAGAATTATACTGTAGCGATGAAATGTTGCCTGGGACTGGACTCTCCCTGCAGATATATTTTAGGGACACAAGTTTTGATTTCACCTTGCTTTAAAAGATCAAGGTTTCTTCTCCAAAGCAGAAGAGTTTCTCCTGAACAGAAATCTGGATGTTTCTGTTTAACTTTTGCACCTAAGAGGCTGACACTGAGATTTGGGAACCTTAGCAATTATGGGTGCAGATGGCGGAGTTGTCACAGCAGAACATGTCTATGTGTATGTAGCTGTGGCAGATACTCACCTGCCACCAGGTCTTGCTAACAGTAGTTGAAGTTTGGCTGGGGCCTTGGTGAAAAGCAGATTCTCTGTGGAAGCAGTTGGGAATTGCTTGGTCTCTCCGTACATTCTGCCGGAGGTATGTGGTTTTGGGAGACACGATGCTGGTGTAGATGTATCTTTGGTTTGTCCATTATGGTCTATGCTAGTTCTTATTTCTTTATATTATACAATTATGGCTATCTGTTTGCAACTAGCTTTGTATTTTTTTTAAGGATCTACTCAGGGATTGGTTGGTGTTGTCCTCCTTTTGCAGGCCTTGGATGATGGCCTCCTTGTGGATGACATTCACAAACTCACGGCCATTGACAAGTGGTTCCTCTATAAGATGCGCCGTATTGTGAACATGGAGAAGATCTTGAAGGAAGCGCACAGGTAAGGGGAAAACAGCAGCAAAAAACAGCTTTGTCTTAGGACACAGTGATTCTCTGGGAATCTTTCTGCAGGGGAAATCTGTGGCAGGCCTGAGATATAACGAGTGCTGAAGACTTTTCCTGAGTGCTCAGTGTCTGCAGGGCTGTCTTCAAGCCTAGTTCATTCCCGGACAGAGGAAATATCATCTTTGGAAAAACACTTTGGCTGGTTAAGTCTCTTGGCTGCTCAGAAAGATTATGGAAATGGCACTTTATTTTGCAAAATCCTTGCTGAATCTTTGAAGCTAGGACAGGGAATGCGGATGCCCTGCAACTCCTAACAGTAGGATGTGTTACTAGGATAGGACAAGTCCTGCACTCAAAGGCTGCCTCTGACTTATTATACCCAGGAGTCAAATATGGTGCATTTTTGGGACTGGCTGATTGATTTTTGAGCTTTTCTGCCTTACTGTGATAATGCACCATGTGTTGCTTTTGTACTTCGCTTTCGAACACCTATAATTCCAGACATATTTGAATATAAATCTTCTGCTTTCTTCAAGAAAAAAAAATGACCATATAAAACTAAGCAGAAAAGATAGCAGTAAATTAAAGTGCTCAACTGTATTTCAGTTCCAGCCTCTTGCTGACTTGAGCTTTGCCTTCATGCTTTATGAGGTTGGGAGAACCTCCTTGCTGAGTTATTAGCTGCTTGTTGGCTTTTCTGTTTTGGATGCCCACTGTGTTAACTGCATTTTGCCACAGGATGGCACTGGAAATGCACAGTACCCAGGCTGTCATGAAGGTGCTAGCTAGTTTGCCTGCTGTGATTTCTGTTTCTTTGACCAGCTGCACAGTTTTAATTGAGCAGTTTTTGGTCTCCCTTTCCCTCACCCCCTGGAGCAAGCTGAATCAGGAGCTAAACGGAAGCAGAGGTAGGGGGAGATGTTGAAGCAGAGGAGTAACTTGGTTATTTACAGAAATCTGCTTACCTACACAATTTTTTTTGCTCTTGGGTACCCTAAATATATATATGTAGCTCCTGAGGATGAAAAAAATACCCATAATCAGTTGGATTTTCTCACTGTTGGATGATACGTTCTGGAATGATACCCCTGGGGCCTCAGACATTGGGCATATCATCACCTGGTATAAATCTGGCTTTATAGTCAGAAGGCAGTGCTGAACTAACTGCCCTACATCACTGAGGTGGTTGTCCCTTTCTCCATCACAGGTATTACAAGCAGTATTATCAGTGTGGCCAGTAGCTAGTCCTATCGCACATGGCTTTTTCATCCTTCAATGAGTAAATAAGAGACTATAGGTCCGGCATACTGCAGGAAACAATGTTCAGCCTTGCATTTGTATCATGCGGGGGATGCAATGCACAGGAGGTGGAAATGCATCCATGCAATTTGACTGAGATTTCCATGGTGTAAATTAAATAGCCAGGAAAGATTTTCCCTCCAGTGTCCTTACTTCCTAATATACTTACCCTCCCAAGGAGACTATTTCAGCTCCCAGCTTGGGAAGGAGGGAGTGTAAGCTGCATGGGAAGGAGGGGATGGACTGTCCAGATACATTATGTTGAAGGTGCCTTGGCACCAAGGCAGAGCCTGGGGAAGGCACTTGTGACCTGAAGTAAGAGACTAGTCCAGTGAGCCACATCAGGCAACACATCTCCGCAGCACCCAAGGGAAAGCTAATGGAGTGATGCAAATGAGACTTGGCACGCGTGTGCCCTTCCTGCAGCCAGCTGTTTCCAGGCCCTGGCATGAGTTTTACCTGTGCTGGGGGATTATTTCCAATTGAAAAGAATGGACTGTGACACACTCATTGTATTGAATCTTTTTGCTGTTGAAATATAGTCACTGTAACCAAAAGCATTTGCCCTGTCTAAAGGCACTGCTCTTGGCTACAGGCTCACTTGCAAATAGGTCAAATCCATCTCTTTTTGTCTCCTGGTGGGATTTGGGGATCTTTGCAGTAAGATTTGGTTTGCAGTTGGGGCTGCAGCTCTGCACATAGTTATTGATTTGGATGCACGGAATCTGTTGCAGAACGTGTTAGGGAGACGATGGTCTCTGCCATGAGAAGTGGTGTTCCTGCACCATTTACTTTTGTTCCAAAGAACTTATTTCCAAGGAAACTTGGACCTGATGCTTGTGAGGCTGTGTAGTTGAGTTGTGCTGCAGCAGTGTTTCAATCTGAATGCGCCTCTGGGCTCTCTAAGATGAGAAGAATCCTTTCAGGGGTTGTGATTTGTCTGCAGGAGAGCAAATGGTCTGCGTCGAAGGATAGGGAGGAAAACCATTTCAAGGATATTTGCAAGAATGTCCAGTAATATCCTATGCAACCTCAAACTTCTTCTGTTTCTTCTGTGACCCCCAAACTCTCCACATTTCCTGTTTTTAGTGGCTCCTTTGTTGTTGTGTGTGTGTGGTGGCTGTTTGCTTTTTTTTTCTTCATTAGGAATCTCTTCCCTTAGGTTTGGCTTCAGCTGTCCAGAGAGGGAAAATTGAGGGAGAAGGCCTTGGAGCGACCCCACACTTCACTGCACTGACAGCTCATGAAGGAGAGGGGAGTTCAAAAGGGCTGTGTCCAGCTGACTGGAGCAGGAGGGACTTAAAAGGCCAGGGTTATGGAGCCAATCCATAGGGTCCAATAACATTTTAATCTTCAGGACCCCAGCAGAAGCCCAAATTTGCAGCATGATGTGTGCAGAAAGACCAATATTTGTAGGTGCAAAGGAATAGGCAGCTGTGCAAAATAGGCACTTAAGGCCAAAACACAGAAGGACAGAAGCCTTCCTGAAAATCAGTATAAAGTCCCTTGGGTGTCTCTGCAGCCACTGAATCTGGATCCACTTGTATTTGGCATTGAGAGCTCGGACGGGTGGAGTCGAAGGAAGGGTAATGAGATCAAGTTATCTGCTGGTCTGAGTCCGAGTAGCTCCATATCAGAGAAGACTGGGCCCACTTGTAGTGTGCACAACAGTGAGTACCTTGCCCAAGGAGGAGCACTTCAGCAGTGCTAGAAAGCTGTAAAGATGAATGGAAATGAGAAAAGAGAATCGTGTTAACTCTTCAGCCAGAGATTAGAGGGTTGAACATAGAGATGGTAAAACTTACCCAAAGTCTTGGGGCAGTCTGGGAGAGCAAGGGGCTGATCGCTACCTCTTAAAGCTCAAATTATCCATAGTGAAAAAGACAGATCTTCTCTTTGATGGATTTGATGGATAAATTAATTAGTTCATTAGTATTGGGGAATGAGGGCACCAGTCATGGTTTGATGATCTTATATTTAAGAGTTTTGTTTGAGAAAACCTTTGAAACGTGGAAAGCAACTTGCTGGAAGCACGAACCAGTTCTGAAACACGGTTGTGGTGGAACACACAGGGGCTGGAAGTAAAGCCTGGCTCCAGCGAATGACCTGGGGAGTGCAGGAGGAAGGAAAGATCAGGCAGACCATCAATAACTGTGCTCCTCCAAGGTAGGTATTGCACTCCCGTTCTCTTCAAAAGCAGCTTTTCTGCTGACTTGTGTGCTTTTGGGGCAGGTCGGAAAGCAGAGGTCACATCTTGCCTGGATATAAAGCAGAGCAGCTCCAGCAATGCTAAATAAGGCTGTGCTGATTTATGCTGTTTGAGGAGCTGTCGCTGACATATTTGTTGTGCTCACTTCTAACAACCTGGGAAGATTACATGTGTCTCCTGAGTGAACCGGAGGGCAGGGAAGACTCAGACTCAAATTAGGAATTCAGTACATGAGAGGAGAATATAATACAAGAAGTTATATAGCAGAACTGCCTGTACTTTGTGTGGATCTGTCTTAGAATTCTTTGCCTTATAGAGGTGTAAGTGGTAATTTCACGACTGTGTTTTCCTTTGAAGTCTCTGTATATATGTTATTTGCTTTTTATTTTCCCTTGATAGGCGTGGGGTATAGGTTTGCCCTTCGTGTTGTTGGGGAGTCTCTGCTGCTAGACTTCCATGTGCTGGATGTCCTGCCAAAACCCCAGACCATCTTTCATCAGGGTAAAAGAGAGCATATACAGCCTGTTCCTTGACTGTGTTTTGACTTGAGCTGTCCCTTCAGCACATCACTTGATTCTAGGTGCAAGTCCTTTACGTCAGAGGAAGTAATATGAGGTTCATGTTAGGCAAGATCTCCACGATGAAATTTATTAGCCCATGGACCTGAGTGCTAAAGATGCAGAGCACTAGAGTGATGGTTGTTCAGTGAACAAGATATGTTGGTTTACAGCTCCTGCTTCCTTAAATGCTCCTTAGACAGCTTTTTGTCAGTCATCTCATGAGCTTCTCAGGAGGGGAAAAATGATAACAATCTGCTTCCTCGAGAAGAGAGATGCACGGAGACATTTTATATGCTGATCTCATTGTTTTAATTGCACCGTGTTCCAAATCTTGTGGAACGTCAGAAGCAATCAAGGAAGCCAGTAGGAGCCTGAAGCAGAGGGGTCGGTGAGTTAAAGAGGCCGACTGTGTCTCTGTGCACAACCAGTCTGAACGCCAGAGCCTTGTGATGTGCTCCAAGGCTGTGACCCTTCCAAGAAGGGCAGAGCTCTCGGGAGATGTTAGGGTTTCCCACTCTAGCACTGCTTGCCTCTGTCCACTCTGCTGCCACTGGGGCCAAGCTTTAATCTCGTCTTGAGGCCACCCCCTGCATATTGAGGAAGAGCCAAGTTCAGGGGTGGACTGAGGTTATCATGACTTCCCAAATTCCCCTGGCACTTCCAGGCTGTGTGAGCAGTTGCTGAGGTTCCCCTGAGATACCCTGTAGGGCTGCGCCTGTGGGCTTACAGGGTAATAAATGCTCCCAACTCAGGCTTTTAGGCCCAGTTGCCCAAATATTCCTGATCCATGTGATTTAAACCTGTAAAGATGTGCCTAAACAGTACACAGGACAGGCATAAACTTGATGGCAGCATAGTTAACTCAAAGCAGGGCCTGATTTGGCAGCCAGGGATGAGTGCTGTATCTCATGGATTGCTGGCAGGTTTATTTATCATCGCTTTTAACATGGTGGATCAGATGGAAGTCAGCAGAGTGGAAGAGAGGGCTGTTGCAGAGCGAGCGGGCTCCCCTGGTAGTTGTGACGCTGCCAGCCTTCTTCCAGGCACTTAATAGATTTCCCCAGGTTTTCTGTGAGGTGAAAATTTCCTCATTAAAGGGAATTTATTCCATTTCCTTTTAGCGGGTGTTATTGGAGAAGCGGTGGGAGTGGATGGAGTTCCTGAGATGACAGAGTGGATTTTCTAAACAAAAAGCAACAATAAATTGATGCTTAAAGCTGCGGAGAAGGTGCGAGCAACGTTTGTACTGTTCCTCAGCTGCAAAAAGTGCTGGGAGCGTAGTTTCCTGGGGAAATGAACAGCCACTGAGTGAGGATGTGTGGAAATGTCTGGCGCTGTGATTCAGAAGGTCTTAAATCTCTGAGTATCGTTTTGCAAAGGTGGCTGTTGGAAAATGCTGGTGTTTTAGCAGAGTCTGGAGCCTCCTAATCTTCCCTTATTGTGGACTTTAATTATAAATGCATTAGTTTGTCATTGCAAGCATTTTTGCTCAACCTATGGAGAGTAAGTGATGCTGCAGGGAAGGTGGGAATGCAGTGATGTAGGACTGGGTCATGTGTTTGGGAAGAGCCCAAAATGAAGAGGATTCTTTTTAGAGCCTGACTGCTGGAGACCTTGGAAAGGTCATTTACACTCAGGCTTTTCAGAGAAATCAGAGGGATTCTGCTCTTGCTGCCTTTAGTGTCTATGGCAAATCTAAAGGGCCAACTTTGAGCAAAGGCAGGGAGATCGAAGCTACTTAATGCTGAGTCTTAACCATCTCCATTTCTCCAATTCACTCTCTGCTGCTCGAGCAGAGACTCCTTGCTGTCTTTTGTAGCCACCATGTTGCAAGTCTCATCTGTCATGTTTTGCTTGTGATGTGCTGGGAGCCATGGAGGAGGGAGGGCTATTTCATTTCTCACGTCTCACACAATGCTTGTCCTGTGCAAAATCAGTTACCTTTTTGTGTGGATTAATAAATGTCCCAACCCCATCTGGGCTGCTAATGCAAGGCCAGTGAATCACATATGATATCACTGGTTCTTGTCCACTCATCCTGCTGGGAAGGGTGCTGGAAATGACGACAGATGATGTTACGGAATACAAGAAGTCAGATTGAGGCAGACCACAAGGGAAGGCAGTGCTCTCTGTGTGACAGCAGTCACACAGCAGCTCACTGTGTGTGTACTGAGGCAGGAGCAGGGGCAAGGGAGGGAGCACAAATGCTCTGGCACAGACTCATTTTCTTGGGGTCACTGGGTCTGCTCACTTGTGCTTCAGCAACACAGAAGCTGGGAGGGAAACGTAATGTGGCCGCGTCCTTTCTAATGGCTAGCGAGACCTAACAGCTGTTTTGTGAGAGAATCTGCAGGTTCTGCTTGCTCTGATTGCTGCTGCAAAATGCTCCTGCCTTTGGTGCTGGCATTCACAGTTCACACAGGGCTATCTATCCTGGGCCTGAAATCAGAAAGTTGGAAGGATTCTCCAGAGAAGCAGCCCAGCTCTGCTCTGGGGGAGCTGGCACAGGGAAAGAACAGCTTTAAGGGAGCTGTTGGGATGCTGCAAAGTGGGTCTGATTTTGGGAAGTCTTTCTGCACCCAGAACCACATCCAAATGTGGAAGCTCAGAGCTGTTGGACTGCTCCTTTTATAGGCAGGGAGAGCTGCATGGGCTTGTGCTGCAGGGGAGGGAGATGTGGCAGGAGGGAGGTCTTGGAGGGAAACTTCCCTGGGATTGGGAGCCAGAGGTTTCTGTTCCCCAGTGCTGCCATTGCAGTAGCTGCATTGCTGTTCACAGTGGCTCTTGCCTGTTGTGCACCAGCCTGACCCCATGGAGCACTTGGAGCTGCTCCATACCAAGCCAGAGTGGAAAACCCAACCCAGGGACTCTTTCATGCCTCAACTTTCTGACACATTGCAATAAAGCAGCCTTACCCCTCTCCCACTCAAATAACATAATGCTATTTATTCAAAAATACCACCGAGCAAAGGACATAATTCAAAAGCTCTGATTTAGGAAAATAGCTTGTTTGTTAATCATTTCCTTTTTCCTGATTCAGAGCTTGCTTGCTCATAAAATATTGATTTATTGGGCAGGCAACGATGCTTCTGGCAATGAAGATGAAAAGCAGAAGTGCTGATAAAAATACATAGGCTTTTTATGTTTTTGCAAGAGCTAAGCTTAGAAAGGTAGCTTAGAAACAGACAGGCAGAAACTATCTGAGCTCTATGTGGAGTCAAACCAAAATGAAATACGGATGGTATGGGAGAGAAGAAAGTGTGTAATGGGAGGAGAGAAAAAAAGTGTGTGATGGAGGAAATAACGTAGGAATGGAGAAAATGAAAACTTCACAAGCCAAATAAGCAAAAAACTACGGAGTTCCAGAGAGCTGGGGAAACAGAAGACTTGAAAGAAAGAGCAAAAACTGGGACTCTTGAAAAGCAAAACCAAAGAAAGCTAGAACATGTGGAAGGCTGAAAAGCCATGGTTGCAAGTAAATAGGAGCTCTGCAAGGAGCTTGTGGCTGCTGTGAGAGGCAGGAGGTACAGGTACATGTTCTGTTGATGCATCCCTATCTGCTGAGGCCTCTGTTTGGAGAAGGGAGTTACTCAGTTGAATTTCAAGCATGCGAATGTGGGAACACTGAATCCAAGCGCGTAACTATACTGAGTCCTCCTGGTAAATGACCATATGGATGCTGTGGACATGTGGGGCTTGCACCAGCCCCCAATGGGAAACGCTGCCTGGGAAGCAGTGAGCCCCATGGTGAATCACTTTAGTAACTCAGGAATGTGATGAAAAAACTGTGTCCTTATAGGCTTTACCTAATAGATATGGGACATGTAAAAGGTCTGTTTTGTACTGGGTGAGGGTGTCCTGGGTGTCAGCTTCCGTTTTCACCTGTGTTTCTACAGCAGCAGCCCCTCATGCAGTGTGGAAGACACGAGCACACACATCTTCAGACTTGTACTGTCAAATTGATGCAGAGTTTTCTGTATTTAAACCCAGTGAAGCTGTTCCAGAAGAGACACTGAGGAGAGCCAAGCAGATGGGCTTCTCGGACAGGCAGATTGGGAAGTGCCTGGGGCTGACTGAAGTCCAGAGCCGAGAGCTGAGGCTGAGGAAGAACATAGTGCCTTGGATGAAGCAGGTACTGTGAGAAGCACTGCTGTGTGCTGCTGCTGCTAGCATGGGGGCTTCTAGGTGTGCTGTGATCATGAGATCATTGTGCTGTTAGAGAAAGCAAGGGTAAATGAAGGGGAAAACCTGCCTGTGTTAACAGCAACGACAATTTGGATGTTGACACAAACATCAGAGGATGCAGAATTTCATCCAGCTCGCTGTTAATTTCCCCCTGCAGTCCTTAGTGCAGTGGCATGAACCTGTAGACTGAACATCCCTGAAGAGGGACTTAAAATATTCTTGTTCATTTTGTGCTTGGTGAGATAGACACAGCCCTCTGGCTTCAGAAGGCCTGAGAAGACTGATGGTGGCCCGCAATGCTGTGACCATACAAAGTACAGTATGTCTTTTTTCTTGGCAGTAACTTTTTACAGGGTGGTACTTTATGGAAACATCCTGCTGTTAGGGGCTCGTTTGCTATTCAGTGTGATGGCACGAGCGTAATGAGCTCATCTCGAATTCAAGACAGTGCCACAAGTGCTTTGCTAGGTCTTCTGTTAGCGCAGTTTAAGGGATGTTGATATTAAAGTGCCACCAGCTGTTTTTATCCCTGAAGGCGGAGGGAACCCCCTCCAAACCAATGAATGTTTCTGAAAGACCCATCTGTGCCCTCAGGCCTCCAGATGCCAGATCTGCTCCTGTTCACAGCTGCTCTTTTTCTTTCATGGCCTCACCTGCCCTACAGAAACAAGGCTGCTCTTGCACTATGGTTTTTATAACTACGTATGGCACATGATTTGTGAGCCGTGGGTTCTTCAATAAGGTCAGTCTGTTAATGCCTGCGTTTGTGGCGCTGCAGCAGATGTTTCTTTTTGAGCCCTGAAGTCCAAGTTGCAGTAATAGCAACCGTAATGAGCAGCAGAGACTTGCATAGCGCTAATGACGTAAGGTCACAGTCTTGATTACTCACAAGGATTTGGACAACCAGTGGGGATTTGTGAAAATACTTGGAGAGCAGCAAGATGTTTAAATTGTAGGATGGAGGAGTTCCTGGCAGGACTGCTCTGATACTGTTGCCCGTTCAGTATTCTGTGTGGGAATATTTGAGCTCTTCCTTCAGGGAACTTCAGCAGTAGCTCGTGACCTAGATGAACTAGTTACCATGTATAGCATGTAATAAATAGTTGGCACATACGGTTTATGAGCAGCCTGGTGGGGAAGTTATTCTTCTGGGCTCTCTAGTGACTAATTACATAAGAAAAGTTGCTGAAAAGTACATGTAAGGAGTGGTTGAAAACCCATTCTTGCTTTGTGTGCCATTTAGTTATCAAAGCAAGAGATTTATGATAGCATAAATGCAGAGTGCTTCCTCTGCTACTGCTCCAGACGATCACTAAATGATAATTGCCTGTGTGTTTGTACTCAGTGAGGGACTAAGATGGGGTCAAGAGTACAGGATGGAGAACCCAGATGTTGCAGCTAAGGGATTCAGGAGACATGGAGGAAAGTAGATGTGTGTAATTAATGCTGTCTGAGTAACTACAGAATGGGGCAGAGGGAAGGAGTGGATGGAAGAAGACTGAGCTTGGAGGTAAAGCCTCCTGCCAGCTGAACTGGCAGACCTGGGGAAAAGGCCAGGCAATGAGGGAGATTTGTTTGCTGCTTTGCCAGCATGTCATGGTTCAGGTCATCTCTGTTGAGGAAACACATGATGGCAAAACATAAAACAGAAGGGAAGGGCATGAGGGTGGGAAGAATAAACTGTGTGTAAGGGAAATCATGTATTGGCCAGGTAACAATCCCTTCTCTGCTTCCTCCCTGCAGATTGACACGCTGGCAGCAGAATACACCGCGCTAACTAATTACCTCTACATCACGTACAATGGACAGGTATGTGAAACATCAGTCTTGCTGCTGCCTGCTTTGATTTCTTCTCCCTATGTCATGTTATTTCTGGAGACCTTGCAGATGTCTCTGTAGCAGTTGTGCATCATCCCTTCCTATCATTCATTTTTTGAAGAAATGCACAGTTCCCCAGGCTGCTTGAGTAGGTAAGACAAGTCAAATAAGTGGTGCTGTGTTCCTTCTCGTTTAGGTGTAGCACCATTAATTCCAGTGGAGTTGCACCTGATTTACACAGCAGTAAATGAGATCAGACTCAAGCCCTGAAGGATCAGACTATTGAATGTGGGCTGAACACAAGAAATTGTTTGTTCTCAGAAGCATGGAGTGAGGTGCTGCTGAGTACACATCCTAATGGCTTCTCTCCCTCCCTTTTCAGGAACATGATGTAAAATTTGATGACCGTGGAGTGATGGTGTTGGGCTGTGGACCGTATCACATAGGTAAATCTTTCTTACAACTCCTCTGTCCTCCTTGCACCCTCGAGCCTTCTTGGATATTCTTGTGGTTCATTTGTTCCTCTTCTCATGTGATGCCAAAACCCTCCAGAGCACAGTGCACAGGACATCAATTCCTAGCACAAGGTTTGTCTTTTACACTTGCTTGGGGACTTCATTTCACACCCTGGAAAAACAGGAGAATCTTTATTACTTTTCACTTGAAACTGGAGACCACATCACCTAGTCGTGACTGCCACAGAAGATGTGCATTTTTGTTTTTTTTCTTTTGTTTGTTTTTAATATATGTATCTTAAGTTTTGCAAGTATTAAAGCCTTTAGGAATCTGGCACTTTGTTAGGGAAGTTTGTTGCTGCCACAGCCATCTCCAGTCAAGCATTCCTAGTGCTAGCTCATGACCGTGTTATGTGCTGTCTGTTTTATTACTGTAAGCATATATGTTTATGGTGATATTTGAGTATCTTCAGCTAATTTTGTATAAACAATTGCGTGCTGTTTTTTCAACACATTTAAACAATTCTGCAGCATCAGAGTTTTCTCGTGGCCATGGGAACTGCTAGGCAGATTGCGCTGAGTTCTTTTTATACTGACTTTTTCATTTCATGAATCCTTTCCAGATAGCTTGCAATTATTAAGAAAAAAACCTGTTGTTTAGAAATATTTTTGCTCCGTGTCTCAGAAGCAGTGCTGATGGGTTTTGATAGCTGAAATTTAAACTGTGTGCATTCATTTTGCTTGGACAGACAGGTCACATGCTTCACTGTTGCTGCTGATTGTAGGAGGTATCTTTTTGAACTCTGTTTCCAATAGGAATGTTGAGATGAGTGATATTAGGAGGACCGTTCCAAGGTGATGCTGTTTTCTGTAAATGCTCCTAATAGTTGATGTGTTGTGTAGGATAACTGCAAAAACTGAACATGAAAGCGATGGCAATGATATTGAATAATTTGAATGTGCATGAAAACACTTTGCACTGTTCACTTGAAACTACTGATAATATGGATTGACTATATAGGCCTGACCTTGGTCTTAGAGAAGATTCTTCAGAGAAGACTGTAACTAAAGAAAGCCAGCTAATGGAAAAGATGTTTCCTATTTAGTACAATCTAAAAGATGCTTCCCAGGTGCAATAGCCAAGTTGATATATTTTTTATTATTCTTGGAAAGGAAGTATATGCTTTTTGCTTATGCTTTCAGCACTACTGCTGATTCAGTGGCAGTGCAGTCCCTGGGTGCTGGGGCTCTTGCCCAGCCGTCAAGGCAGAGCCTGCTCCTCACTGCTGCTACGGGGCTCGATGCTGTGCTGGGAGAGGGCTGTCCTGCTTAGGTTTTGCTTCTGTGAAAGTGAGTGTTGGAAGGCAAAGGTGCCTCAGTGATTCTTCACCACTTTTGTGCGTGAGCTGGGCATGGTGTGCGCCAATCTAACCACAGCCTGGAAGGGAGCTCAGAACCGTGCGTGCACTGAGACAGTGACACCTTCACTGCAACAGGCTCTACTCAGGTGGCAGCAGTTGTTACCAGCTTTACTAATTGTTTGCTATCTTCCCCTTCACCTCTCTTTGGACAGGAGGTTACTGGATGTGGCGGGAATATACGTACATGTGCTCTCTTGTTTTCCTGGATAGTATCCAAAGCTGGCAGATGAGGACTCTGAATGGCCTTAATGTCCCAGATTTGAGACTTCATGTGTGTATAGGAACTCCTGAATAATGGGTTATTTGCACGTGTAGGAAGTAAAGTGTGTGCCTGACTGTGAGTGACCTGTAACAGCTGCCTGCTCATTACCAGCTGCTGTGGAGATAGCAGTTCAGCACAGTCTGAATTTCCAGCCTATCTTATGACACGATTACATATGAAAATACTGATCTCAATACTTAACTATTATGTGATGACTAAGGATATATCACAATGAGGTCAAGGTTTTGTAAGCATAACATAGCATAAGGTTTGTAAGCATAAGGTTTTGTAAGTTTTGTAAGCTCTTCTAATTTAAATATGCATAATTCTCTGTTGGGGGTAGCCCCCTTAGATGTTTGAGGATAGAAATTCATAGGGCACTAGCCGGTCTGGATTACAACACTGTGTGCTCCCACGTCCTCTTTCCCCAGCTCACTCTTTGGGGTGTTTAGTTTCCCTGGGAAGATGATTAGGCTTCTTGCTCTTGGGTGACAGGAGCTGATGCTCTGTTGTGTGGGTTTTTTTGGGTCTCAAGCTTGAATGCTAAGAGCATTTGTGTTTTCTTCCCCACATCCCTCGTGTCTCTCTGCCCACCCTGGCAGGCAGCAGCGTGGAGTTTGACTGGTGTGCTGTCTCCAGCATCCGCACGCTGCGGCAGCTTGGCAGCAAGGCAGTCGTGGTGAACTGCAACCCAGAGACGGTGAGCACCGATTTTGATGAGTGTGACAGGCTGTACTTTGAAGAGCTGTCACTGGAAAGGATCCTGGACATCTACCAGCACGAGGTAAAGAAAAGCAGTAGCAGCAACAGAAAGCCGTGAAGCAGACCAGACTTTTCAAAATTCACGTCACCAGCTTGCTTTGGCAGAGCAGCTGGGGGCGCGGGGGGAGAGCTTGCTAGCTAAAGCTGTTTGGTTTGGATCCCGATGTTGCATTTTACACATCGTTGATGTTCCTAGCAGACTGCTCAATAATGAATGCCAAATAAATATTAAATTATTTTGCAAGATGCCATATTGTGCAATATTTACAAGCAGATTTAATTTGCTGCACAGTCATTTATCGTGCAAATTGTTCTGCCCTTGCGGTGCTGAGCTTCAGTGCTTGAGCATCTCCTTGACTTTAAGCACATATACTCCTCCTGAAGCAAATAGAATGACTTAGGTATGTAGCACCAGCTTGTGTTTATGAGCTTGTAGCCTTGGGCCTTGCAGTACAGTAGAGCAGGCCTCTGAATCACCATCAAACCATAACATGTTCCTGATCCAGGTATCACAGGTGCCTGCTGGAGATTTTCAAGAGCTCAGAGCTGATACTAAGATATGGAGAGGAATCCTAGGCAGATTTGGTGATGAGAGGATTTACGATGGAAATAATTTGTTCTGGTACAGGAAACTGGGGTAATGCACTCCGGATGCTATGGGTGAGACTTTGAAATCCAGTGGAAGTTGGCTGTATAACTTGCTGAAATGACTTTGCAGAACCTAGGTCATCCTAAGCTTTTGGTTTTTGACTCTTTTTTTTGAGTGATGACACTTAGAGATTTTGTTCTTTGTAAATGTGAGCGAGTTTCTAAAATGGTTTTATAACTTGGTCATTCCCATTTTGGTCATTCCCAAATTTGGAACAATGCAAAAAGCCCCTCAGAACTCAGGTTGCATTCTCTAAACCTAGCTCTTGACAGCCACTTGCAGAACACTGTCTTGGGACCATTTTCAGATTGCATCTTCATACCTCCCTGTTTCTGCATCTTTTTCACATCCTTTTTATTTTTTTATGAAAACAGACTCTTATTTGAAATAATAGATTTAAGATAGGGTAAGACTGACAGCTTACAGGGATCTTAAAGGCTGGTTTTCAGATGTTTTGCCATTTTCCATGAGGTTCAGCTCTTAACATCGAACTCCTGTTTGCTTAAACAAAACAGAACTTGTGAACACACAGAAATTGGTGTGCGAGTCTGCTAGAGAAATAACACTGATGAAACACAGCATCTAATTACTGCAGGATCAAAGACAAGGTAGCGATAGGTGATGAGGGAGCAACTGCTCATTTTTAAAACATAGTGCTCATAATTAGCAAGTCAGGCAAGAAAAATATGTGAAAAGAATAACATGTATTGAAGCCCGGGTCATGCTGCTTGACGACAGTGCTTGGTGAGTGGAAGGTCACATTTCTCAGTCCATTTTCTGGCCTTGCTGGTGCTGGGAGGTGTTGCAGACCTCAAGGTCTTAAGAACAGCTTTCTGGGTTCCTTGGAGCTGAAGAGGAAGGATGTGCAGGCAATTATGCCAGTCTAGCCAGCTGTGCTCTTGAGCTGAACCTGCTAATGCTCCTGGGCACGCTGTGAGCCTGCTGGGGGAGTGGGAAATAGGGAGGAGGGACATGTGGGGAGCTTGAAGCAAAGGTTCTGGTGCCAGCGAAAGGCAACAAGTCAATGTTTGCTCTATTGGTGTCAGATCCATTAGAATCTGAATTGAGGCAGCTAAAGCTGTGCTGTCTAGTGCATCTCAAGAAGAACAGTGAATGCTTAACTGCTTTGTAGCACTTCTTTTAGGCAGTGGTAAGGTGGAATGGTGCCATTATACCAAATTTGCAAGTGTGGAAACTGAATCTCTGTGGGATGGAGAGACTGCAGAGGGTCAGGCAAAAGACCTGGGGACAGACCCCAGATCTCCACAAGAATATGGACCAAAATAATTCATTTGTTGTATGTGTTTTTCTTGTTTTCAAATAAGTGAGCAGACTTAGCAGAGCCGGAAAATGCAGAGCAGAGTTAGCTTCCTCAGGAAAATGCGGTTGGAAGTCAGTCCCTAAGGATACAGCCAAGTTAAACTGAGCTTCTGGTTGCTGATCCTGCAAATATATCCTCTCCCAGCTTAACGTAAACCAAAATCGTGCTGTGTTTTCAGCCCAGTCTTTTAAATTTTCAAGGTACAATGAACAGTGTCAGCAGGGCAAATCCTTTGACAAGTGCTGGAACAGTGGCAAAATGTGACTAAAATCCTGGGAAAAGAGGCGCAGAGCCCTTTCCCCCAGGAGACACGGTTTGTACATCAGCTCGCTAAGCATCGCTAGGACCAGCATCAAACCATAGGCAAATATTAAACTTAGCTTAAGCAGTGCACTCACTTGTCCCAGTTTCTGATCAGACAAATTAAGCTCTGCTAAGGAGCAAGTTTGCCAGGAAGGCTGTGGGATGCTACCCCCCTGACATACTCAGCTGTCCACATCTTCCTCTCCCTCATCTCCCTTTACATCTCCCTTTCCAGCTAATGTTCACAGCTCTGCAGAACGGTGCCAAGTTAGGTGGTGTTCTATGGGGACGGTAATTAAAAATAAATAAATAAAATTCCTTCCCTCAGATTTATTTGCTTTTTGCTTCCCTTTTAATTTTAATATCTCTCTGCTCGAGGGTCTCTTCTGATCTTTTTTCAGTTTCTGCTGTGATTCATAAAACTAAAGGAGGCTCTTAGGTACAATTTTAATGGTCCAATTTGTTTCTAAACTTGGAGAAAAAGAAAAAACAGCTCTATTACTAATGGTATAGAAGCAAGGTAGTAATAAAAAGAACATTTTTTATCATAAAGTGGAAAATAATTCTTGTTAGGTTTCTTTCACTGCATTATGTATGGTGTAAATTTAAAAAATACATATGCTGGCAGAGTAATTGATTTTCTTTATAGTGAATGTGGCTGATGACAGTGTTACATGGTAGAGCCTGTCCCTGTCTGCCTGCTCTCTGGTGCTGTCTTGCTCCTAGCGGGACAGCACTGGTTTTTAGGGGAAAGTGTTGCTTGGGAGTTACAGCAGAACTGTAGGAACTCAGGCTACACAACTCCAGCTGAAACCTAAGTTTCAGTTTATGGCTCTTTCTGAGTAAAAATGAGTATCCTGAGTCTTCCCTCTAAGTCATCCCCTCTATCTTCAAGGGATTGGAGTCACCAGTGCCATCCCGACTTTGATGGAAGCAACGTTTTGATTTTACAGATTGAGTGACTGGAACTGCCTTGAAAGAAGAGAGGAGAGTCGGAAAGCTGGAAAGTCGGAGGTTAAAATACATTTAGGGTGGATTAAGCCAGCCCTGATGCTGAGATGAGCACGGGGCATGGCCAAAGAACACGCGATGGCAGCAAAGTGAGAACCGTGATCTGCAGCACTGGCTGGTAGCACTCTGGGCAAACGAGTGATCTTGTCATCCCTGGCATAATAAGCACCGCTTAAATGCCAGACTTTTATAGCAGATCTGTATTATGATAGGAAATTACCCACATTATAGTTAAGCTGGGTTTGTGTTAGCATTTATCATCTTTTTTTTTTTTTTTTTTAGATGCACTTCTAGGCCATCCTGCTCACAGCTTACAAGACTTCCATGCCAAATCCCTTTAAATCCCTCATTAAGAAGTTCCTTTTTTTCCCCCGGAAGGCCGATGGTGTTGACCTTCATCAGGAAAAGCATGCTTCTTAATTAAAAGAGCCTTGATACTCTAAAAAGTTAGAGGCAAACTGTGGATCACCCTGTTCGTTGGGGGTTTGATTTATGCGTCTCATTTGCTGGAGATGAGAATCTCATGGTTCAGAAGAGCCCTTCAGCACAGCAGTACTGTGGGCCTGATTCTCCTTTGGGCAAAGTTTCACAAACTTTAATTTGGAAGTAAAATGCCCATATTTAATTGCCCTGAATTATTAGATGATCTAGAAATAATTCAAATAGTCATCATACTCCGAGACCTATTACTCTTATCAGTGAAAAATTTCATGCCAGACACTTTTGAACTTGAAGAGAGAGATCTGTGTTAAAAAAAAAAACAACAAAAACAAACAAACAAAAACTATATTCGCACCTGGAAAAGGATGTATTTGCAATCAAGCTCGCCTGCCTTTTTGTTTTATGCTGCTTATTATTTCCTCACTTAACATGTTCTGGTCACTCAGTCATAAATGTGAAATACTCCATTGGGGCTGAATGCTTGAGACTACCCCAAGGAGCAAGTGAGGAATAATAAGGAGCAGTGGGAATAAATGGTTAAACATATGCAGGATAATTCAGCATGTCAGACTGCCAGGCAGGTTGAGCTCTCCTGAGCTCTGCCCTGGTTGGTGTGGGCCAGCGCAGGGTCAGCAGCAAGTGTCTCGTGGAGGTTGGCCTCTGGGGCTGGGGAAGGATGTTTGTTTAGCAAATACCCCTGCTGGAGGAAAAGAATGGTTGTTTCCAGTTGTTTTTCATTGCTCTTCTCCTGGATCTTGCTGCTGGCTGTTTTCTCTGAAGAGCTGGAGTAAGGGAGAAAGGGCAAAAAACACCTTGTTTGTTTGTGCTGTTGTGTTTGAGAGTCTCAGCGGGGAGTGGGAGCAGCCTCACTGAAGTGATGGTCCCCATGCCAGCATGTAAAGACCTGGAGGAGTGGGGACAGCTGACCAGGAGAGGGGAGCTTTACATTTTGTTGGCATAGCTGCAAAGCTAGGGAGCTCCTGGCAGTCTCCGACTTATCCTCACTGGGAAAGCAGCAGTAGCTAAACAAGAACTGCAAACAAGGTAACAGTCAGTGGTTCTTACAGCAGTGCTAAACTCTTGGCTTAACATCTGAAGGCACATGGACGCTGCAGACTCCTGCAGCTTCTGAGGGAATTAAACTTTGAGTTCCTGCTGTGTGCTGAGACATACCAAGTAGGATGCTGGGGTGTTTGTTCATATATATTTTTTTTTTGTTTTTTTTTTTTTTTTTTTTTTTTTTTTTTTTTTTTTTTTTTTTTAGGGAAGTTATACACTGTGTTATGCTTTGCTGCCCAGGTGTCTCTGAGTCAGCATTTGTGTGATTTGCCTTTACTTGTAGCAACTGGGAAGTGACGTAATCTAAATATTATATCCTTACCTACAACAGCTCTTAATGTTCAGTAAGGCTGAATGTGACTGTGCAACTTTGTCTCTGCTGACAGGGATGCAGTGGCTGCATCATTTCTGTAGGTGGGCAGATTCCCAATAACTTGGCCATGCCACTGTCCCGGAGTGGAGTGCAGATCCTTGGCACAGATCCTTTGCAGATTGACCGTGCAGAAGATCGTGCCATGTTCTCGGCTGTTCTGGATGAGCTGCGCGTGGCTCAGGCCCCCTGGAAAGCAGTCAGCACCCTGGTAGGTCAGAGATATGCAGCTGGGAGATGATAAAGTGGCTCAAGGTTTTTATGAGCATCTCCTCAGGGGGGCTGACTCGCTGATAAATGTTGAGATTCTGAAGATGTTTAACATTTGGCAGTTTTTAAACTGCCAGGGTTCATGCGCTTCTTGATCCCTGCTATAGCTCAGGTCTTTCTGCCAATTGTGCTTCATGGGGGTGGATGGAAATTGGAAGGAAAGTGTCTTTAAATCTTCCTCACAAAGTGTGAGGAATATACCCAGCAAACCATAGAGGCACTGCTAGGTTACTCTGCCCTGCTGGCCTTGAGAAGTGTGCTAGCAGGTGGAAATTGCAGAGGAATAGAGATTTGACAGCACGATTTTTTTTCATGGTGAGACTGTCTGGACAGGGAGGGTGTGAAGAGGACAGCTCTGAAATACAGAAAGGGTGTAACCAGTTCAGCCCAGGCTGCAGTCCCCTGCTTTTTTTTCCCCCACCTCCAGAAACTTAAGTGATAGTAAAGTACAAATGCAGCTGCATTTGCACACTTTGGATATGATTTAAAATATTTTATTGTTCATAGCATGTTTTTCTTTCCTGCCTTCAGAAAGATGCGGTTGAATTTGCAAGCTCCGTGGGTTACCCGTGCTTGTTGAGGCCTTCCTACGTTCTGAGGTAAAGCTCAACCATCAGAGCTTATTAGGCTGGGTTAAGGAATTGCAAAAGCTGTGTTGAGGCGGGGGAGAAGAATTTCATGGTACACATGGAGAACTGTGCTGAGTACACGCAGAATAAACTTGCCAAGCTTAAGTGGGACAACTGCTCACACCAATAAAGGAAGCCAATGGATCCCTTCTGTCCCTCAAGCACAAAACAAAGATAGAATTTGATTATAATAGTGTTTGTTTAAAACCATTACCTTTTTCGTATCTCAAGGCCAAAACCACGAGCCATCTGGGACATTGCTTAAGGCCCTCAAGACTATCTCACTGAGTCTGCCGGTACAGTTAAGCCAGAGTGTTGTTTGCCACCAGTAAAACAGAAGGGAGCAAGTTGAGGCCATTTATTGGGGTTAACATCTGTTTTCAGAAAAATGACAGTACATTTTTTGAATGCAGCTTCTGCTTTGCAGGGCTTCACTGCTTACAGGCATGTTTTATGTCTCCTCCACCTTGGCTGCTGTTTCTCTTTAAGTAGATAGTGTACAGGACCACCTGCTTCCCAAAGCTTTTTGGATAGGATTTGCATCAGCACATGCAGAAGTTAGGAATGATCACTCTTCTCTGAGGAGTTTCTTCATACTCAGCACAGAGAGACAGTCTGAGCACAGTTTACAATTGGATTGGAAACAGGATCCTTTTAACACGCAATAGAAATGTGTCAAAATGAAAGGGCATAGTACTCATGGAGCCAAAAATACGTTTATTTAGGAAAAATAAAGGAGAGATTGGGAATCCACCCTTCAATGAAGTATCAAAGGATACCCGAAAAGAAGTGTCCTTTAGAAGCACCTGCTGCATGATATGTTCTGTCCGGTGTCTGCATCTTGCAGTGGGATTACAGAGCAAAGTTCAGAGCCTCCACTCAGTTCAGGCAGACAAGTTAAAAGTGATGATACCGTTCTCTGGATATTCCTTTTATCCCATTCCCATATCTATTAAATTCAGTATGGACTGTTTTCACATCAGTATTTGCTAATTCAGTATTTCCAAGGTATGTTGAGCCATTCAAACCTGTTTGGGAGAGTTTGGAGGATTTCAGGGAGAAACATGAAACTGTGGAAGGTCAAACTTGAAATGGAGGGAGAAAAGCCCTAGCAGAGCAGACTCTCTGGCTTCTCTTTGCAGAGCAGCAGCCAGCCCTCAGACGTGTTCCTTCACGCTTTGCACAGTTATAGCCTTTAATATTTGCCACTTGCCTTAGAGAACTAGATGTGTTTTTCTCTCCACGCTGTGCAATCCGTGCCAGCTCATCCTCAGTGGGGGTTGGTGACATAGGTCTTTGGATTTAATTGAACTCTATTGATTTAGATCAGCTAAAGATGTATTCCAATAGCATAAGCAACTATAGCTACTTGCAGCTATTTATCTTTGGTGGAAGTGACAGATTTCTACTGTACTTTCTGGGATAGATCCTTCTTCCACTTGCCTCACAGCTTCTGTAAACTTGTCCGCACCAAAGCAAAGGGGAAGCTGCACAGCAGTATGGTAGGGAATGGCCAGGGTAGCATCTTTAAAAAAAGCTTCTTCTCTGAATCACTAATTCTCAAAGCAGAACTCCTAAATTCCCTTCTCAGATATTACTGGCAGCTACACTTCAAAGTACATGGCTATCAGATGCAGAATTCAGGCATTCGAAAGCCTTTAGGGGACTGGCACAGCAAAGTAATTCTTCAGCAATGAAGGGTCTATTTTCATCTACATTCACATTCACAGCCACCACTTGTGGCCTTGTGTTTTCCTCCTTCCACCAGTAAACCCATGGGCTAAAGGTGGGTCATGTATCTTTGAGCTGACTTGCACATACAATATAAAATTTCTGGGACTTGAGCAGGGGTCTCTGGCTGAGTGACCACCTCCTCCAGATTAAAAGGAGATTTAGAGGCTTGGATCAGAAAGGGGATTTGGCAGCAGTGCTAAAACTGAACAATTGCAGTTCTTGGGTCCTTCGCGATGCTTCTGGTCGCTTGACTTCGCTGGGCAGCATGTTGGAGGTCCATACAATACCACTCTGCCTTGCTTTCAGCCGCGAGAGGAGAAAGCAGCTCAAGGCAGGAGCTTGCTTGGTTAATCTGTCGCATTAAGGTGGTTGATGACCCTGCGCTCTGGGGTCCGGCACTCTGCTGTCTCCCATGAAGCTGCAAGAAAAGATGACCTGTTTGCTTTGCCTTTCTCTCAGTGGATCTGCAATGAATGTGGTGTTCACTGAAGAGGAGATGAAGAAATTCTTAGCAGAAGCCGCCAGAGTCTCCCAGGTATCAGCCCTTGCCCTGTCAGTGCTTTTGCTTGTCCTGATATTTGCTATGTTTGTTCACAAAGTTGATTTTCCATCTGTCTTAGGGTAGTGGTCTGGGACCCCACATACCCCCATCCAAGACTGGGTCTTGGATTCAGCTTAGTTTGTAGTAAGCTAAGCTGAACTGACCATGATAGCACTGAAATTACCTTTCACTTAATTTCTGAACCATTCTGCCTGGTTTTGAACAAACTAAACTTTATGTTGGTGTATTTTCCCCCAGTGATGATGTGTGTAGTCTTTTTTTGTTGTTGTTGTTTTCCTTCAATCCATTTCTTAAATGCAGAAATCTTTACAAGTTTTTGATATGACATTTAACTCGGCAGATCACGTACTGAGTTCCATTTTTCTTTGAAAGAAAAACAGGACTACTGCCTGCTTACTGTTAATCCAGTGGGATTATTGATCTGCAGAGTATAGAATGTGGGAGATGAAAGCTCTGGTTTCCTTTTTGAATGTCTTTCAGAAGTAAATTTGGGATTTTTTTAATCTTTTTTTTTCTAGCAGAGAGAGGGATTTGGTCTTATACATTGAAATTTAGAATAGTAAAATCCAAGCAGTTTCCCAAAGACATGAGTGCTTCAGAACATAGTAAACACAATTCAAAGCTTGAGTTTCTTCTGTAGTTTATATCAATGTTACTGTAACAAGGGATGTTTGGAAAGATGAGAAGGTGAGAGAAGGAAAACATTAAATGATTGGGCTTGAATGAGCAGTGTACAGAATTTTGAGTCTGGCTTTGTAGCAGTTTCTGAGTTTGTCCTGGTCTCTTAGCCTGTTGTTTTTGTTTGTGTTTTGCATGGCCCCTGTTCAAATAGTATTGCAGTACAGTTATCACTGCTATCACAGGAACCTTGGAGTTAGAAATAAATAAGTTAGAGGAACTCTGCAAACACAACTGACTATGCAAGTCAGTCACATTATTGTTTACTGAGAGGATTTCAGAGGACATTAAAGAATATGAAACAAAAATCATGTCTTTTTTCAGGAGTAAAACTACACTGGAGAGATAGGTTCCTTGAAGGAAAGACTACTTAGTTCCATCCATTAACAGTTTTGAAGGGACATCTGAAAGAAAGAGAATGATAATAATTAATTAAAAGACCAGGGGGTCAACTTGTGTTGTTCAGCTTGGCCCCTGTTCAAGGGGCCCCAATGCGGGCTGTATTTGTCGTGAAAAGAGTGAGTGCTCCCATGGGATCCTTGTGACCCACGAGTTCTGCAGCACCAGCGAGGTGCTGACACTGCAGCCATGACCCATTGCATTTCTGTGGCAAATCCTGAGTCTTTGGGTACTCTGACCATGATCCTGCAGTGAACTATGCCAGATTTGCATGTTAAACGTTTGTTAGTGTACTCAAACTGTCCAGGAAAGACCACTGCTTTTTTTTTTTTTTTTTTTTTTTTTTAATGGTATTTCTGCATTGTCAAAAGCCTTTATATAGTTGAAACAAAAAAGCAAACCAGAACGAAGTAGTTTATTCTGCTTTTGAGCTTACAGTGTTATTGATAGGCATTTTTTTATACTAGTGGAATCTTTGTGGTCTGTGAGTGGTTCCACCGAGGCCAGCAATAATGCTTGTGAGCCTACAAGTGAGTATGAGCACCTTTGTGGGACATAGATTTTCTGCTTATAAAGCCTTACCAAAGTCATCTCCTCCCAGCAAAGCTTCTCCAGGTCGAGAAGAGCCTGACAAATGTTCTTCTGTTGTTCTAGCTACATCACTGTTATGCTTTTGCCTTATTATGGCATTTAAGCTGTCAATAATGTTCAAAACTTCTTGGAAGAGTTGAGACAGATTTGAATAAACAAGACTGAATGCACGTGTAAAACCTTCTGGTGAAAAACTGCAGTGAGTCAGAAAGTTATAGGACACAAGCCACTAAATTTATGAAATGGTGTAGGCTGTGGCATTGTCCTTGTCTTTGAATTTACCCTTGCACTGATAAATGTAAGAGATTCTCTCTTGTAACTTTTGAAGTTGCTTTATATTTTTTCAAAAGGAGCCTTTTGAGCATTCACAGACCGTCACTTATTCCATTTTATTCTCTAATAAATAACAGGCACTTAATAGCAGACTGGAAAGGTAAAGTGTTGAGTCATAAAGGTGGCCTGGAAGAGTGCTGGGGATTAGATTTTCACTGTCCCTTGGAGCTGGTGGCTGGAAAGAGAAAGCTCAGAGAAGAGATGGCAGTTTGGGCTGTTCTTCCAGAGAAGGGCGGGAAGAAGGGGCCAGAGAACTGCATATGGGTGAATGTTTTCAGGGATAGGCCCTGTCATGGTGACGAACGTGGAGGCCTCAGTCCTGCTTGACTAATGCAGCAGCTTTGGGGAGATCCCACCAGGTTTGCCCTGTTGCTTCCTTGGCAAAGTTCAGCTCCCTGCAGAAACGAGGATACAAATAACTGCTCGTGTGGGATTCTGCTTCCTAGGTTTTTTCCAGTGATGAATGAGGGAACACTTGGATGGTCAGCAGGCACTCTCGAATAAAAGCTCTCTAATAAAAGCTCTCTTTTTCCTTGTCTTGATCATAGGATCACCCTGTGGTACTCACTAAATTTATTGAAGATGCCCGTGAGGTGGAGATGGATGCTGTAGCCAAGGCAGGCAGAGTAAGAGTTTTGCTTTTCTGTAATATTAAACTTCTTTAAATCAGAGGCTTGCAAAAATTAGTGGTTAGAGTGTTTTACTATACAGCCATGATTTTTTTGCTGAATAGGGTAATGAGATGAATTCATCTGAGGTCTTTAAAAAAAAAGTGCTTGCAAAGCTCAAGACACCCTTACCATGTTGTATTCATATAACTACTTTCTTAAATGTCACTTCACCACCTGAATGAATCCTTTAGAAAATAATTTTTATTGGTTTCACAAATCACTGGCTTCACAAGTGTCTTGCATCCAAATATCAGCCCTTGTTATGATATTGCCACAGTTGTTTTATGATTATAGCTTCATTTTGTATTTCATTACTAACCAAAATAACCCTTTCAAACAACTGCAAATATTTCATGCAACAGAAATACTCTATTTTCACTTTTCCTTTTTGACCAGCAAACACAATCGTTGCCTTTTTGGATATCAAAGTACTGCAACTTGATGCAATTCATTTACCTTAAATTCCTTTAGGCCTGAACTTGCCACATTTGCATTTCTCTGTGATTAACCCTTCCCCAAGGGGTCAACAAATATGTACAAATTATGTTGTTATGCAGTTGTTCTTATTTGAAAATGGCAAGCAGATCTTAGAAAGCTAGATTAAAGATTTTTAACTTTTATTGTTTTGTGTCAAAAATGTGTGTTACAAAGAGGAGGGAAGTGAAGGGGCTTCAAGACTGTCGTAAGTTTTAATGTGTTTGTGATTGGTTTAGCCATAGTATGAAAGACACTGGCATCCTCTCACTGTCCTTTTGTCCTGCAGACCTGTTCTCTCCCAGAGTCATTTCCTGTCTCTCTCCTCTCTTGCATACAGCCCAGTTCAGGAGTCTGTATTTAACAGATGGCATAGAAATGGCAGGACATCCCCGAGCCTGGATGAGGTGACTAACTGCCCTCTTGGTTCTGCGTGCAGGTTATCTCTCACGCCGTTTCTGAGCACGTGGAGAACGCAGGTGTGCACTCTGGAGATGCCACCCTCGTGTTGCCTGTTCAGACTATTAGCCAGGGAGCACTGGAGAAGGTGGGTATTGTTGTAATACCAAACAAAGAAAGGAAAAAAGGAAGAAGCAGATTCAAATTCTTAGCTTGGGAGAATTTACTTTGCTTTCAAGAGACATCACCTCAGTCGTTTTTAAAGACTCGTGTGATTTGTACAATTGTAGGATATCAGTGTGCCCCCACCTGAAATGTGACCCATTTATTTAAGCAGTAGAAATGGGCACTTTTGGGATTCACTGGGACTTTCTGTTTTGTTTCTGTTTCATTGTTTTTGGACAAGCTTCCATGGAGCAGCAAAGTGTCTAATGCATGTATGCACCATGGTCCACCTTCCTGCTCTTGCCCAGTTTTTACTTCTGCCTTCAAATGGAGCTCCTGTTTCTAGATTACTAGACAAATTAAACACTTCTGGAAGATAGGGATATTGCCAAAATAAGGATATAGAGAAAAATTATGCTTGCGCAGAGAGGTGGGAAGTTTAAAGGAATATAAGTTGATTTATTGATGTGATGTTGTCTGTTTGAGGGGAATTGTTATTTTCATATATATATATATATTATACATTTTTATTTTTTTTCATTATTTTTGTAGATAAAAGCTGCTACTAGAAAGATCGCAAATGCCTTTGCTATCTCTGGTCCATTCAACATTCAGTTCTTGGTGCGAGCAAATGATGTGCTGGTAAGAGCTCCTATGACTTTGGGAGAAAACTCTGCTCTGGATATTCTGATGCCTGATTCCTGCAGTTTCTTGTCATGGAAACTCTGTGGCAGTAGCAGCTGTGGGTTTCAAACGTGGTTGGTTTGATGATGTGTGCATTGCTTGTGTCACCTCTGTGTCACAAGGCTCTGAATGTGTCGGGGAGTCTCCTCTCCTGCTAGTACAGTGCAGCCTTCAAGGGTTAAGGAGGTCTCATTGCCTTGTCTTTCAACAGTAGTTTTAGTTTCTCTGTGGGCTTTGGTCTTTCTCAAAACTGTCAGTTCTGAATATGATAGATAGCAGCGAGACCTACACCTCATCTTAGGCACTGAATGCTATTGCGTTCTATGAAGTGAAGGCTGCTGTTTTCTGCTCTCTGTTGTCCCCTCTGATCTTTGGCAAGTTTGATAGCTACAGCAAGCCTTCCAAGTCACTGGAAAGATAGCAAGATAATTTAAGTGCTTAAGCTCTTAATATAAGCCATTAAGATGGTTATCTAAACAGTGCAGTCTTAGTGGCTATCAATAACAGAAGCACCGCAGCTGCCTGGCCCTTTGTGGAAGAGCTGGCATACTGTTCTTTGTGGAGGAAGGTCAGGGGATGAGAGCAGAGGACAGCTGAGGAAGCAATGCATGGAAAACCTGGCAGGGTGCATTGTTGTGAAAGATCCTGTATGGAGTATTAATTGAGAAAGGATGCTTAGAGTTCTTCACCTTTTCTTTTGGTGCACACTGAGTTTGTTACGAAGTTACTTGGAGACTATGGAGGGAGGTAAAGGAGTCCTTAGTTCCTTGCTTTCCTTCAGCTGCGTTTGCCTCTGGATTACCCCTCTTTTCCATCCACCTTTTTTATTCTTGACTGCCACCTCCATTCTTGCTTGCAAGGATTCCTCTCTTGCTAATGAACACCACAGTAGGCTTCTCAGCAGGATGCAGCACTTCTTTTTTCTTTCCTGAGTCACTGAGTATCGGTGAGGAAAGTCAGTAACAAAGGATTGCCCAGTCATTCATGAACCAATACTATGGAAAAAGACGGAGGAGAGCAGAGTACATGCCTCTGGTTCGGCAGTCTGATAAGTATCTCCGTGAAGAGAAGGGACTGTTTTACAGAAACTTGAATTAATCTATTTCTTAGGCTGCATTCTGTCTAATCCTGCTATTTCTCCTTTTTAATTTCATCAGGTGATCGAGTGCAATTTGCGGGCCTCACGTTCCTTCCCTTTTGTATCTAAGACTCTGGGTGTGGACTTCATTGATGTGGCAACAAAAGTGATGATTGGCAAAGAGGTTAATGTATCATCCCTTCCCACACTGGAGCATCCAATTATTCCCTCCAAATATGTTGGGATTAAGGTAGGGTTTTAGAAGAATGTAAAACAACAAACAAACAAAACCCCCCCAAAATAAACACAAAACCAACAAAACCCAACAACCACGACCCCAACAAAGCCAGTATCTAGCACATTAATTAGTACTTTAATGCCTAGGGAGCAGTTTTTACTCACTGAGAATTATTCTTTGGCTAAAGGCCAAGTTGGACTTTTCCAGTGTCCACTGTGCTAATGGACATTTGGAATGCTAGAGAAAAATCAAAGGAAAACTATCCATTGATTATTAACAAAATTAGTTACTCCTTGTTATTTCTAACCGCCCTGAATTGTGTTTCTAAACTGCCTGGTAAATATGTACTTCCAGAAGTGATTGCTGAAGTTCAGATCTTTCAGCGATACTGTCTATTCATGAAGATGTACAAATATGTGTTTAGAGTGTCTCCAAATTTTGTCCCCAAGAGCTGGGACATGGACTTTTCAATGCACAGAATTGCTTTTATATGCACCCCCAATAAAAGTGTAGATGAAAGTCTAAGCTCCTTTGATTTCAGTGGGGCTGAGATTTCACTTTAGTTACTAAGCTTTTACATCATGTGAGATACCAAAAAGTTCTCTAAACATAATTGACTGCTAGGTTTTTTTTAAAGTTGAAGTTCCTAATCATAAAAATCTAGAACAGCAGTGCAGAAAATATGATAGTTAATGAGAATTGTTTATACAGAAACTTTCAAGCTTTAATAGTTTCCTTATCAAATGAATACTAAGAAACAGTGCTAACATCCTTCTAATAAAATGTTCAGACCCATTAAAATGCAATTGAAATCAATGGGCCAAGGCAGCTTATGTTATTTGCAAGCCAGTCAGTCTAGAGGCAGCTTTGCATTTTATTTTGATGTCACAGATTAACATTTTCTGAAATTCTCATCTGAAGTTTTTGTTAATGTGATTTATTTTTAAAAGTTTGTATTGTTTTAACCTGGGGCTTCTGTGCTGTTACTAACTAAACTGTCAGGAGCTGCATCTCTCTTGGGAATGCTGGCTTCAGTGTGGAAAATGCAACAGCACTCCTTGGAACTTCACTACAAAGCACTGCTTGTGTTCTGTGTGGATTTGTCAAAAGTAAAATCCTGCTAGTGCCCCTGGAAATGTTAAACTTGGAAAAATGTAGCAGTTAAACCAGGTTTTTACTATTCACACATCATATTTCTATACTTTCACATTTTTGTTGGTAGAAATATTTGCATGGAAACAGAGTTTTGTTTCTCCAGCAGTTCTTAAATGCCCAGAAATAGAACATGAAACTGGTGTTGTCTTTCTCGACAGGGCTGCTCCTTTGTGAAATCAGAGTTTTAACTTTAGCAACTAAAATACTGTCCTGCCATGTTTCCCTGCAGAGTGACAGGGCGACCTTGAGCTGACCAAGATTAAATCCTGGGTATTGCATGACTACTAAATGTTAAGAAAAGTCCAGATTGCACCCAAGTGCTGGCACATTTTCATACTCAGGGCAGGCAAAACTCGGAGCTGGTCAGGCAGCTTTTGTCAGTTGTTGCCATTTGAGACACCCAATGTGTGTGCAAAAATGAATCCACCTTGACTATCAGCTCTCAGCTTATAGAGTTGGCTGCTGTAGAAGATTACTCTTTACTGGTAAATAAAGCAAGACTGATCAAGAAGATGCCAACACACGTACTGCTTGTTGACACCCTTTTCACAGCAAAATTCTGCTGTCGTGTTTTAGTTGGTCGTTGTAGGGTGTCATGAAACAGCCTCCCTCTTCTCTGCAATGTCTACCCTCAGACTTTAATTTTTAATTTTCACTTTGAGGGAGGAGGTGGGGGGGAGAGGTAAAATCTAAAAATCACTTGAGAAGTTTCATCATCTTTCTGCTCAAAGTGTGTTCCTGTGGAATTTTTTAATTCCTGTGAATGAAAAATTTCTGTTGGCGACAGGTTTCAGGTAGTATCTCTCGTTGTTTCATGACTCAGGTGCTTCACAACCATTTTTAAAAATGTGTCTTAAAAATGATAGTGAACTACCACAGATTAGAAATCTGCTATCAGGATGAGAGCAGGCTTACAAGACTTAGGAGTGAAGAAAGAAATATGCATTTCACTTTATTGGTGAAATGCATATTTGTTTCAGTCCTTTGGTAGGGTGCTGGGGAAACTCATTTGCCAAGTGCTCCTTTGTTTATTAGAGTTGGCCAATGCTTATTCTAGATTAAGTTGTCTCTCACTCACTGTCATTAGGTTTTCTACAGATCCATTAAATTTTCATTCAGCTCTGTTTAATATTTCTGTCTTTCTCCAGGCCCCGATGTTCTCCTGGTCCCGACTGAGAGATGCTGACCCTGTTCTTCGATGTGAGATGGCCTCTACTGGGGAGGTATCTTAGTTTTTTCTTTCTTTTTTTTTTTTTTTAAAGAAGTGGTCTTTATACACTGGTGCTTAAATGTGACTTTATTACATCCTGAATCATAATAGAATCTGGAGGTTCTTCAAAAAAAATGCCTTTCTTGTCTGTAAAAACACATTGTGGAGAACCCAATTTATTCAGCCACTGGATGTCCCTCTTTAGCTGTGTCTCGAGTTCCCAAGTTGGACCTGCTTGGTGTGACAGCATGAAATGAGTTTCTTTGAGAGCTGTCGGGTTCTGGGACATTCTCAGTGTGTCAGTCCATTTTATGAATCACCTGCTTCTTGACAGACAAGTGAATGCTGCTTTCAAACCTCCCCACTGAAGCATATCAGAATAGCAATGTCAAGACTTTGGGTCATGACCATTTGGTCTTGAACGTACTATTTAATGGCTACAGAAATACGTAGTGATACTTTTGTTGTTGCCTGGTGTGAGGGTATGCCCCAAGGTGCAAAAAGGTGAGGAAGAGAGAATGAAATGTGATGGCTGCAGGAATGAGCCTGGGCAGGATGGGAGTAGAGTGGCTAGACTGCATTGCCTGCTCCTTCCTTAGGTCGGTCTCTGAAGTGCTTCTTGGCGCACTGGTAGCGTAACAGTCTTGACCTGTTAAGGAATATAGTTTTCCATATACATCATCTGAAGAGATCTTAACTCACCTAGAGTAAAGAAGCCTCCAAGTCTGTTTATTAGCTATTGCTGATTTGTCAATAGCTTCTGCAGACATACCCACCCTCTCTTTAACCTTGCTTGCTCTGTAATTTCTAGAAGAGTGTTGTGGTAGCCAGGGACTGCTAGACTGGCAAACACATTTAAGTGATTAAATACTGAGACCATTAGAGCTGGCTTAGATAGACAGGTGACAGAGCCTGGGCTGCTGTGTTTGACCTGAGCTTGGGTAGGGCTACACGAGCTGTTTTCATAAGGAGGGACTTGCCATTTTAGTATGAACAAGCAGTAGGCCCAGATACGTAGGTGGAATAGCCTTAGGTTTTCTACTGTCTCCAGAACTGTTTTATTCTGCTCATTATTCACTGTGTGAAAGCAGTATAGCAGGTTTCCTCTTAATTTGGTTAATGGGCAGAGAAAAGCCAAGTGTTCTCCTTCTTTTCAGAATAAATTTGACTTTACAGAAAACAAAACAAACCTGCCTCCCTCTCCCCTTCTTTCCCCTCCTACCGCCCCCCAAAAAATAGAATAAAAATGTAACTAAGAGGAAGAATTATTTTTTCTGAGCTTTATATGGAGTTAGAGATTATCTTGGTCATAAGGGAGGGATTATTAACTTTTATGAGTTAGAAAGATCTGTATTCACAAATGCCATAAAATGTGACAGTTATGAAGGTCTGTCTTATGAGTGAAGTAAGGATAATAACTCTCTTCTGGTAAAACTCTCAATTATTCCTCAAAGATGTTTTTAATACATGTGACTTGGTTTGGGCTTGTATTTGGGACATTTATTTGGCAAAGATATATTTTGATGGCAGTAGTAGTTGAAAACACAGTGCTTGGGGTCCTCTGTGCATCACAGTTGTTTTGACCATGCCGTGGTGAGGAGACCTGATGTTCAGAGCACTAGTTTTAGGGAAAAGCTGAGAAACAAGTTGTTGTGAATTTTCTTCTCTTCCCTTCTCTGATTTTTTTTTTGTTTGGTTGGTTGGGTGTTGGTGTCACTGTGTATTGGGAAAGGCCATGAGATGAAGAGAGCGCTGTTATACATCAGCCCCATCTGGATATATGTGTATATTTGATATTTCAAAGAGAAAGATCTGTCACAATATCTGCTTCCAATAGCTTTTCAACAAACATGGAGTTAGCTAGAGAATGTGTGTATTCTGTATTTTTTAAACTGTTACCAAAATTGTGGCATTCTTCTTTTTGTTATCAAAATTCCAAATTTGGATGAGGGGCACAGTTTTAAGTCTCAGAGAAGATCATTATTGTATGTCCTTTTGTAAGCAGCTGAGTTCCACAGAGGTTTCCGGATGATGGAGTACTGCCTATGCAATCTGGATTAATTTACTTACTAGGTTTTTATTTGTATAAAAATTATTTTGAATTGGTGTGATTTTTCTGTGGTTTCCTTTGGTATATATTAACACTTCCTGCATTTTCTAAATCTGGGGAGTTCTAGTGGGAAACGATCTTTAAAAGCCACGGTATCTTTCCGCAGGAAATGCCTGGAATGACATGGCAGCACAAGTGCAATCTTAAGCTCCACAGTAGACACACAGAGGTGCTGCCTGCGTGCCTAGTGCTCACTGGTACTTAAGCACTATATAATGTTAAACGTTTTGCAGTGCGCTCACAAACACTGTGGAGCAGAAGCTGTGTACACCATGCCCGTAATTCATAGTCAAATCAATTGCTGTTACTCCTTGGTGTGCTGTTTGAAACTAAAGTGTTGCTTGTTCCTTTATTATTGCTTCATTAAAATCATGAGATTTGTCTGCAGTGATTTCTAGGCTTTTTTTTCCCCCCTTGCCTGCAGACTCTGAGGGAGAAGAAAGTCTGATTCTTCATGAAGTCAAGAGCGTATTCACTGTTTCTTTTTAAAGCATATTTTTTCCTGATGCCTTTTTCTTTGTCTTGCAGGTTGCCTGCTTTGGGGAGGATGTGTACTCTGCTTTCCAGAAGGCCATGCTTGCCACAGGATTTATTTTTCCTAAGAAGGGAGTTCTAATTGGAATCCAGGTGAGCCTGAAACACTAAACCTGTGAAAGGACTGACAGAGTAACTCTCTGTTGATTTGTTTTCATTCATGTGTCTTTATGCTTAATTGAGAGCTGTCCACTTGAAATACGTTTCCCTGCAATCCATCTTGAAGTGTGACAGGCGGTGGGGAATGCGCACAAGAGAGGGATCTTGCTTTGCATGGATTGAAGTTGTGATGGAAGTGTCCTTCAGTGGCTTCTGTGGAGAGCCTTTCCTGTGGGAGTTCCTGGTGGATTGACCTTGGGAACAGCACAGCTCCACTTACAGTTCTGGCCTGGCAAAGAAGATAGGTGTCTTAGGATGAAAAGGCGACCTGGCAGAAAAGCAAAAGGATTTGTTCTCTCTCATTGGGTAACAACCAGCTGTGGGACATGCTGCAGCTGGATACATTTGTAAACTTGCTACCATGTGTGTATTTCTCAAAAAATATGTTGTTTCCTATCCAAGTAGAACATACCTAGTCCCCATAAAGACAACTGTTTGCCCCTGCCATATTCCTGTTGTCTTTGTAGTAAGATTATGCTCTGCATGTTTGCAGAAAGCCAGTAAACAAAAAGGTAGAACATACGAATTCTCCAAGCAGAGTAGGGGTGTGTGAAGTGTGTTGGGCTGCCTGTGCCACTGAGCGTGTAAAAGTGGAGTGTGAGAATTGATCTGAAAGGAACATGGCTTTGGCTAGCATAGATTACTACTACTTCCTTAAAAACAACAACAACAACAAATGTATATACAGGGATTGAAAACATTGCTAGAAGTTACCTCAGATTAGCAGAAAGTTGTGGCTTGTTGCCTAGCTGAAGTTAAGAAGTTCACTGTAAAACTCTGATAAGTTGGAGCCTTTGCATCTATTCACTGCCATGTTAAGATTTTAAAACAGCAGTTAATGGTGAGAGGAAAAGCCCAGAAAATAAGAAGGAGCCCAGTGTGTAAAGTTGAAGTCTATTTGCCTGTTAGTAGTTAAAAGGGAACAGGCAGCAAAGAGTAATTTTAGCTATATAAAGCATTTGTGTAACTTCTGTGTCAGTATTTGTTAAACTGAGGCAAATGGTCTTTCTACAAAGGTCTTAAGGGAAAAAAAAAAAGAAAGGAAAAGATAAAACAACCCAAGAAGCTCAATCTCTCCAGCCTTTTAAAAGTAACAAGCTTCTATCCTTTTTAATGAGTGGTTTACAGTTCATTTTCTTGCAAAAGAAACCGGAAAACTGCAGATCAGTCACTTAAAGTTCTCTTATTTCAGAAAACTTCTTATGTAATTAAACCCCCAAACACGAAGTGTAAAGCTAATGCTGAGGACCAAATACTGCGCTCCCACCTCCATGGAGTTCATCCCATGCCCACATTTCAAGGGTCTTTTTTTTGAAATCTGCTGGGTCTGCAGGCGGAGAGAGGTGAGGCCTCATAAGAGGACGAGGTTGCAATCCTGATGCCCTGGTTCCTAAGTGGTACTTCCTGTCTCCTGTGGGTTCAGACTGGAGAAGAGAGGAGCTTCTCTGCAGAAATTAGTGGCCCGAGGACAGCAGCAGCAGGTGGACTATAAACACCAGCAGCCTTGTTCTCATTTCAGTCGTCTGCATGAGGATGCCTGTCTCAAACTAGCAAGGTGACAGTGTATCCTCATAGGAGAAATACTGAGTCGGAGACAAAGTAAAGTCACCCTCTGCAATTGCTGGAGATGTTGCAGCACATGGGGATGTGAATCTCTCTGCAGCCCCAGCTTTCAGGTACAACATCCTCTCCCTTAGCTGCTCTCATGCCCTTGGGACCCGTTCCCAGCAGGAGCACGTGCACCAGCCCATCGTAAACCCTAAAGGTCTTGCATAAATAGAAACCTGCTTCCTTAAATTTGTAAGGAGACCCTGACTCAGTATGTATGGGTTATATGGTGTAGCACAGCATTACATATTTAGGTGATAGTGGTCGTGATCTCAAAGGGCCAAGAGACAACAGTCCTGCCCGTGGGTGCAGGGGACACCCAGGGGCACCCTGGGTTATCAGCCGGGCTCACAAACCCACTGCCTCGGCCTGGAACTGCCAGCACGGTCTGACCTGGTACATCCTGAGGTTTCCCAGGGTCCAGGGGCCCCATGAGCTCCTGGGGCAAACAGAGCGTGGCACAAGTGGTTCCTGGGCAGCTTCTGCAAGCTCATCATCTGACCCTTTTTCTTTTCATAATTTGGAGAAATCTGTGATGCTGAAACCTTCAGTCTGCCATTAAATAATTTATATTTTATGCAAGAGGAGTTGAAAAGCTCATTTTATTTTCCTCCCTGATTGGGCTATTCAGTCATCTCTCTGGGATGGAGTGCATCTGTCTTACATCTGTGCTGGTGACCACAAGATGCAGAAAACATTAATGGAGTATTTTATTTTTAAATCTCGCCGTTTCAAAACTGTTGTTTCAAGGTAACCTTCTGCCATATCCGCTGCCCTCGTTAAGTGCAGAAAGTCTTGCGTGCTCTGCAGTAGACTTGGGTACAGCATTCAAGACAAGATGAGCTAGTTTCATTTTGAGCCTGAACTTAGTAAAAATTGGTATAACTATATAGAAATAATTGAGGATTTAGCTCTTTACAAATAGCAAGACATGAAAGCAGTTGTGGGAGAGAGGCTATAAGAAATAGAAATTTCCTGTAAAGCAAAAAAGAATACTCTTCTGCAATAAATATCTTGCACTAAATAAATCTGCTTGTACTTTTCACCTTTAGTAACTAATGGTTTCTTACACAGGTTCTTTCAGTCAGCTTGTAAATCTGTGGCTGCTCCGATATGAGCTGACAGCTGTAATTTCTTTTCATGGAGAGGCTGTTTTATGTGTCACAAGTGTTCAGTACATGTTTGATAGAAGTTTATAATACTGTTGTGAAAGCCAACCCTTCTGACCAGAAGGCAGAACGGTTCTCTCTGACTGGGAAGCTGCCAACCCTGTCACATTGTATATTTATATTTTCCAGTTAGTGTACATAACAGAATGGCTTTAAAATGAGGTTCTTCTCAGCTGCTGCAGTGCTCAAAAAACCTTGTTGACTCCTTTTCTTCATAAAAAAATACTTCACCTTTCAGAATACTCTTGTCTTGCCCCAGCAGGTTAAGACCATCAGTAGTACCAGCAGGGAGGTTGCGGTAGTTCTATCTGAAAAAAAAAACAGACTAGACTTGAGTTAAAAGTGAGATTCAAGTTGGCTCTGAAATGAGAAGGGTGTGCATTGTGTTTGATCTCTGCGTTGTTACACCTTCAGCATCCAGAAGAAAATATATGCCAGCATCAATTCTGCTCACATTTTGCTCTAAAATGGCTGGCGCAGGAGCAGACTCTCTACAAGAGGTTATCTCATCTTTATTTCTTCTAAACAACTGTTTCATCTGAGTGTACATTAGGAGAGAGCCTCTTGGATACATCCTGAGCACCTGAGTGTTCTTTCCTCGTGGGAATGGGGCATCCCGGTCTCACAAGTGGTTTTGTACTTTCCATTTCCAGTGCCCTTGGGAGTGAGAAATGAACTCGTGCATAAACAGGCTCTTCATCGTGTCAATTTGCAAACAGAGCATCCACAGGCAGCCCAAAGCCTATTTGTATTTGCCATTTTGCCAGAATGGAAGGCCAAATGTTTGGACAGTGATAGTGAAAACATTTAATTAAGAATGCCACTTAATTAAGTAGGCGTCGCCAGTTGGTGAGTTTGAGATGATGATTGCCCTGATATTTAATATACAGGGATGTTTTGTAATTGTAGCAAAGCTTAATATGGGAGCACACAGCCTGGCATTGTAACAAGGCATGACTCAGCCATGAGGGGCTTTGGGCTTCAGGATCCAGTTTCCTTGGCACGCTGCCCTACGTGCACACACACATGTGGACAGGCAGACCAAGCACAGCAGGTGCCTTTGCCTCTTTGCACACTCTGTAGAGCTGTGTTGCCCAGTGAAACACCCTTTCCAAATCCTAGCTTTGATGTTTTATCTAATTAACTTCCTTTTCAGAATTCCTTCCGCCCAAAGTTCCTCAGTGTGGCAGAGCTACTTCATGAGCAAGGTTTGAAGGTAGGTGGTTTGGATACGTAAAGCTAGAGCCGTGTAAAGCTAGAGCCAAATCATCAGCCAGTAAGGGGAAAGAAATTCGGAACCAGTTTAGAGGCAGAGAAAAAAATGAAATGTTTTAAGTACAGCAGGGATTTTTAACTGACTGATCCATAAAGGCAGCGAATATCACACAACCAAAAGTCTTCACAATTATTTACTTGAGCAAACAGGATTAAGTCATGAGGGCAAGAACAGCCCTGGCTCTGCTATCAGCCTGCAGCCAGGATGTCACATGATAAATCCCTCCAAGTTCTGCAAGAAACACAGCTGCCCATCAGGCTGTCATGTATGAAAGGAGGGGAGGGAGGGGAAGCCCTTCATGTAGGGAAGGTTTTACTAGTATTTCATCTTTAATGATACTTGCAAGTTGTAGCCATATGAATTTCTCACTAGTTTACATTCCTCTTGTTACTCTTTTCTGCATCATTTTACATCCGCAGCCCTGCTGAAAGTATACACTGTGATCATAAAAAAATGAGGAGCACTTTTTATTGTTAAGTGTTTAAGTGCATGGATTAAACAAAGTTTCTATATTATAAAGCATGCAATAACCTTAAAACCTTGTTTTCCCTTAACAGCTTTTTGCCACAGAAGAAACTTCTGACTGGCTCAATGCCAACAGCATCCCAGCAGCTCCAGTGGCGTGGCCGTCGCAGGACAGCCAGGAGCCCAGGCTGCCCTCGCTCAGGAGGTAAGGGCAGCACTCAGCCCTGCCTTAGAAGGGTAAGGTACACGGGCAAGGCGCAGATTCCTGCTCCTGTTGACATCGGGGACAGTGACTGCCATCGGAATTCAGGGATCCATCCCAGTTTCTTTTTACTCTGTTCTGCTTACAATTGCCACAGCAGGAAGACTGGATGAACATCTTGTTAACAGCCCCGATTAATATAGCGTGGAGGTATTTCTCCATGTTAATGTTTTTAAGCAAAAGCATGTGATATCTGAATATTTAGCCTTTAATGACACTGAATCACATATTTAATGAAGTTGTGCGGAGTTGTATTATGGTTGAGCTTTGCCTTGTGTTTCAAAATGGGACAGAAACAAAGCTAGCACTGCAGTGTGGTGTTTTAACCATTCAGACCTTGTTTCCTGGGATGCAAGACTTTATAATAAAGGGTAAGCTCAAATGAAAACCTGCAGTTGTTGAGTTCCATGTCTGTGCTATTCACTGTAGAGTTTTGTTAAGCAAGATGCGCAGTGAAACTGTCTTGTGCACTGTCACTTCCAGGCTCGTAAGGGATAGGAAAATAGATCTGGTGATTAACCTGTCCAGCAGCAGCTCTGAGTTTGTCCATGATAATTACGTGATCCGGCGGCTGGCTATCGACAGTGGGATTGCTCTGCTCACTAATTTCCAGGTACCTTCCAGGTCATTCTTTCTCTTCCTAGTCACACAGGAGCCTTCAAAGCTTTCCAGGAATCTGTGATATAACCTTTCAGTGTATGGGGACCCTTGTTATCCTTGAGAAATAACAATGTAGCCAAAAATCATGGCTATACAATTATTTAAAGAGTGGGGTTTTTTTGTTTGTGTGTTTTTTTTTTTTTTTTTTCCTTGTGGTACTGTGCAAAGTAACATTGTTTAAAGCAAAACCAAAAAATGGAAATTTGGAGTCTTGTATTGCAGCCCAAGGTTACTTCTGTTCCAGGTCTAGTTCAGAGCAAATCCCCTGCAAAGGACTTGTAATATGTTTAAATTGAGTGGGAACAGTTTTTTGGTAGGAATATTTGCCAGTACAGGTCCTTCAAGTTTAGAGCAGGTGGGAGTTGTACTTTCTTGGATGATGCCTAGGGCAATCCAGTTCCAGAACACCATCCAGGTGGAAATGCTGCCCCTGGATTTTGGTCCTGTTGTAGTCCCCAGCTGCCAAACACTTTGTGTTTTGTCATTCCTGACAACCCCTTTTCACTTGTTGATAGGGAAAGGGATGTTTAGTAATGCAAAGTGGGACTCCTGCTGCCAGCAGTACCTCGACTTCCTTTACAGGTGGCTTCAACTGTCACAAAAGGGCCTCATCTGGCTCTCATTAAACACAGCAGCCAAATTCCTGTTGATTTTAGTGAGTGCTGACTTGGAACCCAATGGCTTGAACTGATGTCTAGCTGTGCAAAATCTTCTGCTGTGGTTTGAGTGAATGGAGAGCAGAGAGAGTGCCAAGCTCTAAGTTCACAGACAGGATAATGCCAAGTGTGATTACTAGGAGTGAGAAACTGAAAATCTATCCTCTGCTGACTAGCAAAATACACATTGACAACCAGAAAAGATGCCCCATCCAAAATTTATTACCACATCTGCTTGATATGTTTAACTGAGCTATTTTAATTGCAGAACTAAAATGTTTTGAGTGTGTTTGAGGAGAACAACCATATTTTGTTTGAAGGCTTGGGCTGTAGGGAGGAACAACGTCTCAGCTGTCTTGACCAAGAAATCCAGCACCTCCACATACTTCTCTGGGCAGCAGACTCTGGGGCTGGGCTCAACCTCCATGCACAGTCACTTCAAAATTGTTTTGACTTGGATGGATTCGAGGACTGGAGCTGCACAGGGCAGCTGCAGGGGGAGAGTGTCAAAGCGTGGACCCTGCTTCATTCCTCAGCCCTCAGCAGAAGCCCTTGCGGTGCTCAGTCTTCATCTGCTTTATATTCACAGGTGGCGAAGCTGCTTGCCGAAGCCATCAAGTACTCGGGGAACTTGGACTCCAAGAGTCTTTTCCACTACAGACAGTTTGACAGTGGAGATCAAGCATAGAAGAGCTATCGGCACCCTGCAATTTTACTGTTTCTAACACTGTGAAAGAGAGTGGATCTCTGACCATCCGTCTAATCATCTTTCCATGTATTTCAAAGCATCTGCAGTGTTTGTCTTTCTAGCTGACAGAAACTAATACCCAGCCAAAACTTTGGATTGAGATGCTTATTGAAAAGCCATCCTCTTTCCAGCCTCTCCACCTACTTTTTCCCATTTCCACTTAGGAGCAAATATTAGTTACCTACTAGATGGATAAACCCACATGGCACAATAGCAAAGGAGATGCAAGTGATCCTATATGGGGAAAGTTCCTTCTTTTTATAACCAAGCCTGACCCTCTTTTGAAGGTCCTTTCCTTGGGTCCGGTCTCATAGCTATTCATACTGCACTGCTAGAGCCTGGCCGCAGGCTTCCATAGAACAACAAATAGTTTTCTCTTTCCATTGCTGATTATTGAGGTTTTTATTACTTTTCTTTGTCCTTACATCAGTTAACCTCCCTCCTACTTGATCCGTCAGGAACACCTATTGCGATGCAAAAGTGTTGATGGTTGTGATTGTGACAGGAGCTCTTTAAAGATGAAAGAATATGAACCCCCCACTACTCTGACAGCAGGTGACAGGCACAGTGCAGCCACTTTTTGTTTGTTTTTTAACCCTGGCCCAGCATCATCTTTTGCAGCTTGCAGATTTGTTGAGAGAGGGAGGCTGTATGTGCTGGAATTGCTTCTGAGTTCTACTCAGTCCTTCAGGTTCTCTTTCTCTCTTTTTTTTTTTTTTTTTTCTCTCTCTCTGGTTCATCAATCTGAATTCAGGGAGCTGTCTCCGTGTTACATGGACTGTGGCTTCTGAGTTGGGAGCTCCCGGAAGACTTCTGTATGCTGCTGTCCAGCATTTTGTGCCGTGCTTGTGGGCATTAAAATGGAATCCTTTCAGAACGAGGTGGAAGTGTTGCAGTGCTTTACTGATTAGTGACCCTCTCCCTTTTGCTGCAGGCCTCTCTGCTGCTGTTTCAGCTCTAGTAACACCTGCAGATCCTGCCCACGGAGCAACATCCTGCTGTGCCACATGTTGCACGTTACCCCTTGCTGTCTGCCCGGCAGAGGAGTTCAGCAGCTGCGCAGCCCAAGGCACTACATTTTGTATACGTACAGATGGTGCCTGCCTCTAAACGTCCTCCAGCTAAGGAACATATGCATCTCTCTCTTCCCATATTGCAGTATGTACATAGCACAGCCCGGAGTCAGGAAGATCCAAAGTTGGACAACCTCTCTGATACTTGCTGAGCGCAGGCCCCGGGCTAAGCTAAAGCAGAGTGTGTTTCCCCATCATTCTGCTGGTGATGTCACTCAGGGGGCACTGCCAGCTGGTAGCTGTCTCCATCCTGAGGATAACGTGAAGCTTTAATACAGGAAAGTGCCTCTAGATGGTGGGGGAGCCAGCCTGAGCAGGCCCAGCAGGAGTAGTAGTGCACTTTGAGCCAACATAGACTCCTCCTTGCCTGTGCTCTCAAGTTCCCTTGGATCGCAGGAAGCTTCGCATGTGAGTAGAGAGAATCAAGAGATAATGGATAGTCTGCTTATGTGTTTGTTTTTCTTTTAATAACTAATGCTAAAAGTTTCAGAAAGGATATTAGATTTCATGAGAGATGTTAACCAGACAAAGTGCAAAGAAGAAGAGACAGGCTTTGATGCCTTAGGTACCGGGAGTGTCACAGCCCCTTGTTCCTCAGTCCTGGCTATAGCTGGGTATGTAGCCACGGTGAAAGGGTGGTAATTTTTTCTGCCTGTGCTGGCAGAACTGGCTGGCACAGTCACATGTGCTCCCATCTGAAATGAGGGGATGTTTCAAATATGACATGTCATGTCATAAGTAAAAGATACATGTTTTAAAAGGTTTTTGCTTAAGAGGGAAACTTGCACTGTGAGTGTGCATCTATCTATACATCTATCTATATGTTTGTATCATCATTTATTGTAGCAGCTGCAGGTACTTGAGCCACAGCTTCTTCTCCGTCCGCAGACTGTGGTGCAATTAGAGTAGAAATTAGTAGCAAAACGCACGATGGCTGAATATGTGCTGAGTACTCAGTAATTATGCTGCAGTGTTAACGTTTTGCTACTGGTGCTGAACGTGCTTCTCTTCCCCCTCCTCCGAAGCAGGTGTCACTAATGTGCTTCCAAACTCAATCAGACACATCTATATATATGCATCATGCCCCATACCCTCCAAGTCACAGCTGGCTTCTCCATCTCCTTGTGGGGTATCCTCCCCTTCCCCTGGAGAAGAAAAAGTTCTTGCTGCTCTTGACTGATGCAGGGTGAAACTATAGCCCCTGCCATGGTCTGAAATGAGCCAGGGAATCACTCCCACGTTCACCTTGTGCGAACACTGAATTATTGCTTGGCTGAATTTCTCTGTATCCTTTTCTTTGCATAATGAAGGTGCTGACACTATTGGAGTAGATGTTTAAGTAGCTACAGCTGTTGGGATCAATGCAAATGTAAAGAATAGTAATAATAATAAGATTAGTAGCCTTTGTACAATGTTCATCTCTGCCTTGAGCAGATCTTGCCTCGTACATGTATTTTTTCATATTAATCTTAGAGAGTGTGACAATCTCTGATGAAAGAGGATGTTGTTCAGGGCAAGAAATGGCTGCTGGTAAGTCTGTGAGCTGTTGAATCATTTTGTGCTTTTTCACCGTCTAAAAAAAAAGAGTTAATAAAGAACTACACAAAGGAAAAAGTACAGGTAACACAAGATCTGCAAAAGCCGGGAGGGCTTATGAGTGGACTTAATTTTAACAGAGACCTTTGTTTTTCTCAGTAGTTTGGCTGTGAAGCTGCTGGCTCTGTAGCTTTCCAAGGGTGCCAAGTTGCAGAGGCTCCATTTCCAGCAGGTGCTGCTGAATATTGAGGTCAGGCTCTCTATCCAATTCATCACCTCCCTGAATTTACTTTTCTTCCAGTTAACATCATTTAAATAGCCAGGGCTGCCATAGCCATCTCAGGACACTGAAATCTGCTGTGCTGCATCAGCGAGCTGCCAAATATTACCCAAAGCCTCTGTTTCTGGTCCTCTTATATCTCAATGTATAATGTAACATAATGCAATTTATTGGGAATAATTTAATTATACTGTAGCATTTGCTTTACTCTTTACTATTGAAGAGGATTTAAACCTTTTAATGTCTCTTAATTAAATGGGAAACATGATATTTTGTCATTAACTAGCTGGGCTAAACTCTCGGCTGTGCTCATAATTTAAGTATATGGAGTTCTGCGAAGTGATGATACCAGTAGAGATAAATTCTTTTTAATTTGGGGACGTTTTGTAACGATGAAACCGAGAGACAAAAGCATTTGTTACAAGCTGTGTTCAAGCTTCATGGCATTATACTTTGGGGAAAAGATGAGTATTTGCTCAGGAAGTCATCGTGCTCTGAGATTACTTCAATGTTGGGTAAATGTACTGACTTTGATAAGAATAGCAAGTACCAGCATTTGCCCAGGGAGCTGCAAGGTTTGCCCTGGGTTGGTAATTCTGGCACAGTTCATTGCCTCAGGGAATATTTCCTCGTGGTTGCTTGCTGTTAAAGGTCATTCTTTTACCAGAAGCATGGAATTTTTTTAAACTCTGGGGAGATGGTTTCTGTGGGTCTCTGCAGAGATGCATATACCAGTACAAAGCCAGCAATAATGCTGTTGTGCTGATTTTACAACCCTTTTGGCCTCTAAGTAAATAATTGCACATGATGTTTTTCTTGAAAAGGAGACTGATTCTCTACAACAAACATTTCCTCTTCCAGCTCTAGCCAATCTTGTTCTTTTTCTGACTTCCTGAAAGATACTAAATGCTGCTAAGCTCTTGTCCTTCAAGATCTCTTGTGATAATGAGACCTCATTACAGCTTAAAATGGCCCTCTACTATTCACCCTCTTTGAGACAGAAAGAGAAATGTTACAATCATCCACTTGTGACAGTGGAAATGTCCTCTTTTTGGTTGTGTTTTGACTAAGTCTCACATGACACAGGATGAAATGTTTGCTGCCTTTTCCAGTGTACGGAAACAGCGTGATGGAGATGGGAAATAAGAGAAACTTTCAAAATCTGACCTGTGGTGAAGATCAAACCTGAGCATTTAGTGATATTTTAAATGCATTGATGTGGCCAACTGAAGGCAAATAGTGTGTTCTTACTTACCAGCAGGTCTGAGAACTTAGTGTGCACTAAAGCAGATAAGTATTTTGTAGTGCCCTGAAAGCAGCTATGAAGACAGCAGTGTTGATCTGATTTGCAGCTTAGCCTTTAGCTGTTGTTCCTGAAATGAAAGTCCCACCATTCCCGTGTCATTTCCTTCTGAGGCGCTACGTGGATCCCCCCAAAACAGTATCTCTTGGAGAGTGTGTCCCCGGGTACTTTCATGTGGACAACCAAAGACACGTTGCTGCTAGCGAGGCTGCCAGAGCTTGGCCCAGGTAAGCAGACAAACCCCTTATTGCTGCTGACGAGAGGTCCATGTCACAGTGGACATCAGTCATGGAGAGCACAGCAATGCCATTAGCCACCTGAACCCAGTGCAGGGTGGGCAGGGTCAGTATAGACCCCTGAGGGCACTATGACTCAGAAAGGACAAGAGGGAAAAGGGATCAACATTTAAGCATTCAGACACATTCTGGGTTTGTTGCCTTATGTTTGTTGGTAACTGGTTTTAAGTCACATAGGGTAGATATAAGAGCAGCAGACGTTTCTTTCCTATGACAGGTCTGGGAGCTACCTCAGGTGCAAGAGAAGACATGTTCTGTAAGAGAAGTCACTGAGAGGAGCATCAAAGTGAGAATATGGGAGTGCAGTGGAGGGTCCTGCTCCTTCCCTGTGATCCAGTCATGCAGTTCAAGGTAGGTAAGATGCTCCACTTGGCTTGAGTGGATGTAGTTCATGCTCTCTTTGGAAAAGGTTCCTCATGGTATAAAGTGCAGGCGGCGAGTGAATGTGGGTCATAGCCTTATCAGCACAGCTCTGAAATCAATACAGAACAGAGCAACCACTTGCAATTGTACTTCTTGCTGGCATGGGTATGCCAGAAATGAAGCTGAAGACGTGTCCCTGTTATGAGATGAGAGGGAAGTACCTCGGAACAGATAGTAAAGATCTGAGACCTTGGCAGAGTGGAGAATGCCAATTATGTAAAAGCATATCTAAGAGCTGAGTTGCTCAAAAATTGCATTTCTGATCTGTGAGTTTAAGCTTAGCACAATTGGACTGTTTCATATGGTAGTGTAAACCTAGGCATCCTTAACTAAAAGATGGATTTTTTTTTTAATTAACTGCAGGAAAAAAAGAGCCTCAACAAATTCTGTTCACTATCTACCATCAAGAAAGGCCTATTAACAATAATTGTTGGGTTTTTAGTTTTCAAAGAACCCATAATTAAATTTTATTGTCTCATAAGTGATTAGAATTAATTGCTTCCACACTGGCTCTGGTGCTCATTATCTGCTTTGCATTGGGGATGGCTATTCTACAGAACTCCATTTGCCACAATCTCTTCCTGCTCTCTCTGTGCCAAAGCAAATCCATTGCAGAGGCTGTTCAGAATTACCAGAAAGTGGCAGGTGTTGATTTAATGCATCTTCTTTGAGAGAGCTCTCTGCTAACAGAATGGCTTCCCCCGCTGTTTAGAAAGAGCTGCTACATGTGACAGAGAAGGGGATGGAGAAACCACCTACCATCTGAACAGCCAGGTTGGTTAGATATTCAAACCCATGCACTAAGACTGAACGCAGTGTACGAGCTCTTTTCTAAGTGGTTTTGCTGTGCTAATCAGGGGATTAATCCCGTGATGCATTAGAGACCTTCTTGTGCATTGCAGTAAGTAAGGTAGTTGTATTGTCTCTAGTTGCTGCTGTCCTGGTTGGACCACATTCACCCAGTTTGGCTGGGATCAAGCCTGACCTTCAGCTGGCTAGAGCTGTGACTTTTAGAAGCCTGACTTCAACATCTCATGGGTTTTGCATGTTCTACAGAACCTGTTTAAGAGCACAGTGAATGTGTTGTGTTGGTGACCAGCCGCTTCCCGTGTCCTGTCCATATGCAGCCCTTGCCAGCTGGGATTTGTCTGAGCAAAACCCCTGGGTCTGGCCCACTGATGAGCAGTGTCGTGCCCGCTTTACCACAAGTTTTCACCAGGGGCCTTTCTAGGCAGCAGGTAGGAACGAATGTGTCATCCCTTGTCTTCATCTTTTGCACGACCTTTATTTCATTGCTCCAGGTGTGGGTCTGGGTTCCTTCCCCACCTCGTGCCTATTTGCATCAGGAAGTGGAACTTGCTTTTATTCCAAATTAGCTTTATCAAGTACTACCTAGTCGGGCAAAGGTCTCGACCCTGCAGCACAGCTAAAGAACAGGGTTTTTGTTCTCTCTTCTCCCCATGCCTTGTCATGGGCCACTTGCTGAAACGCAGATGTTGCTACCTTGTCCCTGACATGCAAGGTATAGATGTTTGGCCTTTCGTCACCCGTATTAACATGTAGCAATAGGCAGCTCTATAAAATCCGCTTGTAATAACTTCTGAAATTGAACGTTTTTCATTTTATTATCTGTCCTGTGGAAAGTTATCTCTGTCTATTCAGCCTCAGGACATAGCAGGGGCAATGAGGGATTTGCTTTGTACAGATGTAAGTATTAGACTGTAAGGGGTAGTGTCACAGAGAATTGATAGGCACAATTTCCAGTCCAGCTGTGAATAACTTTGCATATGTGAAAATACTAGGAAACAGGTTCCTTAAAACTTGTCAATGGCAGCAAGGAATGCCTCTAACTGCTCAGTTCAGCAACTAACTGTGTCCAGAAGAATTGGATAAGGGCAAGCCTCAAAAAAAATCAGAAGGTACTAATACTCCTTGGGGAAGAATTAGTAGAAAGGACATTCAGTAGCCCACAGAGAAAAATATGTAGGTAAATGAGTGGTATATATATTTATATATATATATATATATATTTTTTTTTTTTGAAGGGGGGTCATCACTTTAATAGGATTGAACAGTCAGTATCCAAAAGTCCTATGCAATGTGGTTCATTTGCAGCACTTTGTAATTAGTAGCATCACTTTGATGCCTGCTGGAGCAGGAATGTGGAATGCTACATAAGCATGCAGAAAATATTTATGCAAAAAAAGTCTTCTTTTCACTGGGCTTATTTCAGTGTTTCTTTTTTTGAAGAAAGTGAGAAGAGTGGGAAAATATTTTAAAGTCATCTTTTGAGGATCATTTTTTGTTTATGTTTGTGTTAAAAACCATAAAGAAAGGAGTTCCTAAAACCAAACTGTCTGCACAGTAAAATGTGTAGCAAATAGTGCCACTTTGGTAAATGTTACCATTCATTTTTCAATAAATTACCAATTTATACTTCTGAATGTGGTAATAAAAAGAGATAAAAGGACAGAAGAAGGAGGAAAAACTTGGGAGGTTTATGTTTACTGCCAAGCATTTGGTTTTATGTTTATCTCATGGAAAGTTACTCCGTATATCATGATAATTGACTTCACCAAGTACCTTTAAAAAAAGATTCTGCTACAAGCTGCATCTTATGCAAGAACAGCCTCTGCATGGCTCTTCCACTGAGCAAAACGTTTTCTTAGGAATCAGTGGCTTGAGATTTTTACAGTATGCCTTTTTTTTGTGGTTCGTTTGCCTGATCACCTGCTGAGAACAGCAAGGTCATGGCGGAAATAAAAGCAGAATATTTATAGTTTCCTTAAATCTCAAACAAATCACCACTTATCTACCATTGCTCCAGACTAATTGATTCTTGAGAACTTTATGGAGCAAAGTTCTATTTTTTTACCCCCTTACTTCCAGCAATTTGCAGGCAGTTTTCCCATGTTCCTGACCAGATCTGGACCCAGTAGACTTGAGGGGCCCCTAGATGTTTCCGCCGCATCCTGGAGCGGGGAAGGAGGACCAGCAAACAGCTGAGACTGAATTTTTCCATCACTCGACACAACAAAAGCAGTTTTATTGCTGCTCTATTTTGGAAACCACATTTGTGACAGTTCCTCTCTGAGTCAGCCAGAAGAGCAGAGGATGGGACTGAGGCAGGCAATAAAGAACCCTGCTGTTCCTATAAGGACTTTAATTACTCACCTCGTTACAGGTGAGACCGGGGGAGGCTGGCAGTGATGCCAGCTCTGGCCCAGCTGCGAAGGGTTTATTTTTCTCAATGATGAGTGGAAGAGGCTGTAAAAATACTGTGCAAGGTTGGCTAATAGGTACGGCTAATAAAATAGAGTTTATTAGGAGTGTTTACAGGCTAGCTTGCTGATGGGCACCTTGATGAACTACTACTTAATTGCCATCGTTCTGGGAGTACAAAACAAAGGATGGAAAGCCAAGATACCTGGAAAACTTAACATATGCACACGTCAGGGCAAGATTTATAGCGAGACAGTGAGTAACTACCTTGGCAGCAGGTATTTTACATTGTTACAGTGCTGGCCTCATCCTGTCGTTTGTTCCCTGTTTAGAGCAGATTGATGGTGCCCACGGTTTGCAGCTGCTTGGGATTGTGAAGAAGACACGTGTGCTTGACCCGAGCTTCTGTCTGGGACCCATAGCAGACCCACGAGCTGGCGGTGTCCCCATGCTGGCCAGCCTCTGTCCTTGGGTCTTTCGAGTCCTGGTCAAACATTCCCATCTCCTGCCATGTTTTTTCTCCCTGTACCATTTGTTTTTCCTAGTGTCTGTGAGCTGCAGCTGGCATCTTGCAGCTCTCGTGGCAGCTTGGAGCCGTTTCTAGAGTGCTTCCAGCTAGTAATAGCGATGCACTTCCTAGAAACGCTGCCGCGTCGGGGTCATGGCGTTCTCGCAGGTTGGCAGCGTTACATCTCAGGCTATCAGAGCACAATAGTAACAGTCCAGTAATCAAAGTAATCACAAGCTAGTGGGAAATTAAGTTTGATCTGAGAAGAGGCTCTGTGAAAGCGCCTCTGTGCTTATTGTCTTTGGCTCTCTGCTTATTGTCTTTCACTCACACAGCCTAAAACGTGATCTGCTTGCAAGCAAAAAGGGGTTTTATTGCATTTTTCCGATTGTGCTTCCTTCTCACCCTCCCCCTGTGCTGGCAACTCTGTGAATCCCACCCGAGTTGCTGGGTTCTTTACTTTTTGTGCCTAATCTCCGGGAATAAACGTTGTGCAGGTGAGAGCAGCATCCTCGGGGGCAGCCCCCCAAGCCCATTGTGGGCTGCCCATTTGCCCAGGGGTGCCTATGTGGTGCTCTGCAAGGAAGCGGGTGCTGTTGCTGTCTTAGCCCAACTGCTCCTGCAGTCCTGACGGAGAAGAGAGGCTGTGAAAGCAGATAACATTCAGCGCCGTGGTCACCTGGGAGCAAGCTCTGAGAGAAACTACATATCTAAAGATGCAGATCACCACAAGTTACTTGGCTCCGTACTTCTGTAAGTCCCGCTTTGTATCACTGGCTGTCTTAGGAATCATAATACTATTCAAATCTGGCCTTTTATCTCAGTCCTTTTCTGATAAAGAGGAAAAAGCAGGTTTTCCCAGGCCTGCTGTAGTGCTGTAAGAAGGGATCGGTGAATATCTGCCATGGAGCTGGAGTTTTCTGAGCTGAAGCCTGGTGCGTCCTCTTGGGAGACTTTCAGTTAATTTTGGGGAACCGAGATATGAAAGGATTGAATAGATGTGTAGCCTGTCTTCTCAGAATGTACTTTTTCCACTGCTTGCATCTGGGAAAAGAAGTAAAAATCACATATCCTAGTATTTTAGGTAAGCAGTACCCAGTATCTGGTTGAGCTGAGGAGGAATTAAGCTATAGGATGCAATTTCTCTCACCAGAGCTTCTCCAGCTCATCAATAGGCTCTGTGCTGTGAAGGCTGCTGTTTTCCCTGTTTGTTCTTAATTTGGGCAGCCTCTTTGTAGAGATTGCACGTGACTACTCTTAACTTGAAAAGAATTTGCTGTTCTTGTTAAACTTTGAAAAGTGGTCTGGAAAATGATTTTGCTCTTATAAATGGAGCAGAAGCACTCTCAGATCTGCCAGTAAGAGTGTTGCAAGAGGGTTTGTAAAAAGAGGGGAAGTTTTGAAGACTGATAAAGACAATTTCAAGCAGCTTTACAAAAATTGTTTTCTATTTTGTTCCCCTCATTTGAGCATCAGATCTTTAAAAAGTACAGATTATTGGAACAGCTGCATCATCTCAATTCACCTCACCAAAACAGTCTCTCTCCTCCTGCCAACTGCAAGATTAGATATTTCTCTTTACCTCTGAAAGGAACTGTTTTATTGAATCATTAATGCTCCATCTTTTTCAATGGCCCTCTATCTAAATATTGGCTAAGTGCAACCTTATGTATTTATTGGACAGACAGAAGATTTTTTCCCAAGAGCAATATGTAAAATATATATTTATAAACCAGACCTATCTTTGTTTCTCAAATTATGAGAGTAATCATTTCCTAACAAAAAATTTTTGTGCTGCTTTTTTTACTTTAGAGAATGCTGTGTTCATCTGCCCGGTGGAACAGAGAAGGAAAATAACCAGCAGCAGCACTAGTGTTAGGTGTGTAAGAACTCTGATGCTTGATGTTCCAAGGAAATTGGTCTTTCCCCTTTGGTGAGCGCTATGAAGATAGTGGCCAAATGTGTTAATATCTACACTGGAAGGACAGATTTAGGGCTAATCTTGCTGAATTACTGTCTGCAGAGTCCACCCATTGGATCCTGTGGTTTTTACCACTGGAAAAACAGGAAAGAGAAGGAGAAATCAGTGGAGATCAAGGGCTGAAATCTGTCTTTTGTATACTATTCTAATGCTAAGTGCATTCAGCTCAGCAGGGACTTGCAGGATGTCTTCCCTGTCTAGATCACAGCACATTCCTTGTTCCTACCTTGATGAGGGCTTAGAGAGAGCCTCGCAGTCGGATTCATCCTCCCTAACTTGAAGTATGGAAAAAAAAAAATCTAGTCTGAGCTAGCTGAGTTTGGGTCTCTCGAAGTGGTGGAAAGAAAAGCTTCCCTCTGCATATGTGAGATGTCTGTCTTAGGACAGTAGGAAGTGAGGGGCCTATCTCCCTATTGCTGGTGGTACAGAGCTATTCAAGGCAGTGTAGGGAATAAATCCTGTGAAGAAAATCTTAGAGACTTAATGAATGAACAGTAAAGTGCAAGCTAAAATGTTATGTGATGGACTTATGAAAAATAATCCTTCCTGTATAAAAAGTGGGCTTTGCATTGGCCATTTCCACTAAGTGTGAGATACGAGGTTTACAATGGAAAAACTAATGAAAATGTCAGTCTTTTGCTGAGTCTCTAAACATGTCTCCAAATGCTGCTGAATGAATCCCTGGCTGACCCATGCCTGGGGTCTCTGTCTCACAAAGGATATAGCAGAATTGATGGAGGCTCAGGAAACTGGCCAGATTGATCAATAGTGATTTTTCCACACAAGGAATGAGTTGGAAATCTTTAACTCCAGAGATGAACGAAAAAAAAAACCATGACTGAGGGACTGATGGCAAAAATTCCTAGGGATCTGTTTCTTCAGCTGGAGAAGCTTGCATTGCCCTATGAAGATGCCTCTCTGCAGTTGTTTGGACATTTGTAGTCCAAGACAGATGTAGTAGCACAAACCTTGGGCACTCAAGTATGCACCTGATTCTACCAACTTAGATATGATCTCTGCAGAAACCCCCCTGTGGGATCTCCAACCTGTCAAGCTAAATCAAGCCCTCTTGGTGGGCCAAATGCTTTATGTGTCTGTGTTTGATGTGCTTACAAATTCACAAAAGATAATGCTAAAAAATGGAACACTTCGTCCTCGACAGTGTTATCTTGAGGAAAAACACTGTTCTGTGGTCCTTGCTATGCTATGTGTAATGAAGGTAGATACCAAGCAAAATCTCGTGTGTGTGTCTTGTAGCCATTCAAGCCTTTTGTGGCAGGATGGAAAAGAGGGATTTGCCTGGAGTTGGTCCAGCACTTTGTGGCTGCAAGTGTTGAAGAGATACCGAGGTAGTGAATCTAGGGGCTATTGGAGGTGCTGTCCTTATGGGTGTTGGCCTAATGGCACAAACAGAGACGTAAAGGGACAGATTTCTTTCAAATGTGTGTGACCTCTGCTGTGGTCACTGTATGTGTGAGGACTTGACATCTAGGTTATATGCCAAAATATGGGGATTTGCTGGCATAAATGTTTTGCAGGGTTGGAGGAGGATTACTGCACTTAGTGACTTTGTGGGAAGTAAATCAGAACCTTTCCCGCAGGCTGCAGCCTTCTCTCTGTCACTGCAGGTCTCAGGACAGGCTTGGGTCTACATGCAAATTTGGGAGCTGATGGCCTGATCCAGTGTAAAACCTCTCCCCCAGCAGTATCCCTGCTTAAAATTCCTAGCTATCAAGCAGCCACTTCCTCCCAGATTATTGGCTTTTCATGTTGCTCAAGTGCAGCCTTTTCATTGGATTGCATATGTTCTGATCACTTTCTGGCAATTTTTCTTATTGTAAATAGAGCCCATTCAGCCATACTTTATATAACCAGTATTCAGATAATACCCTCCTAATGACCACTTTCCCGGGAGAAACACAATTATATCCCTTTCCCATTTCTGCCGGTTGCCACAGAGCCCAGCGTGACCCAGCTATTGTACTAGTGCAGATGAGTGGGAGCCACAAAAGCCCAAACTGGAAAATTCTCAATCTCTGGGCACATCCTGAACATTGGTTTACTTCTCCCTGCATTAGGGGTTCCCATTGAATGAGTTGGATGGAGAAACTTTGGTGCTTGCAGACTTAACTCACATGCTTGAATGGACATGGCTTCAAAAGGTTTGTGGAAAATTAGAAGGTTCATATTTAATCAGGACTGAAAATGGGCAATGTGCTCAAATAATCGTGCCTGCTGGAGTGCTGTTTAATTTACATGGGCTTTGGATTTGCTTTTCCCTTCTCCACTTTTAACATGTTTGGGGTCCATTTAAGCTGCTGCAGATGTACATAACCTGGGGATCCAGGCGAGGGTCAGAGACCAGCGAGTTGGAGGACACACGAGAGGTTATCCCAAGAGCCAATAATGTTGCTATCAGCTGGCAGGTAGCAGTGAGGGGAATATGCCAATATCTAGCAACAAGTTGGTTGCTGTGTCAACATTCTGCAAAAATCTGTTTCCTGTGGTATTTTGAAGGGCTGGGTCCCCAAAGTGCACCTCTGGATACTGCCTGTAAGGCATAGTGGCCTTAGACCTGCCTGCAAAAGACACTCTCAGAACAGCCGTATGAATACATGCATGGGCATATGTAGATGGATGGCAATTACAAACATTTGGAAAGCGAAGCATCTCTCCCAGGAATACTGATGTGCTTAGAATCTGTTTTGGTTCGCAGGGAAACAAGACACACTGTGCATTTTCTTCCTCACAAGCAGTGTGCGTCTCAGCTTAGACACGCGCTGGTCCCGCGGCGCTCGCCTGCCAGCCGAGCAAGCGGCATCGTGCACCACGGAGCCCCAGGATGTCTTCACGTGCCTTTGTGGGAATCAAGCAGAGCTGTTGTCCTCCTGCCCTTCAGCGCTGGGAACGTGCTGCTCGGTGAGGGAAGCCCCCCCATCCCTGCAGCCCGTGCGTGCTGTCCTCGATGTAACAGCCCAGGCTCCGGGCAGAGAGGAGCTCTTGGGCTTTGCAGGCAAGGCCCAGGCTCCCTGCTTGGGCAAGGGGACCACAGGAATGAGGTACAACATGGACTGACAGCCTGGATGGAAGTGATACATGACAAGCTTCCTATTAAGCAGTAAGAGAGAGAAAAGAGAACCAGTTCTTGATGCCTTCACTAGCCGTCGTTCATCATGAGAGCCCTTCCTTCCCCAGGTTCTCAGGCTTTACACTGATGTTCCTAACCTAGAGCCTGGTGCTCCTCCTTGTTTAGCTCCTCAGAGATTTTTTTTTTTCTTTTTCAGTACTCAGTCTTTGATCCTTCTCTGATTTCCTGCACCAAGTCCTGACGGCCTGTGATCCCTGGAGCTTGTGGCACGATACATTTTTTCATCACTTTGCAGAGAATTGTATGAAAAGTCTTAAGAACAGCCTGTATATATGTGGAAGCTTTTCTCTCCCAGCAGTTGATCATCTGCGACAAAGTCTGGGCTTGGGCTCAAAGGAACGCAAGCTGGCATACATGTTCCCCCAAGGAAAACTCTTACTGCCCATAATTCATGCACAATTTGGAAATTAAGCAGCTAAATAAATATCACTGTACCCTCAAACTGTGCAAAATGGGAAACCTGTTGGCTGCAGCAAGAAGTTTGTAAACTGTTAGCAGTGAATTTTAATGTGAAGTATTTATAAATACTTTTATATTTTTAATATTCTGTGAAGACTTTGGCTGATGCCGCAGTTCTTAAAACTGCAGTGAAACATGATATATAGCATGCTCAATGGTCCACTATATATCGGTGTGCATCTCTAAATTGCTATGTTTTCAAGGTAAGTCTGCACAGGAAAATAATTGCTGGCTGAAGTGTCAATGCCAGGTTCTGTGATGTTGGATTGCAATTTTCATTTCTTAAAAACAGCCTCATTCTGCTCTGTTACGCTGCCAGTGATGCCACTGGGAAGAGAAATCAAGCCCACAGCTCCTACTTGGGCCAGATGGCCTCTTGGATCTGCAGGCCAGGCTCTGATCTTGCTGACACGAGGCTGGATCCATCACAGTGCTGTGTCACCCTTTGTAGGATTTGAGTTGCTCCATTTAGACCAGTGCAGGTAGGGGGCAGAGCCTGGAGTGTGGCTTGATGTTCAACAAGGCCTTTGCGTGTTGTTTGCAAAGCTTTAAGCCTCTCTGCGGGTCTTGCAGTCAATAAAAACCTGTCAGGAATTAGCCCCAAATGAGTAATACTGGCTGACTGAGGCACAGGAGTCAGCAGCACTCACAGGATCAGAGAAAAGAGTAGCAGGTTTTCTGCCCAGAAAAATGGGAAAGTGAACCACAGGGCTCAAAGTAACCGTCTGGCAAACAAAATATGTCCTGAACAGCAAATGGTTTAAACAACCACGCTGATTTTGCTGCTCTCATGTCAGCCTCATCTATCTATTGGTTGTTTCTTTATCTTTAAGGGAGGGATTTTCAGGAAGATGGCCAAGCTGTAGAAACTCTTGGAATTTGGGAGGTGAATTTTTTACTGCGTGTGGCAGTATGTCCCACCACTGCTCTGCCAGTGAGCAGCAGATGAGAATACAGATTGCAGGGAGGACTCGAGTACTATAAGCAGAACCTGACCTGCTGTTGGGTAGACTGCAGCATTTAACTGTGTGTGTGAAATTAGGCTGGGTACAGGTTAACCCTTGTTTAGCAAACAACTTCAGTGCTTGCCTTGTGAAACCACTGCACTTCGTGCTGTTCATAGGATCAGCCTTGGATCTGACTGCTGAGATGGGTGGACTGACTCCTGGTGGGTCAGGGCTGTCCTTGCCCATGGGATTTGGGCATAGCCAAGGGCCAGTGCAGTGACTCTCCAGGTGCGGGAAGGACGATCAGAAGACACCTTGTGCGGAAGAAGTCTCTTGAAATGACAGCTCTGGAGTGAAGCTCCAGATGCATCTCCAGGAGGTCCAGACATACCGTTCCTATCCTATAGACATCCCCAAACCAGCTGTAACCTACCAAGGTCAAGCATTGCTACCTGGAACCGCCAGAGGGAAGTTTAACCTTTATTTGCCCTTTACTTTATAAGATGATTGTATTCAGGGTGCAATACCCTGAGCGCAACACGTCTAGTCAGTACTCCTTAAGATAGACACCTCTTCCCAGTCCAGCTCTGGCTCTAGGAGAAGCAGGTAATGATGGAGCTGCCTGTTTGTTCAATCCTGTTTGGAATTTACAGCACTATGTAAATGATTTATAACAACCCTAAATAATTGATGCCTCTGGAAATGGATTCCTGTCAACAATACATTCTGACCCTGGCCTCCATTTCAGCCTCAATATCCATTTAATGGGGAAATTGGTCTCGTTGCTTTAGCTCCTCATTTGTGTACTGAAATGTAATGCTTATATAACTGGCCATGGTTCTCTCTTCTGTAAAAGACAAACTACAGAGAGACTGAAGGGCCTGTGGGTACAGGATGAGGTGTGAAGTGCTTCCTAGTTCCTATGGGCAATGCCATACTTTGTGGGGGGTGATGTGAAATATCCTAGTCTGGGCTTTCTGGTACACTGTTGGTCTGAAAACTAGAGTCTTGCAGGGAAAGCAGCATCTCCAGAAAATCCTGATTGACCAGGCTACACACAAAATATGAAAATATTAAAGTAGGTCTTTGCCTTTCACTCCTCCTCAAATAATCTCTTACTTGTATGGATCTCCCAGAAGACTGTTTCTTTCCTTGCTGCTTCTACCAGGTGGACCAGTTTTAGGTTTTTCATCAGACTGTCCCTGCTCAGTGACGTGTTGGGAGGTGTTTCCGTATGGGAGTTTTTGTCTTGTAAAACCAGTTGCCCTGTTGTTAGATCTGATTCCTATTGCTTCCTTCGACATCCCTTCCCGATTGACTGGCTCTGAGTGCTCACTGCCTTGGATGGGCCTCTCTCCTAAAAGAGAAGAAGGACAACTGGGGGTTACGGTGGAATTGGTTGTTCTCCTATCTGCAGTCACAGTCCACCCTCTTCCTCAGTGTGGATGGCTGTGATTTTAGTCACTTCGACCTGTGGTCTCATCTGTGACAGTAAGAGCAGTTCTGTGAAGTGGAACACATTGCTGATGCATTTTGGAAGTAAGGATAAAATGCTCGTGTGCATTTAGGAATAAATGTAAGAGAAAAATAATTCAATTTGTCCTTTAGAGACAGTAATCCCAAATAGCCAGTGGCTAGGCATTTCACCTAGTGCCTGATTGCTATTTTCAATCATCTCATTAGTGCCTGCTTTCATAGTGACTGTAGCACATATCTCCAAGGGGATTAGCACACTGCATACAGAGTAATTGAGACCTTGCAATCATTCTGTCACAAATGTGAACAGAAAGGAGCAAAAACTGCTGCTTTGTTTTTTCTTTTTTCTTTTTTTTTTTTTTAAGCAAGATACTGCAAAGGAAGGAATTGCCTTCTGAAAATGGCAGCCAGCACTTTGAGAAGTCACTTATGATGCTGAGGTGTCGCTGTTTGTTACACGACTTGGTGCATCTTAAGGGCTGGTTCTAGGGATGCGATGGCTTCCCTGTGCCATTTACAGGGAGCCCTGAACAGGGAGCTTCAGCTTCTCTTCTAGGGCCAGGCTGGGAGGATGAAGTCTTTCTGGGAGCGCTTGCAGGGCACTCTTCTCCGAAGGCTTTGCTCTTCATTTAAGTACTATGGCTCCTCGAGGCCCAGTTCCTGGGTGTTTCTGCTGTGTGGTGGTGGGTCTTGTCGTCCCTGCGCAGCTGACGCGTTGGCCTCTAGGCAAGCTGGGGCTCGACGCTGTGTGGCCGAGCTCCCCAGGAGCCGTCGTGCCCGGCACGTGGAGGTGAGAGGTGATGACGTGGCTGCCAGGCTGCTGCGAGCCCCTCCAAGAGCCGGAGGGAATCGGAGTCCGAGGAGCTTCCCTGGGCGGGCTTTGAGACGCTGCTGCCGCCGCTGATGCAAGGACAGCTCTGCAGGCGGGCGGTGACCGTTGTGCCTGAGTGGGCCAGCTGAAGGGCAATGGGATTTAATTGCCCTTTGGAGGAAAGAGGGCTTTTTCTTTTTCCTTTTCTTTTTTTTCTTCCTTTTTTTTTTTTTTTTTTTAAACTTGACACTGTGGGATGCATGTAAAAAACACTTTATGAGGTGAGACTGGTGAGGGAGAGGGAGCTGGAATGGCTCTGAGCCTTTATGCAGGAGGATGGAGCACCTTTGGAAAACAGTTTTAAGACTTTTTTTTTTTTTCTTTTTAAGAAGCTTTTGGAGATCCAGGCAGTGGCTCTGGGGAATTTGTGGCCTGGCTGCCACTGGACTCCCAGCCTACCCTATGTGTTACGGGCTCCGTGGGGCTATTTCACTCCTGTCCCACGTGTCGTCTGTCCAAGGCACAGAAATCATCCTGTTTCTTAATTGATTCCCACGGGGTTTGGACCTTCCTGCGCAGGGAGAAGAGGCGGGGATGCTGGCGGCCCAAGTGGACATGGATGTGACACGGCAGGAACAGGGAGCCCCACGCGGCCAGCGTTTGGCACTGGCTTCCAGCCTCTTCCTTGAAACACGCTTCAGCCTGAGGAAGCGCAAAGAGACATCTTGGCTCCTCTCTGCCCCAGCAAGCGTCCTGGCTACGGAGAAAGGTCAGTAATGGTTTTCCCCTCCCTTCTCCCGTCTTCTTCCTTCTGCCTGACACGAGGAACGCTGGCAAATCCAATTTATTTGTTCATTTTTCATTCTTGGCGGTGCATTTGAAGTGCTAACTGGTGCCATGGGAAATGAGCTGTGTTTGGAGCCCTGTGGGACCCAGGGCAGCCCGAGTGCTAACGGATTGTGCACATCCGGAGACTTGCTTTTCCCACGTTTAAAGGTACCATCAAGCCCAGCGCCCAGTTTGCAGCTTAAACGCATGTGCCCACAGGGCATTCCTGTTGCAGCTATTTTTATCTATCTGCATTAAGAATATCCACGGCTCCTTGTTTTTCAACACTATTTGCAATTTCCATTATTTATTAAGACTGGAGCAAAGAAAATCTTTCGTCTATGTTTGAACATATGTCCTAAAAACACCTTTTCAAACACAGCGCTGCCTTTGGCTTTGCCTACAGCTTTTAGGTGGTGACTGCATTGTGTTTGTTTCCTGCTTTTTTTTTCTCCCCTACCTCCTTAATCTCTCCTCTTTGTATCTAGCCTAGAGTTGATGAACTTGTGTGATGGGCTTTTGTGGTATCTCTGAAATACTTCCTTTGAAGCAAGCTAAGCTAATGATATGGGTGATGAAACCTCATGCTTTGGGATATAAGATGATTGGTGGCAGAATCAGGATGGCTTTAGTTGCTCCCCACCGCTGCTGTCTGTGGCCTAGCGTGGCTGTGCACCAGCACTGGGGGTCAGTGTGTTGGGGGAACGTCAACTCTCTTTGGAGCAGCCAGCTTTTGGGGAAAACCTTGGGTTAACAGGGGCTGATCCGTGCCTGTGGTTTGTCCTGCTGTGCCAGACTCTGTGTGGAGCTCTAGGCAGACCTCCGTTCCCTGGAGTCTCCGTCTGAGCCCTGAAAAGGGTGACGCTGCTGGCCGAGCAGCTTGTAGCAAACCACCCTGTATTGAAAGATCTTGGACAGGCCCTTGAAATTAAAGGGTGGCTCTTCCCGTGAAAACATTAATGTAGATTCTCTAATGACTTCAGCTGAAACCGTCTCCTTGTCAAAAAATTAATGTTCTTTCCAAATAGTCTTTCACCTTGCTATGCAGCTGGATAATGCTCCTTTTCTCTTTCTGTATTTGATGGGCTGCACAGAAACTCACTCAGAGCAGCCACACACAGATCGGGAATCGACTGCGTCTTTGAAATCAGAAGCCAGAGATATGATAGAGATGAGAACAGGTGGAAAAATCTCATCCTTTATCTTTTATTTTCTAGTTCATCACTTTCTAGTTTGTTTCTTGAATAGAAACAATGAGCTCACTTTTTTTTTTTTTTTTTTAATACTGCTATATTAATATGAAGATGGGTCTACAGGTCTACAGCATGAGGAACCACAAGCAGCTCGTTAGCTGTTGGAGATGTGGTAAGTTACCTGTTGGGGAAAGTGATAATTTTGTTTCTCACACTCTTTTTACACTTTCTTCTCCTCCCCCCAGTAATTAAGACTACTTAATGACAATTTCTGTGACCTGAGTATGTCACTGACCCATGTTTGCAACAACTAATTAGCACTATGTTGCACATAACATAACAGTTTAATTTTACAGAGTTCAGAGTAACACCACTCTGGCTGTGGAGGACCTGTATCAGGCAAGCACTATCTGTAGCATCATTTAATTTTGTGGAGGATAGAGAAAAGGAATGACCCATCCACCTCCCAAGGGAAAAGATAAAACTGTAGATAAGTTTATATTTTCTATTCTGACCACCAGATTCAGACACTTGCTTTAAGAGCTGCATTAGCTTTTATTTTTATCTCTGTTCTAAAAAAATGAGAACTTTCAGCTAGGTTCCAGACTTGGTGTAAAGGTAAGCAGCAATCTCCTTTGCGCCTCTTTTATAGCCACATCTTCAGTGTAAAGCTATGCAACAGACTGTTTTTTTTTTTGTTTGTTTGTTTGTTTGTTTGTTCGTTTTTTAATTATTTGCCTTTTAATGTCCTCCAGGACTCTGCCTTTGTCCCTCTGTGAGCTAGCATCCTGATCTGACACATTGCAGCACTGTGGTTGTGGTGATATTGAAAGGCAGCACCAGTGCACACTTCGGGAGTCACGAGCTTTGACTTTAGAGCTGATGTAAATTGTCACATTGCTTGAAAGGAAGTGCACAGCCTCTGCCCAGTGGCTTCTCTGCAGGACTGAACAACAGGTTTTCCTTGACAATTCCATTCAGGCCAGATCTTCAAAGACACTGACTGGAGTGGGAGTTAAGCATTTATCTACCTTGAGGTCTTACGTCCAGTCCTTTGCAATGGGTCCTGTCTTAGCTGAAGCTGCTAGAAACTGTCCTCATAAGAACTCAATGATATTTTCTAAAAAAAAAATCTTGTTATTTCACTGCAAGCATTTGCAGCTTTATTTTCAGGAGCTTGTTAGTAGTTTTGGCTAATTGTTGCAAAGTATCATCTTCAAATTGTTCTGCTGTGTCATAGTTATATGTGCTTAAACCTTTAAATACCTCCCCTTTGGAGCTGGAGTTGCAACTAGTAAAATTTCAGTGAGCAGATTTTTTCAAACTGTTACCAAGCATTTTTTATTTTTATCGCAAGTCTTGTGCATCACTCTCCAGGTTGGAGAATCAGATGAGTTTGAGTGTTGCAGTTTAAATGAAAAATCAAAGCTCAGAGGGTGGGGATGGGTGCGGATCACATATCCTGACTGGAAACACCTTACCAGGCTCTGGTTCTCTAGGAGAAATACCAGCAGGAGCTCCAGTGTGAGCAGAGGCCAAAAAGGGATTCCCGGGAAATGCTGACTTGCCCCTGGTTGGGGACAAGTGGCTTGGCTGTGCAGTGGTGCTGTTGAGGTTGGGAAATGCAGGTGAAACATCAGCCTCTACTGAAACAGGTTAGCAGGGTCTGTCCTGTCTGAGACAGAGGCTGCGAGCTGGTTGCTGGCAGCACAGTGTCAGCTCTCTGCAAAGGCTGAGCTTTAAAAATGGGCAAAACAACGTGATGGCCTTCGTCTGCTCCCACACAGTCACTGCGTATGTTCACAGGGGAGTTTTAGTGCTGGAAAGACAGGAAAACAACCCAGCCCTTTCAAGGACTGTGCTAATGGCCCAGGGCCTGAGCTGTATCCCAGGAGATGGAGCTGTCTTTCTTGCACAAAAGCTGCAGAGCAGCTGGAAAAGCACATGTACCAAGAACATTTTCATTATACTCTATTAAACCCTGGTTTGATATGCTGAAAGATAAGGACAGGCTTACCCTAATCATGATTTCTCTCTCTCCCCTTCCTCTGACCCTTCCACAGGCAAACCAGGAGTTTGTGGGGCCCATGTGCTGAACAGGCCAGTGAGCATCACACTGATTCCTGGTAAGGTGATGGAGTAGCTCGTCCTGGAGGCTGTTTGCACACGTGTGAAGGACAGGATCCTGTGTCAAAGAGAAAAATTGCCCTCCTCACCTCAGTGGGAACTGCTAGGGGTCTGATGTAATTGTACTTTCACTGATACAAATTACCTCAGTGAAGAACCAAACCCTGAGTTTTTGATGATATTTCATTAGAAAAGAGAGAACCATGACTGATGGCACATCTCTAAGGACATGTAACCTAATTAACCCTCCACGTCCCATGTGCAGTCTGCTGGGTTGCAAATGCAGTGGAGCATTTTTAATTTCTTCCTCCTACTGTCTTCCGCAGTTCACATGGCTGCTGTGGGTCAGTGGGGCCTGGGAGCATATTAGCACTGGCCTCTACCTTTGGGCTGCAAGCAGCCCTGACAGAGATGTGTGATAGTTTTCTTTAGCTTGATATGAAAAAGAAAAGTTATATATTAGAAAATCAGAATGCTGGATGTCATGAAGATGATATCTCTTTGGCTGTGATGAAGGAGGCTGTGGGAGCCCTGGGGAAGCAGCTCTCAGAAAGCAAGTACAGGATTTTTGAAGTGTTGAGCAAAAGCATGCATAATATTTTGTATGGATGGTCTTTCAAAGGACCGTGTTTGTGCCCCTGGCACCCTGTGCATGCACACCCTCCTTGAAACTCATGGAGAAAATTGAGTATTTGTGGGATGGACATTTCTGAGGACAAAAACAGCACTGGGAAAAAACAACCTTGTCAACTGATGTTAATTTTGCATGTGATAAACTCTGTATAAAGAGTTCACTGTCTATCTGCCATTCTGCAAATGGGACCATCTCAAGTTTAGGTTAGTCCGAAGACCTGGAATCGGTGAACTCTCATCAATAAAGCAGACGTTTGCATTTGAATCCACCGTTATCAACCATTTCTCTGATCACATCAGTGGGTTCTTGCAAAACATCTCATACAGCCTTGTGGCAAGGTCTCTCTGAGAGGCAACAGAACACTTTTTCCCTTGTCTCATTGTGCTGCTATTAGTTAATAATCACAGCAAATGGAGGAGCAATTTAGAATGATTTAGGCAGTTACACCACTAGCAATGGTGGCTATTTTAGACCTACTGGAAAGAAAACCTTGATTATAACGACTTCAGAATGGCATGTGAGAGAGGACAGGAGAGTCTCTTTTGTAGCATAGGAGTTTGATCACAGTGCTGTGTCCCTAAACTCGGGAGGATGACACAAATGCTGAAACTCACTACTTACACCTCTGTCTCCCTTTAATACTTATCGCTGTGCGCTGCTGTGGGGTTGGGCTGGGAGTGTCAGTTTCGGGGATGTAGTTGCGTTTATTGCTAAGGTTTTAGAAATCGGAGCATTCTGATTTTCTGAGGTAGTTACCTCACTAGATAATGACCAAACCTCACGCAACAAAAACATCTCCATGCCTTAGCAACTGCTTTCCACAGCTAGGAAATGATGAATTAAGTAATCTGTGGTGCAGTGCTCCCGGCTGCAAGGTTGTAAATGGCACGCGTGTGGCCCCAGAAATATGAGATCCCACATTGGTTTTTAAAGAAGTGCATCACCACTAACGCTGATAATATCTTCTTCTCCCAGGGAGAATGTGCTGAACCGAAGTCTGCTCCAGACAGGCCCATGCATCAGCGGGTGATGAGCACCTGCTTCTGACAGCAGATGCTTCCCTTTAAGGGCTGCCGAGCTGAATGAAATATTTCTTCCTGAGACATTTTGCGGTAGGTTAGCATGTTACTGTACGTGAGCTACTGCTGAGGCGCTTGCTGGCAAACAAGAGCCATTTAGAAATAAAATGAGAGTGAAACAAATCAAAAACAAAGCCTTTCCTATTCTAAAGAATGCATCTCTGCCCTGTGCATCACCGTGGACCGCGTCTGTAGCAGTGCGGTTGTAGGTCCTGTTTTGGACTTCAAGCAGGTGATGCCAGTTTTTACCAGTCAAGGCCTTGAGGTCAAATCTTCGTGTCAGGAAATCAACAGAAGTAGCCGTGCAAGAGCAGTGCTCTCAGGTTTTTATCCTTAGCAGGGCACTACAAGGAAGATGGGAATGTCTGGGTGCTGAGGAGCAGGTTGTGGCATTGAATGCAAGCTCTGCATCAGCACGTTGTCCTGAGCCCTAGGTTTCTCTGGTGAGTGCAGAGAAGGTTTAAGTGACTTTCTGACTTTCAGAGGTTTATGGCGAGGGGACTGTTGCAATGCTCTGCTTAAAGCAAAACTCCGCAAACTGTTGAACTGATCTATAAACTGGGGTGGACAGGGAAGACTGTGCTATGTCATTTGCTGACCTGATGCCAGGAAAAAAACTTGAACTATTGACTCAAGCCCTAAGGAAAGACCTGAAGCTTGCCTAGACCAGTAAGCCCATCTTCTGAAGCAGGGCAAGCTGGCTGGGGGCTGCCTTGCAGCAGCCCCTCGGGCTCGGGGAAGGACTCGCTGCTTGGAGCTGTGAGCTCCTGCTGAAATTTCTGAGCTCCAATTTGGGTTGATTTTCACAACTACCTTCTGTTTTGTCCCCACACTTGGTCTCCCGTGTGCTAACCGCCCTGTTTCCTAACTGTTCCTGTTTCCAGCTCCTATCCCACCACTGGGGTGGCGATGGGCAGGAGACAGCAAGCACTGATCTGGCCATCAGCAGAGGCAGCTTGGTGTCCTGCACAAGGGCAAGGGCCATTGTCCCTTGAGTCCTGCCATTCTATTCCAGGGTCAAAAATTCCTTTCTGTTCTCAGATCACAGGGCACTTCTACTCTAAACCTCTAGGGTGATGCACACTAAAAGCAGCTGGGAGGCTTGAACACCACTGGGAGAACATGGACATACGGTTTAGCTGATCCAAATTCTCATGTTTCAGAGTGAAATGAAAGGCAGCGATAACCAAAAAGTGAATTTAAGAGGCACGATGTGGTTTGAATCTTCGTGGTTTGACAGGGTGGCATCTGGGAGCTGCTCATCTAGATCAGAGCCAGGCTGCCTTCTGGAGAAGGGCGGGAGCCCGGCCCTCGCTCCGGGTTTGACTTCCCCTCGTCCCTCTGGGAGCAGCAGCAGCTCCTGGGGGATCAGAGCGGCTCTGTGTGTGCGACCACGGAGTCTGGCCAGAGCCCTCCTGCCAGCCACGTCCCCTGAGGAACGGCAGGAGCAGCCCCCTGAGTAGCGACTTCGCAGCACCGTTGGAAGGGGGCTCAAAGAAGCCGCTGTCGCGTTAGGGCTGGAGGGCAACGTGGCAGAGCTGCGGCCCAAGCGCGGCGCTTTCAGGCTCTCTGAGTGACGGAAAACACCTGACACAGTGTGTTGGGGAAGGATGCCTCTTCCCTTCAGCATGCTGACAGGGGCATTAAAATGTATTTATAACAGCTGGGGATGGCTTGCCCTGAGGAGTGAACTTAATTCGTAGTCTGCCAGGCACTCCTTTATGAATGACAGTGATTTGTCCCCTGTGTGTTCGTTCTCCTTCTTGCCCTCTTCCCGTTCTCCGTGCATTTTATAAAGCTGTATTTGACAGTCTAATTTCACATAACTAATAACATTATGTACTGAAATGAGCTCAGATGTCCATTTAGCTCTCCAACACGGGGCTACTTGCTAAATGCTACTTTTCCCACCTGTCCTCTGGAGCCACTGCTGTGGTTAAGTCTTCTGATCTCTCTTTAAATCAAATATTTTGGTGAGCAAAGTGCTCTGACTTCCTTCTTCCACGTGGCTAAGCCAGGGAAGTCTTTCAGACAGCTAAAAGAGGCCCTTGGTTGATAAGGTGCAGCAAGTATCTAAATAAAAAGCTAACCTGCAACCCCAAAGCGGTCATTTTAATTTTTCATGTTGAGATCTTGACATCACATCTCAACCCCCTCCCTCATCTTGACATCTAAACAAAATGAATGCCAAAACCCCTGCCCTGCAGCAGCCAGCGCAGGTGCTGGGATGGATCTTGACAGGTGCCAGGTTTGCCTCTGTAGCTGCTGGTCTTTGCTGTTCCTCATTTCCTCCCCCACACATTGCTCTGTGCGGGCAAGAGGGACCTTCTTGGCAGAGGATGAGGCTGTTTCCACAGCAGATGATAGAGGGAGCTGTGGAAATCCAGGGCAGGATGCCTGAGAAAACTGCCAATTTGTGTTGCCTAATTGGAGGGATTTTTCTTAATGAGCCTCACCAGTTGGTTTATAGCTGAGGCTATATATTCCTCATGCTGAAGCTGCACACAGGTTCCTGTCACCCAGAGAAATTACTATGTTTTTGTAATGACTTTGTAAATTTTTTTTTTTTTTTTTTTTGCTCCTGGCCATGAAGTGCCTTAGGCACTCGGTTCCCCTAGATGAGGCTGTGGGAGAAATTTTCTTTCAGTGGCTCCTGGTGTATGGAGCAAGGAGATGTATCTCTGCTGTCTTGCATGGCAAAGGTGCAAGAGAAAAATAAGATGATAGAGAGGTATAGAAAAATCAAGAGCAGGATGAAGATATTGATGATGACACAGCAAATGCTCCTATTTTTTGCTCGTGAAACTGTGCAGTCCCATCTGCTGCCTCTGTCCCTGCGAGGAAGTGTTGATACAAGTCACTTCTGGCACCCGCATTGGGAGCCCGTTTAGTTTAGAGAGCCGAGCCCATCTCCATCCTTTCTGGGCCAAAGGACATTCATCTGGTACCAAACCAGTCTTAAGACCCCGGCTTTCCAGAACTGTTTTGTAACTAATACTCTTTAACTTCTCTTTTTCCTTTCTTTTTTGTTTTTATATCTCTGCTTCTTCAAGTGATTCCACCAGACTACATCTATGAATAATACGTTTTCATCAAATCTTCCATCAAATTCTTGCTAGCAAGCCAAGCTGCAGCCAAAGCTTTTGATTGAAAGCTGTGTCTCTTACAGCGTAGCCCTGGCCTCATCTTTCTCAGCTGTGCCTTAGCCTCGGGAACTAAACATTAACATGGATGTTCCTCACTCTCAGCAAGATAAATTCTCTAAGGAGGGAAGGGAGCAAAAATGAAAACAAGCAAAGTTGGCAGCCTCACAGACCTCCTCCATTCGCCCGAGCGGTGCAGATAGCTCTGCTTTTTTGCAGGACATGGGAGCACATCCTCCCAAAATGGGAGAAACCAATTTTCTGCTCATAACCTGAGCTTCCACTTCCTGTGTGGGAACAAAATGTGGAGGGAGGTGACTGGTAACCACACACAGACAGCAGGTACCCACTGCCTTGCTCTTTCAGCCCATATGGAGCAGAAACTCAGTTCTGGAGAAAAAGACAGAAAAGTACTTAATGTTTTTCGTAATAAATATGGCCACGTGGAGCAATTAGAAAGACGGCAAGTGCCAGGCTGTGAACAAGTTACCTTCTGATGTTTTCACTGGCGCTGGTTCTTGTGGCTGGCCTCGAACTCGCAGGTGATACAGCCTACGTTAGCAGATCTGAGTTGCACATCTAATTAAAGCAGCAGATCTTTTTTCCTTCCTAGCAGTCTTTATAAAGTCGGCTCAGTGGATTTTTTCTGCTCTTCCTCATTAATATACATTTTAAATACTTAACTTAGAAACAACTGTGGTCCTTGATCACCTTCCTGTTTACATTTTGACGTTGTACTCGGAGCAAAGGGACCCCTCTTGTACTTTTTCTCCCTCCTCCACTCTCTGAGCTTTGTCACCCTCCTCCGGGATCTCTTTTCAAAAGATCAAGAGTGGAGAAGAGGCTTCAGATGCCATAAATATTGCAGGAACCAGCGTTCATCAGAGAATGGCCTCCTTTAAGATCAATATGTCTTCCTGAGGGGGCGTTCAGTCCTTCAAAGTAAACAAGCTGGGAACATTAATTCAAATGCTTTTATACTAAATACATATACATGAATTGGTCTGTGTGGCTGTGATAAATAAGTGTTATGTAAGTGAGGCTTAAAACAAACTGCACATGGAGAAAAGGGCCGACTCTGCAGGTTTGTGAAGCATGAGCCAGTTCCTACTGCCGATCATCTGACAAGCGAGATAATTTTGTTAAAGGGCTAAGAGGAAGCTCTCCTCACCTCCGTAAACAGATTGATCTGTGCTGCGAGCCCCCTTCCCTGGGAGAGTGAATACCGTGAGGTGGATGCCGAAGTCGGGATGTTTGGGAAAACTTGCTGAGTGTGCGTTTCCGCAGCCTGTTGTTGCCTGCGCGTGGAAATGTGTTCATAGCTGTGGCCGGAGTAGGGTTACCTCCCTCTCCGGGAGGTAAAGTGGAGGCAACTGCCTCTATTGCTGTGTTTGAAGCTGAAAACGGGCTCGGAGTGAAGCGGGCCCTCAGGCCGGCAGCCCTCCCAAAGCAGCTGACTTGTGGAGCCACCTGTACCCAAAACGAAAGCTCTGCGGCACAGGAGCTTGTGTGGGAGCTGGGCAACACCCTTGCACTCTTTCCTGCTTCTGATGCCAACTTCCCTTCTCCCTATGTTGCAAAATACCCTGAAAAATTAAACTTTTTGGACAAGGAGGCTGTGGAAATTTGTTGGAGGGAGTAATTCTTCTCCTCCTTTCTCTTCTGACTCCTCAGCCCATCTCAGTTTGCTGGCAGGGTGACAGGACTGCAGAGTATTCCCTCTACCAGAGAGAACGAATAAACCCAACAGGTTTTGCAATAATTGCTGAGTCGCATATGTGTAATCTGCAAGAATGCTCTTTTTCAGGGCATATCTTACATCGGCATAAAACAGAAATAGTTTCTTTGGATTCGGCGCCATCCTGTTGCATTAGAAATTTGGCAAGCACGGTGTACAGCCATATGATATCCCAATGGTTGTTGGGCAGAGTAAGACTGATTCCATGAGAGCCTCCTGCTCACTCTAGAGGGCATCAGAGATGAGACTTTCAGAAATCAGAATGGTCCCAAACGGAATATTTGAAGCTGTTCGTATTCAAGGTATCACTTGTCCCTCAGTAAAATTATAGCCTCCTGCAACTCTGGAGGAGTTAAGTGTTCTTAAAAACACTTGAGGCTTTAGGTTATTAACTCCGGGTAATGGTTTCAAGAAGATCCTTCCCTGATAAAGTGTAATAGGGGAAAGAAGTGAGCAAAAAAAAAATTTGCTAGGGAACAAGGCAAGGTTGATCATAGAGAAGCTGTCATTAATTATCATGCACTTGAGAAAAAAGAAGATTCAAATAGCTAGGTAGAAGGAAGAGGAAGGAGGAAAAAAATTGAACAAGTATATGGACTAGCAGTAAAATAGTGGTCATTAATTCAATGGTCATTCCCCCAAAACAAAAATTCACGTCATGTAACAGCAAGTACTAGTGGCTAAAGTGGGGAGGGGAAGAAAGGTGATAACATTTAGACTGTGGTGATCTGTTTTTCTTTTCTTATGTTTAAACAACTAGAGAAATTCCTTGTAACCCACAGGTTTCGTGATTCTGCATGGTAGAAGGAGTTTCCCCTCTTTACAGTTAAGCCATTGAAATAGTTGATCAGCTGATTTTTACATAGTTTTTAATTTATTTTTTGCCTTTTTCAGAGTCACTGCTTCATGTGGTGGAGAGCAGATTTGTGTCACAGCACGGTGTGCTAACATAGCCATAACCGAGGATGTGCCTCTCATGCCTTCAGGTAAAGGTGGCTCTGTCCACTTGTTTCTCTAAGCACAGTTTATCTTTGGGTCATGATGTTTCCTTCCAGCAGCCTTGAGTGCTGTGGCTAAGACTCATGGGGACACCAGTGCCACGAGTAGGCCATGTGCAAGGACAGACATGAGCTCATTAGTACAAGAGAGCTCGGTGAGGTGGGGAGCAAGGCTTGGCAGTCAAGGTTGTAGCTGGGAGGCAGTTGTGCTGCTCCCCACACTCTTGATTTTGAAGGGCAAATGCCACTCCTTGCTGCAGACTGAGTTGCTAATAGTGTTGGCAGAGGAGCTGCCTGCTCACAAGTGCTGAAGCACCCCTAGCTCTCATAGCCAGCAGCCAACACAGGCTTTCCATTCGTGTCATTCCTTACCTTCAAGCTAATGGGCTGGAATCTCCACATTACTTCCTTTTAATCTCTCCAGTTTGGGCTGCATTTCTCAGCACTGCTGGAACGGGTCTGTTTGGTAGGGTTGTGTCCACCCTCATTCTCAGGGTGACATCGGTGCTCTCTGTGGAGAGTGAAAGCTTTCATCTATGCTGTATATGTGAAGGAGTATCAATTCAGATTAAACCCAATCTAATTATATATACTTTAACCAAGAACTCTGAAAGTGTTTGTGGTGTTGTAAATAACTGGGAGGTGATGTTTAACTAGTTCTTGGGTTTATCAAATTGACATATTTTCCATGTATGTAGCTGGGAGATCACACTAGGTATTTGTATTATTTCACTGCAACAAAAAAAAAAAAACTTTGAAAGGAACGAGGAGTAAAGCAAAAGCATCCAAACAGTCCAGAAGGGAAGTGTCTCCTGTGCAGGTTATTGTGTGCAGTAAGAGCACGTCTCCCCACGTAATGCCCCATCATTTATTCTTTCGTTAACTCCAGCTCTTGTGCTTGAGCGACTGTTTCATATTGCTGAAAGCTCTTGATAGCTTCAATTCTCCTTTCCCTTCTCAGATCAAATTCTGATCCAAAACCCCCTGTAGTCAACGTGAAGATTTTCATTAACTTCATAGTTTTGAATCAGACTGCAGTGGACTTTTTTTTTTAAGACACAGAGAATAGCAGTTACAGCTCTTTTATAGAAGTTACAGCTACAGCCATCCTGGTCTTTCCCTTCATTCTTTCTCCTGCTGACTCTCTTGCTTTTGACTCCACAGTTTCTTTTTCAGTATGAATATTTAGTTTGAAAGGGGGGGTTCCCAGCGCTCTGGACACGTACAAAGAGGCAGGGCATGTCCATATGGTCAGTACTGACATGGAAAGCCAGCTCTACCTGTGCGTTGGGCTAATACAGTGTGAGCCGCCTGTCTGGAAGCTGTGAGGCAGGTTAGGGTGGGCTTGTGCCCAAGTGATTTAATTTCCCATTCTAAATCTGCTCTCCAGACCTATCAGAACAGTGGGCTACTGGTACCAGTCCAGTAAAGAGCACAACAGGCAGCACAACGGGCTGCTAAAGGCAAAATTGAGGCACTGGTGTAGTGGGAATCTGGGTGCCAACAAGCCAGATACCCACCTGGATTAGCTCCGTGCAAAGCTTCCCTGAAAACACAGCTTTGTATTTTACTGAGTTTGGGATTTTCAGTCTATAGGGTGGGCTGGTGGCCACCTGCCCTCTCTGGCCGTACGAAGCAGGTTGTTGCCCAGCAGATGGGACCATCGAATGCAGCAAAAGGAATCTTGGAACTTCTCCTTCTGGGGTTTACTTAACTCGGCTGCCGTGTCCCCTCACGCTGTGGCTGGACGTGGGGCAGGCACTGTCCGGCAGGCTGCAGTAGTGGGGTCAGCTGCAGAGAGCCGCCGGGGTAGGAGCAAGCACAAAGCAGTGCTGGAAAAAGGTCAGCTCTTTAAATGGCCTGATTTAAAGCAGGCGCGTGTCAGCTCCACTGCCCCTTGGGGAGATGCCTTGTGTGGGTTTATGAACTCTGGGAAAGGGGCCAAGTTAGCCCTAATTATATTCTGTTTAATCAGCTATTTAAATAGCGAACTGTTTTCTTGGCTCTCTTCCCCAGGCGAGATCACATCTTTATGCTGTTGACCTTTTTATTTTATGCAAGAAGCTCTCTTGTTGGTTTGAACCACGCTTCTGAACCCAGATAAGTCGTCGGTGCTTAGCTTGCTCTTATATCACCTCTCTTCTTGGAGGAAAGTCCAAGGTTATTTATTTCCCATGTTCTCAATATGAAAATGAAATACAGGATTTCATTTTTTCCATTTTCACTATGCAAACTCAAGAAAACCCTCTGGAAAAAAGAAAAAGCAATAAGTTTAAAGATGTAAAGTAAGTAGATTTCTAGTCTATATCAGGGACTGTTTGTAGCTCTACTTTGAACAGTACTTGGAGAAAAACAGCTCAAATATCTTCAAAATGTGATCTCTCTTCCCTTCCAAAGCTTCACTTAGCCAGAGAAGAAATAATAAGAGAGCAAAGAAGCTAACTTTGAGACATCAGTGCCATGTGTTTCATGGGACTATTCTTCACCATCGACACTGAGTTCCCCTGGGAGTCAGCAGGGCCTGGAGGTAAATCTGTTGGAGGAGCAGACAGGTAAAACCATACCTGGGCTTTCCCAAACTCTCGGTTTGGGAAAGAGTCAGATCCAGGCTATGTACAGCTTCCTCTCTAAAGAGCTAATAACGGATTTCATCCTGACCCCTACCCGCTGGTACATTGAGCTCTACACGTTATCTTCAGGAGCTGGGGACCGACATATCACAGTTACAGCTGCAATTTCCTTCCAAGCATTTCTGAGCCTCCAGCACACCAGCGTGACAAATATTTTGCTGTTTGTGCTAGGCCAGAGGTGTCCAGTTTCTCAGTTGCCTCTCAAGAGGTTGGAAAACAATTTAAGCAGACTCTTGTGGTTTTAACAAGAACAACATGGTACCAAACAGCAACCAGGTGGATTTTAATGAGGAACGAGGCAGCTTATCTTGTAGCTAGGCTCATGCTTCCTAGCTGGATGTGGAAGTTTTAGCAACAGCATTTTACATCTTCTGCCGTTGGCAGGGAGCAGCTATCCTGGCTGCTCCCCTTTAAAAGCAGCATCCTTGCACTTTAATCCCTAAAGTAGTTCTCTCCAAGGGAGACCTCTGCCCACTAAGCAATTAACCCAGCTTTTGAGGTGGTCGAAATATCACCATTTTACTGTTAGGAAACCAGCTTGTTCCTGATGCGAAGCAGGACTCAGACTAGGGACTGTGGAGTTGCCCAGTTGAACAGAGTGTGAGACGTTTTGGCCATTTCTGGGCTTCCAAGGCGGGGAGCAAAAGCAGTTTCCCAACTGAGCAGTGCAGAAGCAGCCTGTTTCTAGGGCAGTTGCTGCCTTTCTCCCTGCTCATACTCTCCTTCTGGATTCCTCCGCTTGCGGTGATGAGCACCCACTGGTGGCACCTCAAGGAAACAGCCAATATTGTTTGCTCTGTGCTGGCAATTGCGGTTTGCCTGAGCAGGAGCCTGGTAATTCTTGCACCCAGAGCATCTGTCCTTCACCTGGGCACGACCCAGTTCTAAATGACAAATCAGCACCAATCCTCATCCAAAACATTTTAGTTTTGGGAGGAGTGTCTGAATACAAAGGCAACTTTTATTGAAGGGATACATGGACAGGCAAGGGAAATGTCAACAGAAATCATGTGCTTTTGAGAGCAGCAGATTTGTTGCTCCGCTGTGCGTTCCCCTTCAGTACCACTTGCCTCCTGGAGGAAAACTGCTCCATGCATCCTCAACTGCAAGAGTCTAAATGATTCTGGCCTTCCTTTTCCTCCTTGGTGAGGTAAGGCAGACTCCAGGATTAGTTATGCATCTGATTGTGCCTCTAATAAACTAAATGTAATTAAAAAATAGAGCAGGGCCATTGCATTTTAACAGCTTGGAGCTCTCCCTGTGGAAGGATCAGCAAACAGTGAAAGAATATGAAGATTCAGCTCCCCGGCACCTGCTGGGCAGCCTCTGTCAAGATTAACAGCATCTCACCAGGTTATTAGAGTGAACATGAATACTTTGGAGGCTCTGTGGGTAGTTATGGTATCACGTTTTATTATCTTCCACTGAAATGAAATTACTTATTGTAATTGCTTGTCAGTCACAGGCCAGCAAATCTGACAAAGGAAAGCTTTTGTGCTGCGAATGGGGAGCAGCAGGCAGAGGGAAGAAGATGGACTGGGCAAAATTAGGCTCTTTATTTTATTTTTTTTTTTTTTTTGAGGGGGAAAAAATTGAGGGATGTTGAAAAAATACAGTTATAGGGGAAGGGAAGGCGAACCTTCATTTCCTTGCTTTGCATAGTGATCTGAGACGAGCAGTTATGTCCAAACGATCTAAATTGAGCAAGGCTCCTCAAAAACCATGAGGGGAATGAGGAAGCTAAACTGAGGTGGTAAGATTGGTTGGGTGGAAGTGTCTGCTTTGTGGGCAGTGTATCAGCACAAGGGCTCAGCAGAGCTTCTCCATAACATCAAACATTATCTCACAGAGAGGGTGCTGACGTTTGATGTCTAGGGAGCGCCAGCCAGCAGGAGGTGTGAGCTTTGCACATCACAGAGATCAGAGCCAGACAGGAAAATGATCCCTTTGGTTTGCTGAAGAGTCAGACTCGAAGGAGGGAGAACAGAGCCTGGAAAGAAAGGTGATGGGAGCAGAGGGGAGCACTGCAAAGATCTGGAAGTGGAGATGCCTGTGTCAGTAACCATGTGTGTCCCAGAACAGCTCAGGACACCGTGATTGCAGTTGCCGAGTAATCACACGGACACTGATCCAGTGCTAGAGGTGCGATGGTTGTAAGGCTGCCACTGCGTCTTGTTTGCTGCCATAGTCAGTAGTGTATGCCTAGGCACGACCAGAGGAGCAAGGCATCATCCAGGACTTGCACAGTCTCCACTTTGCTTTTCTGTGTAGCACAGTCTTCCAAGTCAGAAGTATTTTATTTTTTTTTTTTTTATATGCATGATATTCATATTCCACCACTTTATCCAGTCACATGTGGGACCTTTGTCAATTACAAGATCTATAGCCTTGAGTAATATTTGAAGTATTTAATTCTTTTCATTTATTCTGAACTTGTTACTTCCTAATTTTGTGTAGGAGGTAACTCCTAGTTGCTGCTCCAGAAGGGTCCATGCACAATTACTCCTTATGCTGTGACTCACGCTTCTCAAAAATGCTAGCTCTGTAACTGATAATCACATACTTCCTCAACCCGGGAAGTCAAATAAGTTATGCAAAAGTCATAGGAAATAGCAGATTCTAGCTTCACCGTGGGGGTAGAAGCAAAACACGCACATCATGCTGGAAGTCCAGTGCAGATCACCAGCTCAGACCTGTGCCCCAGCAGAAGGTGAGATCCCACATTTGTACAAACCTAAACATGCTAGACTCTGTTCCAGAAGCAAATATGTGCAATTCTTTAATTATTGCTTTGCCTACTGTATCTAGTTCCCTACTGCATGATTCTCTGCCTTGAGATGATCTTTGTTATGTAATCGCTGTTAACGATTAGAGCTCAGCGTTAATTAAACAGATCAGTTTTCATTCTGAGACATTTTATTTAAGATGCCTTCCGGCTATTAGGCTGGAAGGGGATTCTTTTTTTTTTCTTTTTTTTTTTTTCAGCATGTCTTCCTAAAAGCTCATGTCTCTTTTTATCTGCAGATCAGATTTCTTGACTGTCTTTGTACAGGAAGATCAACCAGAGCAGTAGCAGTTTTTCCTCCCCCTCAGTAGCAGCTAAACCTCCATCCTTTATTAGAGGTGTAAAAGATGCCTTGTCACACAATTACACCTCGCACCTTTTGTTATTTTGGTTCCTGCCCTACTGGCTGCTTTCTGAATCATGAATGAAAATGCGGTATTTCCATACCAATTTTACAACCTAGTGTTACAACCAGCTTTTATGGTGTGCACTGTTATTTTCAAGTGAGCTTTATGCTTTAGCTATCATCTCGCCTTCCTTTAAAGTTAATTCGATGATGAAGCATGTAAATGTGCACTGGTAGTGATAACAGTTGCAAGCTTTGTTCACAGTAAGGGCAGAAGGAATCATAGCAATAGTTCAGACATCGTGTATAACACAAACTTAAAACTGTCATTTAATAATTCCCATTACTCCTATCTTCTGCATGAGCTGCAACGGACTCTTGGGAGAGACATCCAAACTTGATTTATACCAGAGGTGAATCCAGCACATGCCTCTCTTCCTCTAGTTAATTATCTTAATCATTGGAAATGTGAATCTTATTCTGAATCAGAGTGAATACATTTTAAATTTTTAGTCCATGAATTTTGTAATTTCTTTCTGATATATGTAAAATTCTGTAAACTAATGGGAATCTTCCCTTTCCTAAGGATAATTATAGACAAGGTGCTCGAATGTTATGTCCAATTTAAATTGCAAAATGCAAATGATTACAGTTGCTGTGCTTTTGAGTTAGGAATTCTGAACCTTTCTGATTTTTCATGATTTTAGAAGGTGGGATGCTTCTGTAATGAAGTAATCAGTATCCTTCTTTGAGAGTTAGGAGCTGGTTCTGTAGACCTCTTACCAGAAGGTCTTACTAAGTGCTATGGGCAGGTAGCACATACGTCATCTGTACTTCTTAGTTTGAATCAAGTGCTATACCTCTCCAGGATGGTGGTCTTTTATTGCAGTTTGCTTCTCTATATATGTTTTTTTATTTTATTTTTCTTTTTAGTTTTTACTGGTCTTTGAGCTGTACATTATAAGGCTTGATGGGTCATTTCAGACTGGATAAAATATATACTAACATGAACATCCTGTGACCTAAAAGCATTTTCCTTTACAAAATAATCTGGTGACCAGCTTGATATTATCCTACCGACTATGGTGAGGAAATTGATGGCAGCTTGGTTGAGACTGCCAATGTAGTTGCCCGTGCTTTGCCCATGCACTATAACCAGCCCTAGATTGCCCTTGCAGTCACAGTCCAGCCCTAGGGACCTTTAACAGTTAAGTCAGTTGAGACTGTTGATTTAAAGTGATGAATTGGCTTTTCATTGCTTGTGTGGGTAAGGTTATTTGTCTGTTTGCAAAATGAGGTCCACTGGATGGAAGTAATGGCCAGGAGACACAATCCCATCCTGATTCCCCGGTATAGCTTTCCTTACTTGAAAAGATTTATGTTTTTTTTTTTTTTTTTTTTTTTGAATATAGGTTTGGTTAGAAATGAAATTTTAACAAAATAAATTTTGATACAGGTTCAAGGCTCATTGCCTGGGTGGATAATCTTGAATCTCAGGGGCCTGTGAGATGAAGTGAAAAGGAATAGTTTTTGGTATTTTAAAATGATTGCTTAGATAGGCTTTGCCTCATACTAAAATAGGTTGATTAAAAACAATGTATTGTGTTTTAAAGGACATATTTAGCCTGTAGGAGCTCAGCTCGCCTTCCTTTCCCTCCCTCACCACCTAGTCGAGTGTCCTATACAATGTCGTTCTTCAAAGATGAGTAGAATTGAAGAGCAGCCTGTGGCAGTACTTAAAAAAATTAATTAAAAGCTGTTCTGTTTTGAGGAACAGGCCTGAAGCTGAGATCCTCCTACGTGCATTTACATTTCTAAAGCCTGCCTATGGGAGAAGCATCTCCTCTGCAATGTTCCAGGCAGGATTTCCCCCACTGCTGGCTTACGAGGTTGGCAGAGCAACCAAAAAGAATGTTGGGGGATTGACTGTATGTGGGAATGCTCTGGAGAACTGCTGGTTTTGGTTTTGTTTTAAGACTCCGCCCCAAGTTTTTCTCATTGGTGTTAAGGAACTTTATTTGGGGCAACCGTTGGTTGGTTTTCAGGTGCTTGCGGTGTCCTGCAAAGCAACCTAACTACTAGACCTGGAGAGAGGGCAACGCTGGATTGCAGAGCAGTGCCAGTTGCTCATAGATCAGCTAGAACTCGGAAGATCCGTGTTTCTACTCTCAAAGCTTCCAAGACATGGAAAAAGTCTTTGCTTCTGACTACTTGAGGAAGCGCTTGTCTCCCAGAAGGTAATGAGAAACCTTTGCTTTGCTGTATAGTTTGGAAGATGTGATCATTGTGGAGGAGTGTGTGTGACCTCTTTTTACTGAAAACCGGTGACAAAAGCAGTGGCTGGGCAATGTTTTCAAGCAGAGAATGCAAAGAAGTCTTGAAAGAAGAGAAATGGAGTAGTATTTCTATCTAAATTTTGTAGGTCTGTCTGGTCAGGTCGCTAGGGATCCTCCTTGAAGAGGGTTATGAACAGAAGCAACAGACAAGTCAAAGAAATCTAGTAGCCTTGAAATTATTCTGTGCTCCTCTTCCTCTTTCTGAGGCTGGGGACACTACATTTACACTGAGCGGTTTTCTCTGTAAAAGAGAAGTAAATGGGGTGTGAACAGCAATTCAAGCCCCTGGGGAAATATAAGGAAACTAAATCAGAGCATGTAGGAAAGAATTGTCAAAACTATCCCAGGTGATGGAGTTGTGGAGGAACAAGAAAGGACGTAGACAAATATGGGCACAAGAAAAAGGCACCAAATGCTGTGATGCCTTCTGTGTCAATCCCACCAGCAGTAAGGGAATTCTGACTTTCAGAGGGTGGCAGACAGACACTTGTAAGACCAGTGGTTGCTTGTCCCCAAAAAACAAAGCTGAAAAAGATCAAGCTAGGGAAAAAAAAAAAAAAAAAAAAAAAAAAAAGACGTAGTTCTGACTGTTTACTAAATGAAGATTCCAGCCCAGGATTTGTGTGAACCAATAAAGCAGCAGATTGGAATGATGTCTGGTGAGGAGGGAGTGAGATGTTGCAGATTTACTGCTGGTTGTGACCACTGTGAAGATGAGCAGTGTTGGAAGAGGGGGGCTTGAGAAGTGGATTGAAGATAATACTTGTCGAATAAGAAGTGAGGGTAAAGAAAGAGGAATAACACAGGACAGTTAATGGCGTTAGCTGTCGAGACTGCGTGGGAGAGGTTTGGAATCACAGGGCATCCGGCTGCCTTTCTCAGAGGAGAGGATAAATGGACACTTCCCACTTGTACAGAAGCAATAACACCTTCAGCTCCTCTGTGATTTATTGGATGTGCTCTAAAGAGGCTGCAATTTCTTGAGGAAAGGAAGGGTTTGTTGATCTCCAAACATTAGGAACAGCCAGAAGATGAGAGTCTTTTCCAAGAGTACATGAAGAAGGAAATTCAGGCAAAAGCAAATGTGCAGAAATACCTAAGGAAAAGGAAGAAATGGTGATTGCGATCAAATACTCACCTGGGCAGCAGGTTAGGATCAGCTGTGTAACTGGCATGTTGAGTCTTCTCAGGCCACCTAAGAGAAGAGGATGAGGGAATACAGGCAGAGCTGGTGTTTTACTGAAAAAGAGAACAAATAGGAAAATTATCACAAGCAATTCTTGGGATATCAGAAAGCTTAGAATGTTCTAGATGAACAGAGTCTGTTCACTATCAGCAATTCCCAGGCCAAGCAAACACCACCCACCTTTTCAAGTCATTTCTGGTTTATAAGGAAAACTATTTTAAGATCCAGCCAGGGATCACAGTGAAGGACTTCCTGCATGTTCCTCACTAGCAGATCCAGAAACTGAGATGATCAGTTCATCATTTTTTAGCCATGACCATGAGCAAGTGGAGTCAAGTAGCCGCAAGAAATTAATTCCCTATCAGTGAAATATATCTGTTGTTTTGCTGGACAGTCTAAGCATCTATATGTCTACCAGGTCAAAACCTCCTGTTTTGTAGCCTTTTTCCATTGGTATGAGCTTTTCCACAACTGCACTTTCATGTATTCTATTTCTAAAAAAAATATTTCAGGGGGAGTAAGAAATCTGTAACATGGATGACTATAGGTAGTCTCTATAGTGGGGGAAAAGCATCACAAAATCCTAGGAGATACCATTAATAAGGCATGGACCATCTTAATTCTTAGGAAGAGAAGAATGCAGGGAAGGAAAAGCATGTAATGTCTCCTTGGGAGGCCGCTTACAGATGGCATTTTAAAGAAAACTGCCTATAATTGAAGCAGACACATGAGAATAAGCATGAAGAAGGAGCACGCTGTAGGTGTACGCAAAAAGGGGAGCAGCAAGTCCCTCCTCTCCTTCCGCTCTCTGCAGATGTGTTAAAAGACGAATTGTTTAGAAGGGAGTAATGGACACGAGGAATTAAAACTCAGGAACAAAGGCTGGCAAAACAACACCCTGGGGAGGAGAATAAATGAAAAATACACCTGGCGCCTCTTATGTGAAGACGAAGATTCATCATGTAATTGCAGTCTGTCGTGTGCATGAGGAGTGGTAGAGGAGATCACTCTGCAGGTGTTTAGCCTTGCTTTTGCCTTCAGAAAGGGCAGCAAACAAGGAATCCTCTCTTGCAACAAAGACCATCGATAATGAACATGTGTGAGATGTATAGATTTTACTTTCTCATCTTGGACTTGACTGAATTTTTGGAATTATTAGTGTCTTGAATGAGCTAGGTGACAGTATTCTGCTTTGCAGCTGCCTCTGCACGTGGCTGTAGACTTATACAGGCAAAACCCTTTCTAAAGGATAATTAGGTCTTTGATGGACTAATTTTTGTTTCCCACAGAAAAGTGGGGAAAAATTCAGCAAACAATTACATTTGGGAAAAAAGAAAATGAAAAAGAGAGGGCAAGTGAGGGGAATCTTCTGTTTCTGACTTGCATTAGCTGTGGTTTAAAAGCTAAATATTCAAACTCAGGGCAAGAGAAGCTCAAAAGCCAGGAAGGAAGCTGCCATTTTCTGGGTGCAGGGCAGAGCATGGTAAAGGTACAGGGAAAGGAAGAGAATTTTTTTGTATGATCCCTGCAGGCTTAAGGTCTTGTGTCTCAGCCAGCATTTACTCTCTGGATTAAGGAGATGACATGAGCCCAAATGTCCACAGGCACATTCTGTGGTGTTTCATCGTGCAATGGTGGTATTAAATTATCAAGTATGAGGATTTAACCTGCATTTCCTTCACTTACTAGGCCATTGAGTGAGTAGCTTATAGCAACAAGTTTTCCAGAATCCAGGTATAGCCCCACTGGAAAAGGTTGTAGAAAAGAGTGAATCATTTTAATTATGTTCCTTGTCAAAATGGTTGATTGATCTATGAACAAGGCAAACCACAAGTCTGCTGGTGCCAGTCCAACAAGCACTTTGCTTGGTTAAATATGGAAGTGGTTCAAATTTACCAGGCTTCATGGTTGCTTTTGCCCTTAGGATAACAGCTGGACCAGAAATCATGAGAATTTGGTTAGAATAAAATAGATTTGTAGGAAAAACGTGAACCAAATATCCCTTCAAGCATGTATCTGGAATGCACTGTCCAGGGATTTTAACTGGTTTTTCGTTGGACGTGCAGAGTGGTACTTTGGGAATAGTACATTGCTACTTCTCTATCACTGCAGATCCCCTGGAGCCAGAGTTGAGTGGAAAAGTCAAACCAGTATAATATGAGGAAGAACTTCTGTACAGAGCCCTGGCATAGGCTGCCCAGAGAGGTTGTGGAGTCTCCTTCTCCGGAGATCTTCCAAACCCGCCTGCATGCCGCCCTGTGCCACTTGTTCTAGGTGTCTCTGCTGGAGCAGGGAGGGTTGGACTACATGATCTCTAGAGGCCCCTTCCAATCTCAGCCGTTCTGGGATAATGTCCTAGTGGCATGTTGCTGCGGTGATCATTTCCAAGAGGAAGGAGCAAAGGCTGGTTGTGGTAAGGTGTCCAGGGTGTATGCTGCTGACGTTACAAGGAGATATTTTCAGCCAGTAATGCACTTCCCAAACACTTAACCTAAATATCAACGTAACAAGATGTCCATGAGGTGGCGTGTTTTTGTCCATGTTGTAGTCCAGTGTCTGCAATTAAAAGAAAGAGTAGGCCATATCTTTGTACAGCATGGGTGGAAAGAGGATTTCAGCTATTCATAAAAGCCTAAGAATTACACATTTAGTTCCTGTCAGATCTCAGTGAGACTTGGATGTGTGAAGATTCTTTCAAAAAAAAAAATATCTCCAAATACTTAACAATGTCCCTGCTTTTCCCTTGGTCCACCTACCCACTAATGCACTCCTGCACTGTAGGGTGTTTACTGCAGCAAGTCTCTAGACTTCATCCAGAGGTAACGTTTCTGAAACAGACTGAAAAATTTTCGAATATGCCTTTGATTGATGAACCAAACTAGATAACTGCTTCCAAAATTTGACTGACTCCTGTCTATCATGATATCACTAAAAGAGCAAGAGAGCAGGGTTAAGAAAGTCAAATTTGGAGGTACTATCAAAATGCACTCAGAATTAATATCTTCATATGAATATTGTACAGTAAATTATTTGCCAAATAGCATTCATTACTCCACTGCAGAGGTCACGTAATAGAGAAGATGTATTTGTGAATAAGTTATTCAGCAATTAATGCAAAATGTAGCTGATAAATTATTCACAAAGGCTAATTCAGCCAGTTTCCAGCTGATTTCCACTTCGATGGTGTTTCTGGGCAGAGCTGTGGGAGCATTTTGGGTGGCCTCCGAGTGTGCTTTTGGAGTGACTCTCGCCCTTGGCTTTGGTGTTTGCAGCTCTGGCTGCTGCGGCCAAGGATGAGAGTGAGCGGATGGGCCTCCCCTTGGAGGAAGCTGGCCTGGGGAAGCACTCGAAGAGCAGTCTTGGAATGACCCCCTAAATACGCATGACATGGGGGCCTCATCCTCTCTGTGGATGTGTGTCCGTGGAGCCACATGGATCGCTGAGCCAGACATAGCCTTTGGAGAGCCCCATCTCCATTGCTGAGTCCCATGGGAAACCTGCTCTTGTATTCCCTGGATCATTCCTCCCAGCATCAACTACACTGTTATTATATAAAAAAAATCTGCAAATTATTCTTCAGTTAAATTTTCTGGCTTCCAAGACAACTCGTTGGACGTCATTATGCCACTTTCTACAAGACCAAAGGTTTTTTGAGTAACCAAACTCCCTTCAGGGTATGGATCTTAATATTCCCTTTCAGTTAGATAAGTGATTTGACCTCTGTCAGCTTCAACTTGTAAGCTCATTTCTCAATCCCTCAAATCCAGGCTCTGTAGAAGACACTCACAAACTCCTATTTGTTAGTCATATTTAAAGAGAAAGTAAGCAGAACCCGAAAGGGTATTTAATTATTGGTCTAATAACGTAGACTAGAAATAATCCTACCACTTTTGCTCATCAACTGTTTTCTTTTCCATTCTTTTTATTTGTTTTGTAGTGTTTTGAAGGAATCACCAGCACCTTTTTTGTGGAAGCGTTGGAGCTTGTCCCTTGATTATGGTGGTGCTGAGGTGTGGTGAGACCAGCAGCTCTGACCAACTCAGACCGCGCAGCACACGTTTGCAGGACTGAGGAAAGGATGCTGCAGTGCCAGTCAGGTTAGTGCTGCTGTGTGAAGAGATAAGAATTACATGTATATTAAGGAGGTTGGGTCATGCAAACAAAGATGTCTGAAATAATGTCACTTTTAATAGCTAATTGCAGCATGTAGCAATAAGAAGTACAATGTTCTTCCCAAGATAAGATTTGAATGCAGAGGAACACAAAAGAGAAGCTGGCACATTCACATTTTTTGAGACATTATTTTTCCTTTGAAATAAAATTAGCCATGCTTTCCAGCTTGAGTAAAAAAGCTGGTAAATGGCTCTTTCAAACACCAGCCACTATTTGAATGGGCTTTTAATGTATTTTTCCTTCTGGGTAGAGGCTGTGGGCTGCTGTCATGCAGGAGCCTCCCAGAATGCTGAAAAACTCTCCCCAAAAATGAAAGAGGCACCTTGACAGTCTGGTTGATGTCTGGGGATGTCTCAGAGTTATTGTAGGACTGCTGTAAAAAAGGAAGATGTAAAATGATGGACTTGGTTATTTCAGTATTTTAGAGCCTAAAACTCACCAAGGTCTGAGAGTGGACTGCTCTCAGTGTAAAATATGCTGTCAAATGAGATAGAAGTTTTTCTGTTTATGGTGGTTTCTTTCTACAAGTAGCAGGATACGGTATGTAGTGGTTGCTGTTAGGAAATTTTATTTTCATTCCCCATCCTCTTAAAAACTGCCTCCTAATGCAGTTTGCAAGCGGAGAAGCAATGGACCCCCTGTAAAAAGAACAATTTTTCCTACCCTAGGCATTTTTCGAGAGGGCCCAGCCTTTACCACTCAGAACCATTTGGAAACTAAGATCTCTGCACAGCTAAGGCCCATGGCAAGATGTTATGGACATTATTAGTTGATACCATTGCTTCCAGTGTAGACCAGACGTTGTGAGTTACATTGAAAATATCTAGACTTTCATAAACTGAAACTGTAGAGTTTGTTTGAATTTACTTTTGAGAGATGTAATTTATCATAGTCTTTGCTTGACATAATGGAAACTGCATCCAAGGTACATGAACATATTTATCTATTTCAAGGACATAATATTTTTAAATGGCTTCTGTTTTTTAATGTTTCTTGATTACTTTTTTTTTCTCTCATATACCATAACCATATCCATAAGAAATTTGGAACAGCTCACATGTTTCACTGACACAATTTTTTATTCCCACTGAACTAGATCCCCAAATTTGCAGTATCCATTTCTGCCTTGGTGATGTGCCACTGAAGTCTAACAGATACATGGATGCCTCAGTAGCACACCCAGATGCCTTGCAAAATAATCTCAAAAATTAACTACCCAAGGCATAAAATTTACTTGTGCCCTCACTGTAATGTTAGGGGTGTTAATCAGAGGGAAAAGAAGCTGTAAGCTGATTCTTGAGGAATACAGAATTAAAAATATTTGTTTTCAGTGTGTGAGATGCTGAAGACTCACACACATTTAAAACCTTGGCTGTGTTGGAAGGAGGTGCCTGCCTGTGCCCCGAGGCTGCCTGCATAGCGATCAACAAGAGATGGCAGTGTCTGCGAGAGATGGCCCTGCTCCTATTGCTGCATCCTCACTTGCAGCTGGGTCTGACAGAAGGGCGTTTTAACTACACAAAAACACACTTTTTATAATCGCCTCTAAGAATATTATGACAGACAATTAATAATCTGACAGCAAAGTAGCTATTTTTAATGGCTTTAACTGAATGCTTTATTTCATCTTTGAGCCAATCCTCACTGTAATCCCATTACCATAATAGAAGTTTTGGTAGCAGAATATGTGCTTGACTCTCTCTCCTTGTGATTCTCTAATCAGACCTGTGCTGTCAGGAGGGCTACTTGGAGGAGTGTGTCCTTTGCTGATGCAAAAGGTGTCAGGCCTGGCTGGTGCATGGCAGGTTTTCAGAGCCTGGTGGAAATGATCTGCACAAAGGTTTGGTAGTGCTGTAGGAATGGGGAGCTACCCCTGTTTGTTCAGTGGGGACACTGAGGTACACATAGGAGTGTCAGATCTCCTACAGCACGTGACAAAATTTCAGCCAGACTCTGCTGAACTGGGCTTGAATAATTTGCAAGATGAACCTGAACCAGCCCCGGCAACATTTTGGGAGTTTCTAGTGCACCTTTGTTTAGCTGGTCATTGCTGTTTGGTATGTAAGCACCGTTGATCAGGTTTATTCTGCAGGGTGATCATTGCCACAGGTTTCCTCATTCCCCATTGCCACCTGTTGCAGTTTTCATTTGGGAATCTAAAATCTGCTGTCCCTAACATCCAGGGAAAGCCTAACATCTCATCCTTGGATGTGGCTTTTGAAACAAAATAAAGTCACTGGTTGCCTGTAAAGAAAGCTGAGTAGCTTGCAGTAAAAACTATGCTACTTTAGCATGATGTGGAACTGTACAATGAGTTGTTTTCTCCTGTGCTTTGTCATAGCACACAGCATGTGCATCTGAAGAGGGGTTAATAGAGTGTTTTGAATGATCATGGGTAAATGTTACGTAGTACATGGCTTAAATCCAGAAGGTGTCAGATACTGCAGCTGGCTGTGATTCAGGTAAAGAACATGAATGATTCACGAGGTGGGTAGAAGTAGAGTAAGTAATTCTTTCATCTTGATCATTTTCTCCCTGAAGCCAAATATCTTGCATGCAGTGACAGCTTTGTAAAATAGTGTGATGGCCGGTAAGGATAGGTGAAGCTTAGAAGAGACCTGCTAAAAGAGATTTGTTTTGGATGTAAGAGATAGAAGCTTAGAAGCTGCCTCTGTCTTTCTCTCTCTCTCTCTCCTTTTTTTTTTTTTTTCACTTTTCTTTCCCTGACTGCACAGGGGATTGTAAGGAATGAAAATGAACCAGTCCAGAATACTAATATCGCTGCTTTGATAAATCCAAGAGATGTTTTAATTAGGGAGAGGATGCAGAGATTTAGAAGAACTTATTTACTTGTGTAATTTGAAAACCCTGGAAATAATCCTTAGGGGCAGTAGGCTGAGGAGGAACAAATGCAGTTATTTCTCTGGGAAGATATAGTCAGGTTCAAGGCCAAAGCTGTGGAAAGGCAAAAAGGAAGTGTAACCTGTCACTTTTCTGCCTTCTCACTGCTCTATGAATTGTGTAGGCCTATTTAAAATGCCACTTTTCCTCTTAAACAAAACCATAAGACTGTTTTTAGATAACTCCCTTATGTTCACACTGGCCACAGAATTACACGTGGTTTTCTGAGATGGCTTTGTGGGAAAACATCCACATGATCCTGTACATGTTGACTCTTTTCCAGGCAGAAGAACCCTCAGATGAACTTAGCATGCTCTCAACTGCAGCTACCTCGAACCTTCTGGCTTCCTTTAACAGTGTAGATAAAGAGCATCTTCACCTCAGCCAAGACCACGGTCTAGTAAATTAGATGATCCCACTTGGGAAGTGTGAGAGGTGGTGTCTCAAAGTACCCCTGAAGATAGCTGAAAGAGAGGGACATCAATATAATACATTGCTGCAAGCTGAGTCTCGACAGAAGTGGCTTTGTGGTGCCCACTGCTTGTATCATCCGATCACTGGGCAGGCAGAGAAGGACCCTTGGTCTCCGTGCCAGCCCTGGCATCAATGGCAAGTCTGGTTAAAGGTCCTGAGGTCACAACCTCCCTGTGCTTTGATCACTTGCAAAATCATTGCCAGACTTTGGAGTCTTGATAGGGTGATTTACCATAACTTGGTACTGGCATTGACGTTGGATCTGTATCTACGTGTTTTCTCTACTGCTTCTCTCTTCTTCTTTTCTCTTTTTCATTTTTTTTCCCTCTCCTCTCTCTTTATGAGCCCTCTCCTCCTCGGGTCTAATTTCAGGTCATCAGTACAAGGCTTCCCCTGTCTCGCCTCTGCATCAGAAAGGAGTTTCATGCGCCATTGCGAATCATCATTTCCTTCTCTCTTGCCTGCAGTGAACTCCTCTATCATACAATGATAAACTACTTGTATTAAACAACAGAAGAAGAATTTTGAAGCAATAAATAAATCATCTCCCAGCAGAGCACATTGATAAACGTGAACAGGGTAAGCTTTAAGCATTTCCAACCTCAGGAGCCACAGCATGCATTAAGGATTTGATCCAACCCCTCCAAAGTCAGTGAAAAGAGTCCTGCAGGCTTCTAGGAGCTTTGGATCAGGTTATGTGATTTCTGGGGATATGTGGACTATCAATATTCTCTTTCTCCCCAGCTGCCTGTGTTGAAAAGCTAAACAAACCTCATGTGTTCTCATTTTTACACTGATCCCCAACTGGCACCCTGATCCCTAAGTGGTACAAGGGCAAGCAGCTACCTGGACTTTTGCAAATATTGCTAATACCACTTCACTCTCTCTTCCGAAGTGTCGGTGGTAATATTTCATTTTTGGTTTAAACATAGATTTAAAGAAAAGGATTAGCACTGTTTTTGCTTTCTGTGGCTGGCTGTTAATTTTTGACAATTTACATTTTGACTACATTACTTTCAGTGATAATACTTCAATCAGCTGGAATGTTTAGTGTAATTATGAGCTTTGTGAGCTGAAATCCAGACCCACGTTTAGTCAGTAAAAATGTTTGGCATATGATTTTTAAAGATGATCAGAAAGCTGGTTTTTTGTTGTTGTTGTTTACTACATGACAGCAAGTAGTAGAAGCATTTTGAGACCTTTGGCTTTATTCTGTTTCCTTTTTTGTCTCTGGTTGCAGAAGTTGGTGTATTTGGACAAAGGCAGACCTATGGAGACAGGGCAACGTTTCTCAGCAAATCCACTTGCAAGAAAGCGCAAAAGCAATTACAGTAGGTAAACAAGAAAGGATGTTGTAGATCTTGTCCCTTTTTTTTAGCTGGGTACTAAATGCAAAGCTGACAGGATTATTTGATTTCACCCTTCCAAATCCTACTGTGTGTTATCTTTGCAGAATGACTTTTATGTAATCTTTAGTGTGCATAAATGTATGTTAATGCTAAAAATAATGCAAAGAAAGTAAAGTGACAAGCATTGAAAGCAAAGTGTTGTCATGCAAACATCATGAGTGGCTTCTGATTTGGTTTTTGGCTTGGATGCTGCAGGAAATTTGTTATTCTCTTTCTCCGGAGCGCAGTTTAAAAACTCCACTGCTGGATGGAAGGTGGACAACACCCTCTTGGTTTAAAGCACTGAAGAAATCTTTGTGTGATTGTAATGATGGTTTCATCTGATGTAGTTGGATTTGTCCCATATCAGACATTAGTCATAGAGCAAGTTGGAGGGACAGCTCATCTCCAGGTCTCCACCTTTGTTTTCTTGTATGCATTTGTTCCTGCAAGTCTTGTAGTCAATGTGAACTGTGAAGCTCATCACCTCATAATCAAGTCCATGTCCCTATTTAGGGTCACAATGAGAATTTGCATCAAAGTGGGATTCTTCCTGCTTTCTCCAAGGGGCCTCTTAGGAGAAGGATTAATAAGGAGTTCTGTAGCAGCCATAATAATTCTTCATTTTATTGCAGCTTCCATTCAGGGGAACTCTTGTCCCTCATCTCACATACCAGATGGTGCCACAGACTCTGTAGCGAGGGCCTGTATCTCTTCAACACTCCAGCATAACTCTTTATAAGCAGTTAGGAGCTAAGTGATATCTTTTAGAGTCAGAGGTACAGGAGAAAATAAACCATGTTGTCTCTCACTTTTGCTTTTCAGGGAACACAGAGTTCTCCAGGAAGTTTACAAGCAGGCTTAGAAGCACTTATTCCACCCTGACTTAAGTTGAGTTTGTTGCTCATTAAATCAACGTGCCACTTTTTTTGGTCCTGTTTGTGGCCTGCAGTGGGCCCTGCTACTGCTTCTTCGGTGCCTGCTGTTCAGCCTGGCCTGACCTTTCTTCCCTGATCATCATGAGGTCCCAAAGGTAAGCCTAGAAGCGGAGAGCATCTACTTTCAGGTGACAGTTATAATTTGTATTTCTGATTGTGAGTTTATTGTGGAATATATTGAAGTTTGAAGGATTGAAAAATGCCCTCGTTTGAAGGTTTGATTGCGCATTCATTCCTCATTACTGAGTGGTATGCAGTTTGCTGTATGGAGTAGCAGTAATGCCATCAATAATATCTAGTGTAATTAGCATTTAAAGTTAGGAACTCTGGAATCAGGCCAACCGCGTCCAATTTTGCATCTTGGAAATGATGAACAGGAAAATTGCACATGCATGAAATAATTTCACCTTAGGCTTGGGCAACTTTCTAATTATCGAGCGATGGACCTTGTGCTGTTGGAACTGATGGGGGTGCAGGTCCACCTTTTCACGGTCAAGAAAAAAAATCACAAATATCTCACTGCACTGAGGGCATTTCCATACTCATAGTGCTTTAATATTCACAACCGTATTGTCCAACTGCATTTTAATTCAACTCTGTTTAGGCTTCTTGCAATACTGCAAATTCTATAAGCTGCCCACATGCTGTGTAAAGTGGTGTCTTTCATTTGTTTGACATTTACGTGTTAGTAGTACTGCTTGAACTCTTGTTCTCATATTATGAATTGGTAGAAAAAGGAGAGATGGATCATTTCCATATTATGCCCTTCATAATCATAAATATGTTAATAAAACTACTTCTACCTGTACTATAAAGTGAGAATGCAGATTAAACCGTGACTTACAAAAGAGTTTAGCAAAAAAAGGCTGGGTCATCTTTTTTTTTTTTTTATTTTATTCTTTATGGTGGTTGAAGAGCAGCAGAGAGGAGATGTAATCCATTTTAGCTTAATTGTCATTGAAATGGAGTTTGTCAGACACTGTGGGCAAAATACCAGTTCAGTTAAAGTGTTATTTTATCAAAGCTGGAGGGTTTTGCAGAGGCAGATTTATTTCTAGTATCATCCTGGGGAACTTGTGGGTCTGCAGCAGAAAGATGTGTTTTATGCACTGACCTCAGATGTGAAGAGCCCGTGTTCAAATCCTTTGCTTAGCATAGAGGCAAAAAAAGAAAAAAAGTGCTTAAGTTTTGCACTTTGGAGCTGGGATTTCTATGTGAGAACTTCTCATGGAAAATACCTGCTGGATAGATGACTAGCAGCAGTTTTCTGCTATTGTCTTATCCCAAGTTCTGAGTGTTGATTGGAGGGAAGTCGTGCAGCCTGCTTTCCCCCTGCCTTGCTGCAGGGCTTGTGAAAACCACCTCCTCTTCAAAATACCGCTTTGCTTAATGTGAAATAGCCCTGATTTAAGGGACATTGATGCAGCTGGAGTCAGGTTGATTTTAGACCTTTCTGAATTGTTTCCTAAATGTAACATCAGTTGCAGTGAAAAATTTACAGCAGGGTGAGAACAGGCCTTTCAAAATGTCAGATTGTATCTGCAAATTGCCATCGCCAGTAATAAACCTACCTGTCAAGTCACTGGCAGTCACAGCCTATTGGTGAATCTGATTTTTGCTATATACCGTTTCTTGAATGAATCAGAGACAGGACGAAACTAGCAATTCTTTCTCATAATCTCAACAAATTCTTGGGACTGCAGATAAAAGAGAAGCTGAATCTGTCAAATTGAATGCCCTAACTAGTTGAAAACAACCCCGGGGAAATAAAATTATAAAGCCATGCAGTTAAACACTCAAATCAGGGACACTCTGTAAGCTAAGGTTTCTTCTTTAGAGCTGCTCTTCAGCTTGGTTATGTGTGTGGGACACAGTAGTCTCCAAACACCTCTCTTTAAAGTCTTGCTTTGCAGTGTGTTGTTACCCTTCCTGACCGTGTTGAGCACACACATGCAGTGCGATGTCTGGGCTTTAATTCTTTCAGCTCAGCCATCTGATCTGAAGAGGGAAGCAAAATTATAGCAGTAAAACTGTATCCTCTGATTCACCTTCCTGTTCTATTTATGATTTTTGCAACTGGGATGAATAAACTCCGTAGTCAGCTTTCGAATGGCCGGGTGCCTGCTGAGCTCGTTTCTCTGCACGTGTCCTTAGAAGAGAATAGTAAATCTGGCTATTTTTGAAAATACTTTGCTGCAATATTGTAATTATAATTCTTTCGACATATTTTGGCTCTAACTGTGATAAATTGAAAGTGAATTAAAACTGGAAAGTATTCTTGGAGTTGTACCCCTGAAGGTCATGTGTGAGTTAATTAGAAGTCAATTGCATTAAAATACTGTAAAAAATATACGAGCGTGCAAGGCCTGTGCATGGGTGACTGTCCAAAACGCCTTGCCCATCGTCTGTTGATGTCATTTTTTCCTCTCACCAACACATCCAAAAATCATAAAACAAGAACTGCCCGTTGTGTGTGTGCAAACAGTGGTATCAACGTTGAGTGTCCACAAAACGTGTCTGGCCTGCAGTAATGTTGCTCCTCATTAACAGTGGTGGAAATTATCTCGGGTATCTAAACAGGAGACCTGGGCACATGCAAGTGACCTGGGATTGGGCACAGACTTGATGCCACATCTCTGAGCCATTAGCTGTTCGTTAGCCCTAATTTGGTGCCCCTGCAAAATGGACATTTGCTTGGGCAGAAAAAGCACCAAGATCCTACCCAAACCAGCTACCCAAACCAGGGGCTTGAGGGATTTAAGCAGATAGCATCTTGTATAATGGCTAATTACAATATATCTGCAGCCTAATGAAGAACCAGCCTGAACAGAATTGGGAGGCCTGCCAGCTCAGCATTGTGCCAGGAAGCAGCCTGGCATTTTAAACCCCATTTTGATCATTCTTTCCCACTTAACAAAGCACTTGGACATGTGTTTATGAAACATTTCATTGTTGTGGGACATTAAATGTCCTCGCCTTTGGTAAGTTCCTGTCTGCTCTCCTATATTACAGTGCTTCACCTGGTATGTTGGAGAGGGGAATCATTTGAGCACAGTTGTATTGCTGCAGAAAATGGTAAGTCGTGTCTCTCTAGGAGTGTCCAAAAGCATTTACACAGACAATGTTCCTGAAGCTCAGTAATAGCACAAATGTATTGGGGCGTTTCTCAGGTATTTAATATTCTCAGATAACCCCATCCTCCACCTCCTCTGCCTCCCTACTTGTAACTTCTGACAATAGGAATGGCTGTGACAAAAGAAGATGGATTTCTTTCCCTCTGTTTATGATAAACACTTGAAAATCCAACTCACCCGAGAGGCACCCATCACACAAGCTCCCAACATCTAAAGATGCTAGAGATTTTACTGAGAATGCAAATGCTCCAGTGAAGCTGACTTGGATGTTTGTAACAGGAGGATAATTCAATCAGCAGCGTGGGGGAAATGCTGCTGCAGCTGAAATCTGCTGCTAATAGGCTGGACTGGCACTTCTTTTGGGAAACCTGGTGGGATGGGGATGAAGGAGAGCAGCTCCTCTTAGGAAGTTCCCTTAGTGAAGCTGCTCATCTGCTGGTTAATTGTATCCCATGTTTACAAGCTAGTTTCACTGAAAACTGTGTAGGACTGTCACTTAGGAAGTCACTGGGGTAGTGGGAAAATAAAGGCTAGGAAGTGGCAGGTGTTCCAGCAGTGATCATAGAAAATATTGCAGTTCTAGCTGGGTGGTTACCCAGGGCCTCTCTGCAGTGTTACAGAGGTGTGCTCAGTATACACACAACTAACCAGCTTAGTCATAATAGCATGGAGTAAACACTGATGGGTGTATTTGTTCTGTAGGCATGTGAGCTGGTGTGGATGAGCAACAAAACAGATAATTTCCATGCTTGTTTTTAGCAGTAATGCACTAAAGAATGAAAATACTTTTTTTCTTCAAGTGACTGCACTTTAATCCAGCTGAGAAACAACACCAGGCTTTATTGGTGCAGGGAGACTTGCCTTGATCTTTGCGTGTGTAGTGCCTGTTCTGCAAAACGGTAAGAAACTGCAATATTGATGTGACATCCTGAAGTCCTTCATACAAAAGCTCACTCCAACAACACATATATGAAAATTTCCACTACTTTTTGGCCATTAGAGCCTTCAACTGGAAAACGCCAGCTAAGGATTGTTCAACTGCAACGTGACCTGCAGTTTTTCTTGAACGAAAGAGACATTGATGTTGCCAAGTATTGATGCCTTCTGAAAGATGCAGTTAAAGTGTGTTTTTTTATTTACTCTACAGCATCAACTATTGCGCTAGCTCAGTGCCCACGAATGAAGTCATCATTTACTAATAATTATAACATAGAAATAACAGATCCTACAGCAGTTTTCAACTTTAGCAGCAACAGAATAGTTGCGTTATCTCCCTTCGAATAGCATTTACAAAATGGGATGACAAAACATGTTTTTTTTGTGTTTGTGTGCGTGTAAATTAATATTAACTAATGCTCATGATTTTTTTTTTTTATTATTGTGACATACCCCGAGAAGAGTGAAAAGGTAGAAACCCCTTTATGCCCTCATCTTCTGCCCTGGGCTTGGACCATTCCTTCTAGTATTACAAGGTGCTTTTAGACCCTCATCAGATCCAGCTATTCGCCCATAATATATGGCTGCTGCACAGGTGAGATGTGATATTCCTGTTTGTTCTTTTGCATATACCGTGGCATCTCAATTAAACCTGACCGTGTTTTTTCAAAAGCTGCTGAACAGACTATTTTTCGATGAAGAATCTGGCACAGCCCACTAATGAGAAGTTTGTTCCTTGCTGCTGCTAGCCACAGTCTTTTTTGTTTGTTGTTAGTTTGTTTTAACTTTGTTTAAAAGCCGAATAAGTAAATATTGCTAGGCTCTTGCCTTTTAAACTGAAGATTAAATCATTCCCAGGAGGAGTTCTGTCTCTTCTTGTACATCTGTATACCTTAATAGTTGCAGGCTAACATTTTGAAGTGTCTGATACTCCTAAATGCTTTAAATCCTGGGTGCTCAGTTTGACATGCTAAAAAGGCTTGATTTTCAAAAAGTGCTGAACCATCTACTATAGAAAAATCAAGTTCTGCCAGCTGGGTGCACAAAACTGCTAGCCAAATGTCGCTGCTTTATGGTAATAGCTTAGAGTTAGAGTCTGTAACAAGACAGATCATATCTTCTGGAAGTGTTGATGCTGACTTTGAATTTACCAGCAACCCGCTCGGAAAAGGAAGCCACCTTTTGGGCTATAAAAAGATGCAGGAGCTCGGACGGGTGCCCTGCTTCTACCTCCGTGTTAGCTGGTGCAGCCAAGGTGAGGGCAACACAGTGGTCGGACAGGTGTCCCATGGGATCCCTGCCTGGGCAGAGAAACTACCAGTTGTGCCATCAACTGCTGAGACATCAGGGCAGCCAACAGTCTGCTTCGTGGTCACCTTTTTCTCCCTGCGTTAAAATATCTGTAGTGCAAGGAGTGCTCTTTAATCTCGCCTGGGGTAAGTCGCTGCACGTCCATTAGAAACAGGAAAGCTGCACTGATTTATGCCAGCTGAGCACCTGACATTTAAAGTATTCAGTGTGTTGAACTCCTCAGCGGCCTCTTGTTTCTGAGGGGAAATTCTGCAGCTGCAGAAGATGAGGGACGTTGCTGATGGCCTGTCATAAAGGCTGCAAAGCTTCCAAGAGAATAGTGCTTAATTTCAATCACTTTCACATTTAATACTTCATAGTAGAGGTAGTTTATCATGGCTGAGCCTTTTGCTAGTCTGCTACTGTTTCAGTATTAAAGAAGGAGTGTTGTCCTGGAAGGAGACTTCTGCTGTTACGGCTAAGAGAGCTGATGATTTTTCAGCTTGAATGTTTTAAAATGAGCAGCTTTTGATTTGTTGTGGAAATTAGCCATTTAAAATAGATGTTTTCATACCTAAGTAGACTTACCTGGGTGAATCACCAGGTGTGATAAGCCAGGCAGAGCCTTCCTCACTTGGTGATCCATGCAAATCTGGAGCAACACTTCATCAAAGTCAGTAAATGTAATTTAAATAAAGTAAATCCAGTGAGAATGAGTCTGGAATTAAGTCTCATGACTGGAAGCAGTTGAGAGACTGCCACTGTGTGATTTTAATGGCCCACAGGAGAGCATGTCTATAAAAATGATAGAGTGGCACTGCTCGTAATGTGCAAGCTCTGAAGGTGAAATAGATAAAGCTCCCCAGCAGAAAGAGAGTGGATCTGTGAGCCATTTGTAGGACATGTACATGGTGTAAGTGTTGTGAAAACTCCCAAGAAATCATTACCTACAACTGGAATAGAAATCTGGCTGGTAGGTGTGGACATGGACCTTCCTCGACTTCCTGTCCTGTAGGATTTATATGGGTCTCCGCAAGGGCTCCACCACAATGCATGGGCCCAGTTTATTAACAAGGAGGAAAAGAAGGTGAGAAAAATAATTGGCTACTCGGCAAGAGGTCTCTTATGGGAAGTGGGAGGTACACTGGAAAATGCCCATTACCACCACGGCTCTCGCTAGCTTCGTAGCTCCTGCTGTCTGGCCAGATGGCAGGTTGATTGGTGGCCCAGGCAGCCCTGAAGACTTTTGCCAAGAGTTCACTGGCAAAGCAGTGCTGTGGCTTTGTATTCCTTTCTTCCTGCCTTCATGGGATGCAGTCGCAGAAGGCTGTCAGAAAGGCAAAGCAGTGCTCATTTGTATGTCCTCTTTTCTGTAAGCAAATAGAGCTGCCAATTAGTTGGATATATTCTGATTAGCAGATGCTGACTAGAATGGCTTGGGCCTTGGAAGATATTTTCATTCCTTGTTTCCAAGCGAAGAGGTACGGAAAACCCTGATGGCATTCACTTCTGTTGATTTAAATTTAACCTTTATTAATTTTTGTAAATGATGCCTCATTTAGCCTGGAGGATTATTGCCTGAATTGCTTGAGCCTACTGGGCCAGGCGTTACTGATGTAGATCAGCCTGCCTCCACTGACAGCTAATACTCACCAGTCAAGGCTCTGGCATATGCTGTTTTAGCACTTTCTGTTTCTGCTGTGATATTTTGATACTGTGAAAATAAAAAGCTCTCTGATGGGCTCAGGTAAAGCAGGTCATATTTCTTTGCAGAGATGGTGAATTGAAAAGTACTTCCTACTCTTCCTCTTGTGGAGCTCAGAAATGTTTAGGTCTAGATGGGGTGGATTGACTAGACTCACAGTGGTTTGTTGTTGCTGTGGTCGAGAGAGACTTCCAAGATTGATGTGATTCTGGAAAATTAAAGTCTAGCGCTGGCTGCAGCTCAGCGTCATTAATCAACAACAGGGGGGCTGCTGAGTAAAGCTTGTTCGCTGGGTGTTACCAGTGTCATGGTTCTTTGGAGACCCTTCTCTGGGGCCTGTGCAGTCATGTGGACAAAGGGTACAAAGGTATGAGTTGTCTTCTCCTCACCCATGATTGCTTTTCAGCATGGAAGTTCAACCCTTGCACACTTGGGAGCCCAGTGATTTCAGCAAGTGCTAGAGAAGCAATGAGGGCCAGCTCTGGACCTCACATCTTACCCATTTTTTTCTCTGTTTCAGGGTTAAATGCTAGACCCAGTGCTGAGGTCAGCAGCCCCATAGGAATCACCGTTCCTGACTCTCTCCCCTCTCAGTTACAGAAATAAGAGATTCTTGAAGGTCTGATCCTGCAGAAACGATATTCCTCAGAGCACTGTGTGGAATTTGAAAGCATCATTGCCTTTAATAGAACTAGTCTTGAAAGTAAATTTGCTCAGGTGTGTCAGTGTTTGCAGAAGGACGTTTGGATCTTGTAAACCGTCTTGCAGATTTTCAGAGACGGCTTCCGAAGGTGTTGGAGGGAGCACAGTGGGTCTATAACAAGTACCCTCCTAAATTATTTAAAAGCTTGTAAACTTACTTCAGTGAGATTAATACCTTCAGTGTACGGCCGCATGTACCAGGATCCAGTTGCACCCAGGAGGAGCAGGCTGGGAATGTCAGCGTCAAAACTGCAAGTAGGTGCAACTTCTGCAACCCCCTTGGCTGATGCAGATGTGATCCTCAGTGATTTTGCATTGTGAGGTTTGGAGAAAAGTGTTGATAACTAAGATGCTTCTGATCTTCTAGGTCACAGTGCTTGTTTCTTGGGAGAGATGTGTGCTGAAATAAAGCAGGTGTTTAGCCCATTTTGATAAGGAAATGTCAGCTTTACTCTCTGGCACACAACAAAATCAATAAGCTCAACAAAGCACTGAATGGAAGAGCTGTCCAAATAGGCAGAGGGGTGAATCCCCCAGCTCAGTTTGCAGAATAACAGCAGCTCGCAAGTGCTGTGGGCATGAGATTGGAACCGGGGTGCTGCTAAGTGCTTGGGAGTGAGTGCGGGCATTCGGATAACTGCCCAAGTGCCTCTCTGCAAATTGGCTGGAATCGGGCACTTTTGTGGTTCAGACAGGAAAAACTGTGAAATTCAGATGTTACTTCAAAGCTTATGCAAACTTCAAGGGATGAAGAGCCGTTCTGTAGGGTACTAGGCCAAAAACACTTCAAAGATGCATCTACAGTACCTTTGTGTCCTTCTAAACCCACGAAGTGGCTGGGCTTTTAAAGTGAAATCCTTTTGAAGCTTTTTGATTATGTTCATTTAAAATTTCCTAGAAAATAGACAGTTTCTTCTTTAGTCTCCGAGTACATTGAATCATTCTTTATTATACAGTGAAAATTAGACCTGTCTTTTTTTCTCCTCTCTTTTTAGCCTCTTCCCTGCTGCTTCCCCTGTCCAGCCCCTTGTAGTTTGGGGGGAATGGGTGGGGCGAGTGCACGATGCAGGGGGGATTTACAAGCCATTTTCTCCTTCTGCAGGACTGTCTGAGGCTGCATGAGATCCTAGTACAGAGAAGCCTTACAAACAGTAGGTATGATGGCTCCAAAACTATTTCCTGACTCTAATTAATATATGATAACCTGATGCTGACTTAGTTTCACCTTCTTACTCTTCATCCTTGCTCCCCTCCATTCTCTTTCTGTAATTTCCAGTCAACAACTGATATTGCCAAATGTGTGTGATCTCTTCACAAAACCAATTTCTTCCTTTCAGCCAATGGAATATTAAGATTTCTGTCTGCATCTGCAGTAATAACATAATTAAATAAAATAATAATAATAATAATAATAATTCTGGTGGTTTGCAGTGCTAATGTGATGGCCACTGCCAGTGTGATCAGCATGAAGATGCCTTTTGCGGCTGGGAAATATTCGTAATGAATGTGGAACAGCTCAGAGTTTGTTTCTGCTTTTCCATTCCAGGTTAATGTTTTTTTTCTTAAATGTATTTTTAAGAAATATTGAAATAGCTACTAGAAATCTTCCAGTACCTTTTACCGCCTGTGCTGCTCTCCTGTTTCAACTCCTTGAAAAGACCTGATGCTGTTTCCTCCTTGCACTTGCTCTGGCTGCTTACAAAGCTGTTGCCCTTAGGGCGGAGATACTGGAGGAGGTGGTGGGTGCTGCCCAAGTGCTGGGCACGTGCTGGGTGTCGCAGGGCACAAGAGGGGCCGTGTGTTTTCATCCGGGTGCTCCGGCGTCAGTCTGGCCCCGTAATTAAATCCCCTCGCACTGTATTTAAGAGCCCATCCTCCCCAGCCCATTAAAATCCTGTCACTCAGGAGGGATCTTGTTAGCTGCCCGCAGCCGAGCACGCGGCAGCTGCAGCCGCAGCCGGCTTCGAGCAAGGCCCCTTTGCTCTCGCCGGCGCACGGCGTTCTCGAGGCCTCGGCGCTGCGATTGGCACCTCCTGGCCCCGTGCGGCGGTGCTGCGGGGGGATGTCAGGGCAGGGGACCGACCTCTGCGCCCTGGCGCGGGGAGGGAACAACTGTTCCCATGGAGGCGGCGATTTCCTCGTAAACAGGCAGCAGGGCTGCGCGGATGCTGTTTTGTGACAGTGAATAGATCACGCTGAAAACAACAGATGCTGATTTCAATAAAATAATAGCGTTTTCAGGCAATGGTTTTCTGCAACTTCCAAGCGCTTTGCAAGCCTGAATTAATAAGGGGGCTGCTGCGGGTTGTGGCTGTGCAGCCAAGGCCGCTTTCACCGCCAGCTTTCAGTGCAGCCCCTGCTCTTCGCTGCAGCTAATCATAACCTCCTTCACACGCAGATAGTTTAAAAGAAAGAAAAAAAAAGTTGCGCTGGGTTTTGTGAATGGGCAGGCTTGGAATGAGACGCTGGAGATGTGTTATCTTATCAGTTATTGAGTCACCCAGCCACTGGACAGCGCGAGGTGGTGCTGAGCAGAATACGCTTATGTGCAGTTAATAGAGAGGTTTTTGTCAAGTCCTGCAGCTGGAGGAGGCTGATTGAGCCCCAGGCTGGCACAGGCAGCAGCAGTGGCTCCGCAAATTTATGCGCTAGAAGCCCTAACTTGCCATTCCGCACACTCAGACGTTCCCTGAAGAGCTCCAGAAAAGTAAAACGTAAAATTGAATAGGACAGTGGACTAGGGAGTACAGAATGAGGTTGTGTATTTCTCCCCTCAGTAGCACCATGGCAGCGTATATCTATTTCAGCATCTTTTTATTTTCTATTAGGTTGGGAAAAGAAGAGAAACCCATTTGTTTGGGGGCTACGCTCTCGACACATGGCAGGCTGAACAGTTGTTGGGTAATTAAGGTAGTGCAAAAGTGCGGTGGAAGACGATTGGTTTAAAGCTCTGTTATCGCTGCAGGGACAAAAAAGCAGCATTAAAAACATTTCCTTTTCCCAGCATTGTTTTACTCATCTCAGGGCTTTGGGAGCCCTCTATCCTCCATGTCCATCGTTTTCTAATGTTTGTGCTGCAGAGTTCAATATCCTGTGTGCACTGGGTTGTGAGACGTTTGGGGAGATTAGCAGAGGTTTTTGCTCATACAAGCACTGTTTTACAGCCCCTTTTCCTGGTGGCGACACTGATTTCTTGACCTTCCCTTTGGGAGGCAGATGCTCGCCACGCTGATGGGAAGAGGTGGGTTTCCCTGGTGCCACGTCCTCCCTTGCCCAGAACGTCAGTGCGGCCCCAGCCAAGCAGATGACTCTGTGTGTGTGTATGTATATAAGACATATGTATCCATGGGTGATGCCGGTGGCATGTTTTCTGTTTTGAGATGAAAACTAACTAATTACGCTCACTTCAGGGCTTGCAAGCTCTTGTGTTCGCTGCACAGTGATGTGTCCCAGCTCTTGGTTTTGTCAAACTGACAACAAGCAAAGGGAGGTCTGTTTGCTGTGACTGCTCTTGCCACGATTTCTTGGCTGAAAAGAAAAAAATATATATATAATATGTGGTTTTGTGTATTTTTTTTTCTTTTGTAGTGTTTAGCCAAGGTGGTGACTATCATACACAGTCCAAGTAAACTCCAGCCACTGCGAGGTGCTGCTGGGTGCTCGCTGTGCATAAATCTCCCGCTGCCCTGCCTCAAGGTCACTCAGGTATTTCATGCCTTGTAAGTGGTTCTCTCTGTGGCGTGACGGGGAAGCAGTGCTGCCCAGACCCAGCAAATGTTTTACTTCACTGCTCAGGCTCCTTCAGTTCAGAAACACTTGAATTCTACTTTTCTTCATCACCAGTACGAGCAGTAACATATGCAACACGAGAGACCTAGGACAGACTGCTTTTGATACGACCACCCCACAGTCATTTATAAAATAACCCAATATGTAGTGGCTGGTAGAGAGCACATCCCAAGGTTTCCTGTGTCTGGCTACCCTGGGAGGAGAGCATGTTTTGGAATGCAATTTCTCTTCGGACTCTATTTTTTTTGAAGTATTTGAAAGGCAAGTTTTGTATTTCTGTCCTGCCAGCAAACTTGGCTGAGCTTCCCGTCGCTTTTAAGAAGTTTAATCTGCAGTGTGGATGGCACCCTCCCCGTGTTTGATGCTTCTGTAATTTTCTTGCCCTCAAAGTATATTTTTAGAGGGTTTCTGGCCCATGCACAGTTAGATTTGGGTCTTTTCTGCATATCGTGGCTCCTGGAGGCAAGTGGTCGGTGTGTGAAATTCAGTGTGCGCTGTCGTGCCTTTTACCAGGCATCAGGAGGACCAGGCCTGGCAGCACAAAACCTAAACACGATAGATATCCTTTGAAAGCTCTCCAGAGCCACGCTCTGTTTTTGTATCTGCTTAAAATCTTGTCTAACGTATGTGTTGCTATTAAATTCTTGTCTAAAAATTAGATTCTTTGTAACTGCCTTTCGAGGCTGTTGAATTGCCAGTGCAGTTGCTAGAGCCAAATTGAATCTAGCAAGTCCTGATCGTGATAAGCTGTTCTGAGTTGGCTCCAGTGCCTGACTGCTATCCATCTCGTGGGAATAAAACTAGCAGCGCTTTTGGTTTTGGATCAAGCGAGATATTTATCTCTTCATCTGTGACTGTTGTTTTCTGTGAAAGAACAGACCCAGGTCTGTGTATTCACAGTGCAGTTGTAAATTTTATTACTTTGTCTCGATGATTTTCATTGGAAATGGCGAGCAAAATGCTGGGGTTTGTCATCTTGTATGAATTTTACTCAGCGTTTTCCTGGGTTTGTTCTCTAGGGCTAATGGGAGATGGAGGGGGTGGAAATATTTGAAAGCCGAGGTCTTCGTCACCTCTCGGATTGTTTGTGCATATTTTTTTCTTGGAGATATTGGGGATGGCAACAGTGCAAAACAAAGGTGGTGCTCGGAGGCGTTTGCTGTGTGCCTCTGTGTGCCGCGTGCAGCCCCGCGATTCTCTCCTGGGTCGACAAATCAGAGGTGGGGAAAAAAAGGGAAGCTCTGCCTGGAGGAGGCAGAGATAAGAGTTTCGAGGCACCGTTGTGAATTCTGCATTGCTAATTCCTTCAGTTTGTTTGTATTCATGGAGCGAGCTGGTAAAACAAGATGGAATAATCTGAATAATTGTTATGAATAGAAAAACATGCAGCGGGGAGATATAATGATAGATAGATGGCACATTAGTGTGCGAGTTGCAAATGTTACCTAAAGGTTATCGTCAGCTCCTGGTGCAAACAGGCACTGGAAATAGCAGCTGTATGTCTGAAATGAGTGCTCAGGCAGGAGAAGTAGTAGGGGAAAAAGAAAAAAAAACCCTAAGATCCCAGTTTTCTGAGAGCTTTGCCTGCAGATCTTGGGGATTCAGAGGAATTCCTCCATGTGGACGGTTTAAAAGATGGGTCAGAGATCAGGACTGAAGCTTGATGTCTGTCAACAGGAAACCCGGGGTGGCGAGTGAAATGATTTGATGGGGAGTCCTGTTCTGCAAATAAATAAATAAACTTCAAGCTGGTTATTTCATTCTGTATCTTTTTCGGTTCAACAGTTGAACAGAAAAACTGATTGCTCCTCCAACCCTTGTGAAAAGGGGGGAAATTCAGATGCAGCTGGGACCATATTATTTTAATCTGAACTTGCAAGTTAGTGATGGCACGGAGTGCTTCCTGGAGCTGCTTTAAAGATGTGATAGAAACATAAGTATTTGGATATTTGTCATTTGTTTCCTGTTCATAGATTAATTGCGTATAAAAACCCAGGCAGAGATTCGTGAATTGTAAAATAGAAATGATGGCATTCAGTCCCACAAAGTTAAATTAGTTTCTTAGGCTCTGTTATCTGCCTTGATTGCGATCACATGCATGGCTTGGCCCACAGAGCCCCCCGCTAAAATGGATGTTTTGTGAGTGCTGATTTATAGTGTGTTTGCAAAGGGCTCGTTCCTTGGGAATCCGCAACGGCGGCGGCACGAGCGCTGCGGGGAGAAGGGCTCGTCCCGCGCGTGACCACCACTGCCCCTGGGCACTGCACAGGGCGCCTGGGGCACTTCTATGGACATTTTCCTAGCCGCTCAGTTTAGTGCAAAACTGGTATTATTTGCATTTTATTATTCATTTTATTAATTGTATTTTCTATATAAACTCCATTATTTGGATTGCATTTACATCTGCAGTCACAGTTCATTCTTTCTTGTGTGTGCATTTAAACCTAGAGAGTTTCCTTTAGTGTTTTCTCCCTCACTTTCCCAGGGCCGAAGCAGCCTTGCTGAGGCTTAACCCAGGGCTTGCACTAGGGACTTGCCCTGGGCAGATATGCAGCGTGTTGCAGGGGTTCTCCCCTGAGCTGCACCCTGCGGCCTGTCTGCGGAGCTATGCAGAGAAAATGTGACATTCCTGTAACTTTTGCTGGCTTTTTCAGCCTTTCGACTATCCTATAATTCAGTCTAGTTTTCAGTGAATTTTTTTTTTAACGATTATTGATGCAAGAATTGCATTAAGGCCTTCTGAAAAGGGAATAGGTGGCCTGTGGGATTTTCGCCTACGTCTGTAAATCTGAACCAACTACGCAGTTATTAGGCATTGGAATGTGGAGTTTCTGCAAATTCTACATTGTGTGATTAGCTGTACCCAAGAAATGCAGCCAAGACGGGATCAACACTGTCTGCTGCACCTGGGAAAGAGGGAATATCTTCCAGCAGGGAATTTGGGGCCGGAGTCCTTGTTCATCTTCAGGACGAAGGTAATTTCTCTCTGCTGCCAATGGAGGCAGCTGAAGGAAACGTGTAGAGCCAGGCTGAGCGAGTGCACCCCTGAACAGCCCTCTCCTGCTGTTTGCTATATTAGTTTTCCATAAACTCTCATGAAGAGTTTTACTGCTGAAGGTTGGAGTAGTCTCACCAGGCTTTAGGTCAATGTGCTCTGCTTTTTTTGTTGAATATTTTGCCGCCAGGGAGCACTGTGAATCTGCCGCCATCTGGGATTCAATCTAAATCATGATAATTCTCCCTTCATAAAGCTCTGAATGACCTCTGCTGGTCCCAGCAAGATCTGGGCTTTTTGGAGCTGCCTTTACACCTTGTAGGCTGTTCCCAAGGCTGTTCCTAAGGCTGGGATCTCTTCTCGGTCTAGCCCTTTCTTTGCGTTATTAAAGGCCTATGTCCAAGCTGCCGGTTGGTGGCCAATTTATGGAAATTAATGGCTACCAAGTGCTTCAAACAGGTTTGTTAGTTACTAGCCTGTGTGCCCGTGTGTTCTGGGAATGCCACAGACACTGAATGTCGCTCATAAGGCTGTTGTGCACTGAGTTAAGCTTCACTCTATTCTCTTTCATTAAAAAAAAGCTTGAGCAAATAGGTGAACATAAAGAAGCTCAATTTGTGTTTTTCCTGGAGTCTTTCAGCTCAAGTTGAGCTCTACTGAGGAAACATCTAGAGCTCTGATAGCTTCAGATGGATGGAGATTTGTGTATGGCTTGTAGAAGGGAAATGCTGACTTAAAATTAATTGTCAGGTATCAGTACTTAGAAGAAATACTAAGTTTTGTGAACAGAGGAAATAAGTAAGCAAGCATATATATATATATATTTTTTTTTTTTCTGGATCTACTAAGCAGTACTAAACAGTACTCAGAATCACAGTTTCATCAAAGGCAGGATTTATGAAGTATGTAAACATTTTTTCCCAAAAAGCATCCTTTTCTGCCTAGGATCGCTGGTTGACATTTTATCCAGCAACAATGCAGATGTTGGAAAATGATTCCTGAAAATAATCTTCATATTGAAAGCACTATTCAAGAGACATGCGATGATTGCTCATAGGGTCCTTTCTGGATATCATCACTTTTTGTAGGTGACAGACCTATAATGACACTGTTTATAGGTGTCAGTCAGTATCTTATTCTAGAAATTCTTCTCTAATTAAATATTCCAAAGCAACCATTAAAATCTTTAAATGATAGTTTTGTTTGTAAGACCTACTTAAGGTAGTAGAGTTTTCCAAAGCATAGGAAAACTCGCTTTTGGCAGCTCTTCCTTAACTTAAAAATGGACTTTTTTCTTTTTAAAAGTCTTCTGTTACTCGCTAACTGCATTGAAAAAAAAACGACTCTTAAAAATCATTTGAAATGTATTTTAGAAGAATATCACATCATTTATTAGCCGGCAAAGCCTGTTATTGACACATGGGAAGTCTCCATTAAAATATTAAATTATAAAGCCACCAGGAGAGATGCATTAACTCTGACTGCTTGGGTAGGTCAGGGTAGCTGTGTGTTGCAGTGGTGCGTTCTTGAAAGGCTGGTACCATCCTCTGGATATCCGTGACAGCAGCCCAGCGCCCGCACAAATCAAAATTAAAATCTCAGCATCTCCAAAACTCTGAGCTCCGGGGAATTTCACCAGGCTCAGTGAGTTCAGAAGTTTGCATCTGTTGTTCCTAATTATTCCATAATAATTAGTGATGCAAATCCCACTTGGGGGAGATCTTCCTTGTGCTTTTAGAAACTAGCAGCAGAAGACAGAGCCCTTGGAGCTGAGGTTCAGTGCTCAGTGATGTGATTAGGCAGTTTTGTTGGTGAGGATGAGGAGTGAGCCAGCTGCCTCCCCCACTCTCAGGAACACAAAAAGTTTCATTTTCTGCTTGCTGTGAATTTTCTCAGGGCAAAATGCGAACTAGTATCTGCTGCCTAGTGATTTATAGCTGAGGAAGTCTATAATACACTTAATAAATGATCATTTTTGTTTTTGAATACTCAGCTCCAAAGAAAACATGTGAATATTAGAATGATTTAAGATTGAATTTATTTCCAGTTAGTTGGCAACATTTGTCTGGTAATTCTGTTCTAGATGATCCTGTCTCAGATGATGTCTGTCAAAACTGTGGGAGAGGATCTGGGCTGAGATGATTTCAATATTTTCTGTAAATGTTTATCTCAACTTACAAGTTTCTGTTGAAGATGAGGAAATGATGTATTTTTGTATAGCTACAATATCCCCTTAGCTAAACAAGGGAGAATATGAACCAAGCAGAAAAGGCGTATGCCATCTAGCAACAGTTGCCCTTTTCGTTAGCACAGAAGCAGGATAGCGTGGATAACACTGGGGGACAATGTGTTTTGAAATAATAAAATAAAAAATGTTGTGCTTCTGTTATTCTTGTTCTGGAGAAGAGGTGGCTTTGATTTTGCAGTACAACTTCCAGCTGGTGCCTGCACTTTGTCAGCTGGCCAAGTTTTGCGTTGTGTAGAAGTGGCTATTGGGCTTTCAATGAGGGATTTGTTGTTACTACTGTCTCCTTGTGCCAGGCCACCCCTCAAGACCCTGTCTCTTATTTTCAAGTTGTCTCTCAGTAATATATAAAGTGTGGGTAGGTCCAGAAGCGATCAGCTCTCTGGATTGCATCAGGAATTTCATTTTCATGAAATAACATCAACGTTTCCTGCTAACCTAGGTGACGTTCTCTTGGTGTCTCATGAAGAACAGAAGGTCTGGGGACCTCCCAGGGAGCAGGACTGTCACCAGCGTTAGATCAAGCCAACCCTGACGAGACTCTTCCCCCGTTCCTTGTGATCGACTGTGCTCCTTGGATACCTGGAGAACAGCTTCGTGGCTTTTCATGTGTATTCTCAGCAAGGTCCCACAGCCAGGAGGGATCAGAGCCCTTTGCCTAGATGCCCTGCACCAAAATTCACGTTTCGGTTCTGCTCGGGGCAGAACGGGCTCTCCCGCAACAGGCCAGTGCTCATGCTCGCTGCTCGCCAAGCTCGCTCTGCCGCTGCTCGTCACGATTACACCGGCCATTTCATTGAGAACTGGAGGAATCCAGCCAGCAATAAACCCTGTCCAAGCTTTCAGCACTAAGTAGCAGATGCATTTGCAGAGGGTCAGCGTTTGCTGACCAAAGCAAAGTGCAATCAGGAAATCCCTGACCTGATGTAAGGCTGACCAAAGTTTTGCTCCGGGTGGGAATTGCTTCTGCACTGCAGAGTTGTAAATCATCTTTTTACTCCTCTCACCATGCCGTCTCTTGTGATTAATTTTCATCATCATTCTCGTAATTGTTTTAAATCTCCTTCTTCTAAAGTCCTGTAAATACTTGTTTTTTTCTTTTTGTTTTGTTTTGGTTTTAGTTTAGTAAATGTTCTACTCTGCCAACTAAAGAGAAAAACTTTAAAACCCAGTTGAACTCTAAGGAGCAAGAGAAAAAGTACAAGCAAAAAGAACAAATATTAAATCTCCTCCGGGGTTTTTCAGCCCATTTCAGCCAGCCTTATAGCATTTAAATGCAGATACTGGTGTTATGCAATGCGGGCTGCATCCTCACACCTCCTGCTGGCGTGGGAGGTGGATCATGGTATTCTATGCACAGCAGCTACTTCATCTACATCTTACCAGACTGATTATTTAATTTCCACATGGAAATACTTTGATTTTTTTTCCTTCTCTTCCCTATCCTTGCTTGCTGCTGGCTGTTTTGGCTGTGTAATTAATTGCTGAGGTGTTTAGTAGAAGAGGCTTTTTGTTTCAAGATACTTGGTCAAACCTTGGCTGCCTTTGCAGAAAAGTGCAATTCCCCAATTAACCATTAAGTGGGGATGTAAATTAAGCCGCTGGACTAATAGATAAATGGAACTGTCACATGTATAATTGCTAGGCAAAGTGGCTGCAGTTTTCGCCATTTCCATTCATCTGCTGCTGCAGCTTTTCAGCACCAAAATAATAAATCACTGTTTGTTTAGTGAGAGGTGGGGAGCACGGGAGGCAGAGGGAGCTGCTGCATGTGCAGTGAGGAATGAGGGTGCTAGGAAAGCTTTGGGTTGTCCTGGATGCTTTTCCAGGGTGCTCCAACACACATAGACCAGGTGACTGGAACACATCTTTCCCTTAGAAATGAACGGGCTCAGTTTGGTGCATGGTTTTGATACCATTTTCAAGTGGCTCAGTGTCACTTTAGCCTGTCTGTTACCGTGCAGGTGTTTTACAGCCCTCGATTGCGCATTCAGTGGAATACCAACTGGCTGTTTTCATTAGTTAAAACATTCTTTTGGGGAAAACCCAAGATTAGAAATTCAAGTTTTATTAACTATGCCTACAGCAGAAAGTCATCAGAGTTGTGAATCGGTCTCAAGAGCTCAAGAAGCTATAAATCATTCGAGCTCGTTAGAAAGTTGCTTAAGCTCATTTGTTTACTATCCTAAACTTCTCTATTATGTGATATTTTATCCCATGTATAAAATCACTGAAACTGCTCTTTTTCTGAAGTACTGCAGATCTTTGTGAGTATTTAGATTGTTTCCATGGGCGAAACTTCTGAGATGTCACGTGAAGGAAACATTAAACATGAAAAGGAAAAGATTTGGGGGCAGTGTTTGACAGAGTTTCTCAGGGCATTCAATCCCTCAAAGAGATGATAGGGAAATGGCCGAGGCTCCTTTTTCAGAAAATTATGTCACCGTAAGGACTCTCCAGAGCACCCCTGGAATATACTGGCTACCCTTAAAAATACTGACCTTTTACTCTCTCTTCACCCCAAGACTTGCAAGTAGTATTGATAAAGGAGTCCTATTCTGGACTGAAATTCCTACTTTTAACTGGGAATCTCGCATAATGCAGGTTCTGACTAGGTCCAGCACAGTCACAGATCCAATTCAGTATAAGCGAGGTGCTTGGTCTTTCTGCAATTTCCCAATACTGCAATTTTCCCAGAAATATTAACAGATAAAGATAAAGCAATTTTAGCTATTCCTCGGTGGCCTGCTCCGTACTGATTTCAGACTCTTCTTGAAATGCTAATATATCATCCTCACTGCTGTACACTTGCAGCCTGTTCCCTGAAGGGGATTCGAGTTGCCTTCTTAGTAGCAGATTATTTCCTGATCATATTTCTCCCATCACGGAATCCATGTATTCAGCAAGCGATTGAAATGCAATGATCATTTTACAATTTAGCTTTATCCAGCCATCTATTGGCGAGTGATAGAATATTTCAAGTTATTTTAGCTTTGATGAGGAAAAGAGCTCACCAAACCATTAATCACTAGTCAGTTTGTATACAAAGCAAATCAGTGTCTTAGAGCATCTAAATAAAATCCTCTTGGCCTAAAATCCAAATGTTCTTTCTATTAAGGGTGCTGGAGGATGTTTACAGACGCCTTCATATGTCTGCTTTGCTGGACCGTTTAATGCCAATCTAGTGTTAGATTACCTTCCTGAAACTGCTAATAAAATCTGTTACATTACAGTGTTTAGCCGAGGCCCTAGGGCGTCTGAGATGAGATCTCTATCCTATGATGAATCATGACTAGGTGAAAACTCAAACCAGATATTTTTCTACATCAAGTGTGAAACATACTTGCTTCTTAACCCTGCCAAATGATGTTGTAATGGAGAGCTATAGAAAAGGTTTGTTTATTCCACAGAAGAGGTTTCATCTTTGGATGAGGGCAGAGGAATATATACCCTTGAGCTATATGCAGTTGCAGGAAGGCCAGGTGTAAAATGCTGCTCTTCAGTTCTGACAGGGCTGGCACTCAAGGAATGCAGATTTCAAGGGCTGTCCACAGTGCAACATGGTAAAGGCTGAGATCCTATTTGTCTTTCCAGGCCTGCTGGTGCAACAAGCCTGGAGAAATGCATTTCTGAACAGAGGCTTGATACAAAACTTTTGGAGGGGGTAAGTTAACATTCTCGTATTTCAATGGGATTATAGATGTTAAGCTTATGGAGCAAGTACTGCAGGAATGGTGAATGAAATGGTCCCTGGAGGACATTTCCCTGTATAACACCACAATAAGAAGACTAAGATTTTTCCAAGACTGATGTGAACCATCAGAGCTTTGTGCTCATGTCGTTGATGGAGTAACCATTCTGCATTTATTGCTCAAATGTCCTTTAACCACTGACAAACAGTATTTTATAACTATTGGTATTCTTGGAAGATTCCTCTGGAAAACATTCCAGTTGCTTTGTACAGGGCACTTTCGGGAGGTCTTGAGCACCGTGGATCGATAATGAATAGGACTGAGCTTGACTCTTTGCTGTTTAGTACTTTATGCAGTGCTTTAAATCTGGCCAGTGAGAACAGGATACAAAGCGACTCCCAGACAGAAAGTTGAGTTTATTTCTGCCTGTCTTTAGCTTTGAATTGCCACCAAAAACTGGAAATTATCAGGAGAATAAGACGTACTCTTCATTTTTCCCAAGTTATGTGCCTGATTTCCTTTACCTAACTTCAGGGAGCAGCAGATGAGCCACTCACCTAGACTTTCCTTATAATCACTGCTAAGAAATAGGCATTCCCAGAGCATGATTCACTTGACCCGTTTCAGATGGCTGCACTAGGAGGAGGTGGTGGTATGCACCGTTTCTCCCTACCACCACAATGGGAGGTTCTGTGTGTCTAATTCAGAGGTAGGCATCTAATCTCTGCTGACATAAATCCTAGCCCATATCCCTTCCTCTCCTCATGTTAGAAGGGATCTTTTCCTCTAAAAGGGCCAACTGATTCAGACTGCATGTGTGTTTTTTTGGCAGGCGAGGCAGTGCAAAAGCATAAAGCTCAACCGTGGGACAAAGTTTGTCCCTAGACTTACAACAGGCAATTTTCAGATTAAAATGTGCACATTTCTGAGGCTTGCTCCTCCTGGAGGAAATATGTCCAAGTGCCAGATGAATTACCCTTTGCAACAGCTTTGTTTGTAGAGTGGGGAGGAAATTAAGGGTTAGTCTAAAAAATAAAAAAAGCTTGGAAAATGAAATGAAGAAGCTAGAAAAAGGTGAAGAATTGTTAGACTGGATGAGCTTTTTATTCTCTTGAAAACTCTCTGCTCTTATGAATACCAGTGACCCTTGAAGGATCTCTTTGATTGATTGGACAACTCCAGCTAACTGAGGAACACAGCTGTACATTTTTCACAGATCCTGGAGACAGACCTGCTAGCTCAGGCTCAGTAGCAACTTGGATGGCTCTTTTCTAACCCTTTTGCACTCCTAATAGGTATTCTTCAAGCTGCCAAAGGAGGGATAATGAAAACCAAGCCAAGGGAGGTCTAAAAACCTCACTCCATCAAGGACAGTGTCTGCTCTATGAATTGTCAGGAAAGGTTTAGTTATTGGCACCGTCTTCTCTCCTGGAGGCAGGACAGTCAGGCAACTGAATTCACCATAAATTTTCCTGTCATTCATCTGCCAGGAGTATTTTTCAGAGAGGCTGCTGTCCTATCCAGGTACTCCCCTTTTGTAATCGAATGATGATTTATTATCCAAGCAATGAAGAAAAATATATTGCCTTGGAATTTATGAATGCATAATGGTATGTGAGCCACAATAATGAATCGCTCCTTTCCCTCCCCTCCCTTCCTCATGTATATTTGGATGTTTATTTCCATATAAATTTCCATTTATTTATGTTCTCCTAAGCTCTTCTTCAGAGAGGGGATTTCCCAGGTTAGGGTGCTGGAGGGTCTGAGATATCCAAGTTAAAGAACAAGCAGAGAATCTTTCTACTCCCTTTGCTTGGCTGCTGCTATTCTTGCTCAGTATCCTTGTCTGAACTATTGCTGTCACATCTCAGGCTCCTGCAAGTGTTGCGGCCTCCACAGGTTGTCTTGCTGAGAGGAGGCAAGGGGAAGCTCGAGGAGTGTTGTGGATTTTATATCTATCTATCTATATCTATCTATCTATCTATATATTGTTAACTTGTTTAAGCAGATTCAGTGACATGGCCTTGCCCTGTCCTGCCCTGTACACTTTGGAGTAGATGCAGGGTAGCTCCATGATGGGCAGAAATGACTCCAGCTAAGACATACCTTGATTTTACCTTCTTCCCACCTCTGCTATTTTACTGGAGAAACTTCTAGCTAGGACAACTCTTCTGTTTATTTGCAGATACTTGGGTGACACTTTCAAGCTTCCTCAGTTGGTAACTATTATGCTGTACTTGAGATGTAGACAACAAAATGTATTAATGTCAGAAGAGCTTCATGGTGTTTAAAGACCTAGAATCTCCTGAAATTCAGGAGACAGATATCTAGTATGCAGAAACTCCATCGAAAATCCCAGACCAGACCATTTTGTGGTCCTTGGTCCAAAGCATTTCACACGAAGAAAAAGAAATATTGCCCAGAAGATCTGTAGGGAGCAGCAACCCACAGTTTGGGTTGTTCCATCCAAGCCTTAGAAGGTAGGAGAGGCTTCATCCCTTTGGGGCTACAGCATGTGGCTCTGAAGGGATTAATAAACCCACTGTATTTCCAAGAGTGCTGTAACAAGACAACATAGCAAAAGCATCTCAAACAGTAGAGCTTTGGCCAGAGGCAGCTTTTTAGTGCCTGGAGCTGCACACACACTGGTGCTCTGAGCTCGCTTGAGACCAAGGCAGTCTTCAGCGAAATGAAGACATTACTGGAAAAACATAAAACTTTATCCTTCCTTGCAGGCTGCATTTGCATTTGAATGGTTTTTATTCTTTTCATGCTCATAAAAAGTGTTATATTAAATATTAATATGGTATTTTTCTCCTGTTACTGTACACTTTCCACACACCTGGAAATGAACTCCATTGTAACCACAATACCCCCCCTAAAAGAAGACAAAAAGCCTATTTATACTAATGGAAGAATATTGAAAAAGCAGATTTAAGAGTTTTGTATTTCCAGCGGCCTGCCAAATTCCTTGACTGACATTACTACAGACACAGGCTCGGCTATCTCTGTGTTCCTTTGTTATGAAAATGCAGCAGGGCAGGCAGGGCTTGGTCCAGCAGCAGAAGGGATTCTTGCAAACCTGTTTAAAACAGGGAGCTCGGGGAGGATTGCTCTCAGGAGGGGCGTCCTCACAAGCGTGAAAATTTGGATTGGTGCCTCAAGGTGAGCCATCCCTGACCCCCCCAGCTGCAGCTCTTCCCCCAGTGCAGGAGAGACGGGAGAGGGATCAGGTGAATTCCCCAGAAATTAAACTTCAATTTGGAGCAACGCACAACAGGCAGAAGAAAATTTCTTCCTAGGTGTAATGAACTTTAGACACATAATACCTAAAAGCACAGTGATTACACTTTTGTGTTCTTAATATAAACCCTTCTAAGATATTTTAGCTGTAGTCCCTCATTAAATTGCTATTTAATCTGAAGGCTTGTCATGGAAATTCTATGTCAGGCTTCACATCTAAGAATGAAGCCATTCTTACTCAGAGGAACTAACTGATTTGTTTAGGCTTGCCATGTTTATTATGTCAAATTCTTCTTGCCAGTCACTTGTGATTAAGTAAAAATAGGGAAAAAAGTCAATTGCATGGTCCTGGTTCAGTGGTTTGTGCTGCCTGCCAGCTGACTGATCTTTCCAGGTTGACCTTACACCGGAGGGAAGAGCTGAAAGACTGAGGACCATCCCAGCGTGGTGCACAGGAACTGCGGATTCAGGTAAGCTGTATGTTTGAGTTGCACATGTTAAGCTAACAGGCCATCGTATTTACAAGACTTGCCTAAACGTTTAAATCTATTTTGTGGACAAAAGGATTTTAAGTTAATTTGTTTTGCTGGGCGAATAATTTAAGCAAGTTAGCATTGTGTTGACAGAATTATGATGAAGCGCGCTTGGTCCACGTAAGCGGTTGGACAGTTAGCAGATTGCATTTTCTCCACAGAACGAAGTATGTGCCAGGACTGTCAAACAACACACTGTCCGTTGCTTCAAGTCAAGAATCCCAAATCCTCTTGTCCCCAAAATGAACTCTAGCTGTTAATTATTATTTGTTGATAAAGAATGCAGAGCCAGATGATCCTCTGTTGAGAATTGATAAAAATATACCTAGATAATATATAAACACATGCATACGTACATATATATGTATATATAGACACACACAACTGTGTGGCTTTGTTGTCAGAGAGCTAATGTCACAAAGCAAGTGTCTGGCAGGGAAGAGAGCTGATCCAAGCTGGGACTGGGATACCCAGACGAGGTCTGGGCATCATGATCTTGTTGAGGAGGAACTACCTGGTGTAGAAATGTAGAACGTGAGGGCTGGGAGTGGTGTTTCCATCAGTGGTATTTCCAGCAGGAATTCAACCCCCTACGAGTTTGGTCCAAGCACGTGAGATGCAGTAGTTTTCGTGCCTTGAACTGTGTCATGAGCAGAGGTAGCAGATGATGAGCAAGGAGAGGACATGTTGTATTCCGGTCATTATGACTCGGAGCTGAGATGGAAAGAAATTAACTCATTTGTTGAACCCCTATGGGGAAACACCTCTCAGACCTAGATCTGAGTCTGGTGGAGCACATAAGCCATACTTTCCTTTTGGACAGGGACAGATGAAGGTTGTCTTCTTTGAGCTATGTGCTCCATTGGAGATGGAAATTCCAGTTATATACAGATTTTCAACACAGTTGGACTCATCTGAAGCCCACTAATGGCAATTTTTTTGCTGATAAAGCGTGGCTCAGTTTTGAAGGTGGTGTCTGGGGTGTCAGTTCTCCACACCTCTTGGGTAATCCTGGGAACATGATGGAAAAACATGTGTGTTTTATTCTGAAAAATGACCTTATACTTGTATTTTTATTTTTCAAGCAATCCGCCGAGCAAGAAAAAGAAATCACTCATTAAATATGCTGTAAAAATGACATCAAATTCTTGCATTTTTCCCTTTCCCTGTCTTCCTCTATGCTTTTCAGAAGTTTAAAGCCAATGCAAGGCAGGAAAATATGAAATAAAACTGTGAAGAACTATGACAGTGTCACAGGGTAGTAACAAAATTCATTCTTCTAATATATTTTCATGTGCATTCAGGAGGAAATGACCGACTGATCCCCAAGTTCAATTATACCATTTAAAGTACGCTGGCTTTCAGCTTAGCTAATTGCCAGAGAGGCCAAGAGGAGAGGAAAGCAGTCCCTTTTCCACAGTGTTTTGTCTCAGTATTCCAGTGAGTGGCAGCGAGGTGCAGGAAGAGGTGCAGCGGGGAAGGAGAAGCGAGGTTAAAGGCGTGAGAGCTGTTCTTCCTAATGAGGTTTGTCATTTACAAGGGCATCATCAGCCCCGTTCCCCATGAGGAAGCGCTGCTGCCAGGCGCTGTTTGCACGTGGTTTTGCAGAGCACCAGCTTTTTGAGACACGGCCCCATGCCCGTCGCTCCAGAGCTTGGCTGGCCACGGGCTGCCCCAGCTGCCTGCGGCCTCCGTGGTGTCACCAGGTGACAACCTTGGTCTGGCAAATCAGCCGCGCCAGTGTCCCTCACCGCTCAGCGCGCTCGCTAATGACTGCGTATGTGAGTGTTTTGCAGGCCACTGGGAGCCCTGTTTCTCCTCCGGGAGCTGAGCCGTGATCGTCAGCGCAGTGATCCCCATGTCCTTCGTTGGCAGCACTGCAGCAACGTCAGCCCTTTTGGTAGCCGCTTCCAGGACAGTGGCAGCCGAGCCCCAGGGGGACCATGGTGGTGCTGGGAAGCCCGGGGAGAGTGAGGCAAATTCAGAAAAATGAGGCATTTTCACTTGTTTATCTAGCAGAATCCCGAACTAATGGAGCTGTCGTTATAACCTGACAGGTAGGAAACAAATAAAGGGGGCAAGATACGTGACTCGAGGCAGCGTTTGTTCGCAACTGCTTCGCTATTCACATGAAAAAAGAAAAAAAAAAAGTGAGTGCTGCGAGTGCTGGGGCTCCCTTATTGCAATTAAGGGGGAAAAATTCACACTCTGCACAGGTGACCATTTCAGAGCAAGACTGGAGAGCTTCTCTGGCTCTGAGTTGAGTTTTCTAGTATTGCCACAGGGAATTTCAAGTGTACAGGAGGTCCACACTGCTTCCCTGAACACATCTGCTTAAGAATAGCGCCCAACTCCCCAACCCAAGACAGAAAGCTATAAATGCCTCTTGACACAACAAGTATCAATGCCTATTGATAGGGATTGTGCTCTGTAGGTATTGATAGTTATCGGTGTGTATTGATATCAATATCTGTTGATATTTATCATTATGTTTTGATATTGATCTCTATGGCTAGGTAAGGAAATGAGCAAGTGTCAGTGCCTGTCAGTACCAGGGAGGGTCAGTGTTGGTATTGGTTGATGTCTATCAGTGCCCGCTTTTCCTGCCCAGCCTTGCTTGTCACCTCATCTGGAGCTACATGGTGGGGAGTGGGTACATCACCTGGAAAGGGGTATTGGAATCAGGTTAAACTTCTATTAAAGCCAAATGTATTTTCTGGTTCACCTTTGGCTTGGTTAAGGCCCCACTATGGCCAATGCAGGAAGAGATTTCACGCTTCTTGACCTGGCTCTTTCCTGAAGTGAAGGCTCAATTATTTCAGCTGGAGGGGCAAGAGCAGCAGTGGGAGCTTGTTTCCCTTTTTACAGCCTCACAAAAAAGCCTGGGGATGGTGCTTAGAAACAATAGGGTTGACTCATAAGGGGTGACTGTATGTGACTCATAAGATGTAGGATTATTCCAGAGCCTTAGAAGTACATGGATGTGTGCTGACACCTGCGCGGGGAGGGTTATGTTTGGTACCTGGAAGCAGAATTGCTTTCTGTGGGTTTTGAGATGTGACTGACATAAAAACTCTGTTCCCCAGCATTGTGTATATGACTTACTCAGTGGCCTTTCTAAAGTGTCCCCAGCCTGTGAGGCAATGCAGCGTGGACCCTGCTTCCCACATCCTGTGGTTGAGGCCCTTCTTTGCCTCAGCTCGGAGGCACGAGACTGGCTGATGGGAGTCTGCAGCTTTTTAATGAAATTGAAATCATCCACTTGTGCGAGAGGCGACCTGGGAAGGAAGGGTCCCAAGAGAGTGGCTGGCCTGGGGAGATGCACGGCTAAGTACTGGGATTTTTGCACTGAATGGAGGCTGGTTTTGAGCATTTGCTGTGGAAACGAGGAAAAGCCTGCTCAGAAAGGGCTGTGCAGCAGAGGTCACGTCGCCAGGATCACTGGCCTGTCCCTTGGAGCATCTCTGTTAAGCGCCACGTACTCCGGGGTGACAGAGACAGGCGTTTCCATTGCTGCAGCCTCTCCAACACGCTGCTGTGATCAATTAGCTGTCCTTCCCCATTAGAGAAGACACCGTCCCCTGGTGAATGTTGTCCCTGCAGCCGGACTCACTGCTGCTGTGGCCATGGAGCTGCATTTGCAGCTCCTCGTTCCCAGGTGACAGCGAGGAGAGGCAGCCTGATGGGATTAATGACATGAGGCCACTCACGGGGCTCTAGGAAAGTATCGATCTGTTTCCACTGCCCGTGTGTTGTTTTCCTGGATTATAACCAATGCCACCTCTTAAAGCAAAGAAAGCTCTCAGGATTAAATGTGCCGACACTCTTTTCAAGTGCTGCAACACGTAGTGGCATCCTGTCCTGCTAATTTGCAGCTCAGAGACGATAAAGATCTTAAAAGAAGAGATCGGGATAAAAGGGAGCAGTTCATTCAGCTGAAAAGGTAGCAAATGTTAGAAGTGTCCCCATGTTAGAAAGCACAAAGGGCCAAGAGCTTGTACTGGGTGCTTAGCAGAGTCCCATGTTCATCCTTTTGTGGTTATATCAAAATCAAAAGCATGGAAGGGATTTGGCAATAAATTGAGAAGGTTTTAACTTCTGCAGGAGTTTTTAAAAACAAATGGAAAAATCAAAGTGGTGCCACAGACCTTTCTCTTCAGGAAGGTTCTCTGAAGTCATCTGGAATATTTGGCCAGTTTCTGTTCATTTTCAGTTGTGTCTTAATGTACCTTTGGAAATATGTGGTGGGGAAAAAATGTGAACTTTCCTGATGTGGTGAAATTCAGATGTTGTGGAAGTAAAAGTCAATGTGACTCTTGGTTTCCCAGTTGAAACTAGTACTAGGAATTTCTTTATGTATCACTGGGATGTGTTTTCCATTGCTGATGAGTATTTTTTGCTGTAGTTTTAAATTTGTGAAGCAGTATTCCCTTGCGGGACAGCTCTACAGCCCCACTGGGACCTATTTATCTATTTATTTTCCTTCAGGAAGATTTTCCTGGTGTTTATTCCACATTTTCCCTAGCTCAATACCAGCCCATCATTCACAATTAAAACTGGCTAAAATGCAGGGAGGTGATTTCAAAGAACCACCTTTTGAGAACTGAGAGTTGAGAATCTCAACAAATTTGAGAATTTGTTCAAAACAAACCACAGGTCTCTAGTCCTGTGCAGGTCCCGGCCCCATGAGGGAGGAACAGCACCGCAGCAAACCCAGCGAGGACTTGGCTCCTGCTTTTTATGGAGGTGGCAGGGAAAGGCAGGCGGATAAAGGTGGTTGCTTGGCAGTTCCAAACACATCGTCCTTGGCTGCGGCTTTTGTTTAGTGCTTCTCCGTCGCCGTGGAACAGAGGAGGAGGAGGAAGAGGAAGCATCACTGCCTGCTGCGTAACTGCCTTCCCTGCCTTGTGGCTTCCCTCCTGTCCTGAGTGCTGAGGATTGGAGATGGCACGTCCTGCCGTAAGGGTATGGAATTACTTTCATTGCTAAATGAGACTGCTGCAAATAGGTGACGAGGTGGATATTTTGCTTAAGCCAAACAGCTTTGGTCGCTGTGCAGGACATGAGGAAGGGTGTGGGCAGCTGTGCGTGAATCACTACAACGTGTCTGATGGCACTTTCTTGTACTGAGGTTTCCTGGAACCTGCAAGTCTGTTTTCAGTTGCTTTTAATTTTGCCAGACTTTAATTGCTTGGGTTGATATTTTTCTGCAAACACAGCTGTGGACTGATAATTCAAGATTATTATTATAATTTTAGGGAAGTCACCTGTTTTTTGGAAGCAGGCGGCTGAGATCTGTTCATTGTTTGGTACCTAGCAATGAAATTCCAGAAATGTTTTCCTGAGAAATTTGTGTCCTGTTCAAGTGCAGAGGGAGTGGGTGAGAGGGGAGCTCAGGCCTTAGGTGCTGCAGCCCTGAAGGTGCCAGAATATCCATCCCTTTGGGCCCTATTCATCTTCCATCTTTCTCCCTTTCTTCTGTTTTAATTTTTCGAATGCTGAAATGAGCGGCTTTGCAAAACACACAGCATGTTTTCCATATGGTTCTGCCCAGTCTCCAAGTAATTACAGCCTAAACTTGGCAATGCTGCATCTGTCCCTAGCTGTAAAGGGGGCCTTGAAGAGTTTTGCCTTGGCGAGCTGTAGTTGCTGCTAGTTGCTCCTTTCGTGCAGACGCGGCGCGTGGGACTGCTCCTGCAGCGCCTAGCTGCTCCAATGGGAAGGACTTTTTCCAAAGGATTGTTAGCTTGGATACCCACAAACCGACCACACGGTGGGAAGGAACCCCTGAGAAAAACCTCCCTGTTCCCTCGCAAGCAGTACACGTGGCAATAGCTGGCAGCGTCAGCGGGCAGCACGGCCGGGGGCTGCTCTTTCTGTTGTCATTGCAGGGCTGTGTGGGGCCAGAGCTGAGGCCAGCACGTCGGTGCCACGGGGGCTGGCCCTTTGCAGACGTGTCCCTGCGTTGTCCCAGGGGTGCAGTGCAATGGAGGACACCGAGGTCCCGGCACGGCGCAGGATGCAGAGCAGCAGGGAGCAACAGGGGACACAGCCAGCGCGGCCCTATGAGTTCCTGGAGCTGCTGGTTCTGTAAGTGGTCTTTGCTGCTAATCATAGAATCATTTTGGTTGGAAAAGACCTTCACGCATGGGAACCACCACACAGTTATTTATTGCACATGCAGCAGCAGCCCAGAGCCTGCTGCTCAATACCCGCTGGATTAGGTATCTGCTAGAATTTGGCTGCTGGAGCGCTGAGGGGCAGGAGTGCAGCCCTGACCAGGACAACTCATGTGTCTGAGCATCTGCTGCACGAGGAGATGAAATATCAGCTCATATGTCTGGGATTTCTTATCAGGTACCTCCATTTGCAGTACTGCCTGCTCCCAGACACACAAGCAGTATTTTATTGCCACGGTTGGGTTTGGCAGGTAGCACTATCAGTGATGCCATCTGTGTCCCCTCACTTAACAGCCTACAGTCAGGCTCCTCCTACCATGCTGGAGATCTCCCTGGTTAAGGGAGAAATAAAGCTTTAATTGCACACTCCTAGTTGCACCCGGGGCCCCAACAGTGTGCACAGTTCCCGCCACCTCCCACCCCCTTTCCCTGCTCCAAACCCTGGATTCCTGCAAGCTTCTTTCCCAGTTTGCTGCCCCAGGCATTACACAGGGTGAGCTGCAAACAACAGGACAGCGCAAATGACACATCTTCCATTTTCTGGTCTTTTCTGGTGAGAGTTGGGCTCAAATGTCCCATTTTTCTGCTAAGTGTGGGCTACGTAGACAGCAGATGGGAGGGATAAAATTCTCCATTTACGTCTCACATTATCTGCTCCTCATTGTAGTGCTCTGCCTGCTGGACCATGCAACCCCTTGGGCCTGTGATTAGTTCTCTTCAAGAGCAAAAGACTTAAAGGCAATCATCAGTTCAATGAGGACGTTTCCACGTTGGGCGGCAATGCTCGGCTTAGCTCTTAGCTGACTTAGCTCTTGCCCTGTGAACTTGAAAGAAGATGCAGGTCTCATCACTTCACTGTGATTTTAGTGTCCCCAGGCTGCTTGGGAGGCAACGTGGGCACAGCGTGAACCAGGCCCTTGCAAAGTAAAAGAGCATAAGTGACACGAAGGTCATGCTTGCGAACCCTGCTAATGCTTATAATTGCCTTTCTAGTAGCTAGAACAGCAATGAAAGAGAAACACTCTGCTTAAGAGCTGAGAAGGAAGAGTCCCCTGAAAGCAGCATTTTAATAGAGAAGACTGAATTAAAAGTGAAGGAAATTTTGCAGTAATTCTCTTGCAAATTGTTCTGGACATGTAAATAGTGTGTGGTGCATATTAGCCACATAGGAGTCTTTGTTATAGACTGAGGAGCTTCAGTGGTGACCCGCCGTACTTGGTAGGATTATATCCATTAAGGATCAGTTATACCATTCTACAGATGTAGATGCATAATAATAGATGGTTTTACTTGTTTTACTTAGTAAAATTTGTAAGGTTTTGGCAGTCTGGAATCCTTCCTCTACCCAGCTACATCTCCTGTGTTTCCCTAGCACAGGGGCGCACTGAGCATTTTGTCTGGAGATTATAGGAGAACACAGAGGAAAGTGGAGGATTTAAACTCGCTAACTAGAAATCCTACCTTCCTGTTACCTGGAAGACCCTTGTGCCTTGAGATACTTCAGCTACCAAACTCACAGTAAGATTTAGATTTTTTTTTTTTATTTTGTATGAGTAGCAATGGGCATTTCTGCAGCATTTCTTACACATTCACCTGAAGAAGCTGCTGCATGTGAGACCCATCAGCATTTGTTTGGAGTCACGGTGGCACTGCTTGGGTCTGATGCTTGGGAGCTTTGCTCTGTTGCTTTTACAGCCCACGATGGATTTGCCTAGAGAAGAGCAATGCACCGGCATATATTGAGGTGTGACTCCAAAATGCTGCGTTTAATATTGTCAAAGACCCCTGGAAAATAACAGTGGAGCGTGCAGTTGTCAGGGGAACAGGCTGGGTGCACATTTGTTGGCTAGTGGTACCTTTGGGCAGGTTACAGCGGGAAGATGGACTTAAATATATATATGTTCAAAGTACTAGTGTAACTACATAAGTTTCCTGTTTGGGCAGTCCCTTTTTAGACAGGGAAACGAGGGAAGCAGCGGTGAGCAGAACAGCCTGGGCATTTACATGTAAAAGGCCATAGCTTCTCAGCGTGGAAGATCACCCTATTTTATCAACCTTATTTGTAACTCGGCCTGTGTTTGGTGAAGAGATTGGTGCAAGTGAGGCAGAGGAAAGGATGCTCTTATTAGATGGCTCCACAACTGCATTAGTGCATGTAATTATTTGGAAGCAGGTATGATTGCAGCTGTCTTTGTAGTCCTAGGCAATACTGAACAAGTCATCTGCTAACAGGGACTGTACATAGGGAATTACTTCAGCTATGTGGATGACTGGGCACTTATGTATATAAATCTGCAAATGTGGAGTAGGTTGTGAAATTTATGAATGCTTTAGCCCTTATAAATTTTTATCAAGTGTGGCCTTTAAAACTGAGGTTCTTTATTAGCGTTACATGCACATTTTCTTTATTGTTAACCCTCTGCTCACCCTTTGGCTCACAGGGGAAAAAAAGAGAGAAAATAAATGCTAAAGAAAAGGGAAAGGGAAGATTTAGCTCGTTGGATAAATGTAGTTTAAGCAGTGTTAACCATTGATTAAGGCCTGGTATTAAAGATTATGTAATTCTGCTGAAAGGAATTTGATGGAGAATGTTCCCATTAAATTCTAACTGCCAGTATTGATAGAATAAAACATTTATCAAATAAATCTCTGTTTACTAGAGCTAGGATGAAAATCTATTACTTGACATAATGGTACTGCAATACCCTAGATACACATGTTGAGGAAGCCAAGAGGAGCTGGATCCTTTCCTCCTGCATCTCCGTACTTTCCTTCCCTCTTTTCTTGGTCAGGATGTCCTCTCTCCTCCCCGGCTTGCTTTCCTTTTGCAGAATAGAGACCTTTTTTTCTCTTTCTTCTTTTTAAAAGAAGGAAAAGTTGCTGTTAGGATTATGTCCTATTACCTAAAGTGCTTGTTCTGCTACATGTACACGTAAATTTAATTATATCGGCCGTATGAAAGATGCATGAAGTTTCACTTTTGGGAAGTATGCCAAAGACATCTTCCGAATGTGGAGCTGTTTGATGTAGGCTTCTGCATGGTAATTGAATTACTGATCAAGTGCTGTATCAATGAAATAATCTTGGTAAATTCTGTGTACTTAAGTAACTATAGCCTTGAGGCTCTGGTAACTGGAGTAACCCTGTTATTGATTTTTTTTTGTTGAATATGCGTATTTTACATGTTTTAATAAAAATGTCCTGCTGTAGCTTTTCTATGTCCTTGAGAATGGAGGCTTTTTTTCAGTCTTGCACGAGGGATTTTCCTAATGCTGCTTATAGTACGGGATGGCTCAGGCATCCTCTCCGTGCCCCATTGCTGCCTTCCCCCCCAGCCTCCATTGCAGTCGTGCTGTAATGCTCCTGTGGTGAAACTCCCTCCTACCTCCTCTCCTGCACCTTGGCATAGGAAAATAGACCGTTCTTGTTCTGTTCTCATTCCTTTCTGTACAAAACATCCCTCCTTTAATTCTTCTGGGGGGTTGTGAGCAAATCCATCCTGTCATCTCCATTGCATCTCTCTAGTCTCCGATCTGCCCCCTCTCTCCCCTTTGGACTGTCAGAGTGACTTAGGGTCAGAGGATGAGGGCAGGACAGTAGCAAGTATTATTTGGGTTTGGACTGAATTGCTTTGACTTTTCCCTCCATTCTTGGGTGCTGATTTTTCTCCTCTCTGGTAGGCTGCACAGTGGTTAAGCTCTGGTGCAGGGGAGCAGTTAAACTGGCAATCTGCACAACGTTGCCGTCAAATTACACAGGAAAAGCTAAAGAAATAGTGAGTGTGGCCCTGGGATCATTTCCCATGTGAGCAGTTGCTGACGATGGCCAAGATGGCAATGCACGATGCAGTGTCTCCCTGAAGATATGGCCATGCAACCAACCCACTCATATATAGGGCTGTATGTGGTTTGTAGGGGTTGGACTTCAGCAGGAGTTACTGTGCAGACCTTTATTATGGAGTCAGTCTGAATCTCACAGTGAAATCTGAGCATTTATTTACTCTGCACATTCCCTGGGGCAAAGCTGTTTGCTTCACCTTCGGCAGTAGTACGCATGACTTATAGTATAAATGGCAGTAATGCGAATGGCTGTAGGTCATTCAAACTCATTTTTGGACATAAGCATTATTATAAGCTCCTAAGAAATGGCATCAGCGAGAAAAGCAATCTGAAACAACGGGCCCAAACCTCCTGCAGGGAAATGCATGATTTAACGGCACAGTCAATTCCTCCTGGCTTTCCAGAGGCCGGAGATTTGAAAGCAAATGCCCGCTTGCTTGAGCTCTGTCGCTGTTTGCTCCTCTTGCCGCTCTCATCCCTGGTGGCCTGAGCCGGCTATTCCTTCCCATGCCGGTCAGGAGGCTTTCCAGGGAATGTCCAGCCCTGGCGCCCTGCTCCAGAGATACGGAGTGCTGAAGCTGCCTTTGCTCCAGGGTGGGAATAATGCTGGGGGACACCCTAAGAGCTTGGCTTGGCCATGGCCAACACGCAGGCAGTTGAGCTACAGAAACAAATACATGTCCCTGGAGCAGAGCCTGCATGATCCCAGCAAGGATCCCGTGGGATCAGATTGTTGGCAAGCAGGAGCAGCCAACATGTAGCTTCAAAGGGTGCCGGCGTGTCCTTTTCGGCAGCCACATCTGTTAGCACCAGAGGGCTGGTTGTTACTCTTATTTTCTGGGCTTTTGTCGTTTAGAGCCCTTTGCTTTTATTTATTTATTTAAAGAAAAAGCAGCAGCATTTTGCAGCCATTATGCTTCCACTTGCCGCTTCTGGCCACATCTTTGAGGACTTGTAGGCAAATCCTAGCGGAACGAGCTCCTCAAGCTCCCTGTTGCTGACTGCTCATCCTTGATCCTTATTCGGGCTGATGTGTGAAACAAAGGGAAGGAAAACGCTTGATTTCCTTAAACTCAGATGACCCTGTGAAAGAGAAACTAGAAACAATTTGTCTGCATGAGCAAACATGATACAAATACCCCGAACATCATTTTTCAGATTGCAATCTAGCAAGCTGAAAGCTGCAGCTTGTTTTTTCCCTTTGATGATGGAGGCAGCAAAAAGCAGTGTTTGACCCCACATTCATAAAAATGCCCCGTGTAGCTGGTCCCTGGGCACAGGGGATGCTTCATCCCCCCTTTCTGTCGGCGCCACAGGCAGGGAGGGATGCGGGCGCTGCGGCCGCTGTCTCTCCCCGCTGTCTCTCCCCTCGGTTCAAAGCAGCAGGATTATGGTTTAGGGCCTGTCACCTAACCTGGAGGCTGAGGGCAGCAGCAACAATGCATTTACAGTTATTTTTATGCAGTGCTGTGGCCAGTGATATTTTATGTGTAATGCCTTTTACCCGGGGTGCAGACCTTAAAGACCAGCTGAACCACCCTCAGGTTCAGCCATATTGCCTCTTCCTTTTACCCCTGCCTTCTTCCCACTCAGTACTCGCATTTCCCTCCTCTCAGCAGCACAGTCTGGCTCCGATTGCACTGAGAGCCCAGAGGCCAACTCTTTATAAAAGAAAAAGCCTTCCACGAGGTGCAATTTTAACAGCAGCCAAAGATCTGTTTTAAAAGAGGCCTCTTAAAAGCCTTCTCAAAAACTCTTTAAGGGTCTGTGCTTTGGTGGTGCTTTATTAAGAACAGCACGTGTATTAACACCAGCTGTGGATGTGCAGGGGGGTCAGCACATGCCCAGTCGGCCCTGGAAGGTTCCAGAAGCCCAAGGGTGGGGGCCGGAGCAACGTGCTCCGGCCAACTGCCCGCCCACCGACGGGGCTCCGCCAACCACAGGGCTCGCAGGATTAGCATACATCCAATCCCGTATCTCGCTCCTCCCTTTCCCCGCCCCTTCGCCTGTTCTATATAAGTGTACGTTTCCAGACCAAAGGTGGGGGTTGATTCAGGTTTCTGTGGGATTGTTTTTGTCGACCTAAGATGGGACCCGGGCCGGAATAACATCTCGAGCTGCTTCTCCCTCCGCGGACGTCGGCCCATCGGAGGTGAGAGAAGCCTCTCTGCCGGGGTAGTGGGGACGACTGGAGCCGGTCAAGAACACGCCTAGGGCAGGCCGGAGCAGCCGTAAGGCCGAGGGCTCCGTCGGAGCGTGCGACTGCATTTCCCATTGCCGGCTACCCTGGAGACCAGCTAATGAACATATTTGGTTATAAAGTCCCATACAAGCAATCCTCAGAATGTTTTCCAAGGCATATTTAAATCTCTAGCAGAAAAAAAAAAAAAGACACACACATACAGACTTTAGCCTGTGATGCATAAGGTGTCTTTTCTTGGAGAGCATTTAAAATAAGCAATTTTATTCAGAAACCTGGGTGACCAGAGACCTTGAAGTTGCTGGTGGGTTGTCCATGGAGAATCCCATAGAAAATACTGTGTAGCAACTGCTTTCCTCAGCAAAATGTAGCTAATGAGACCACTTCAGCCCCTCCTGCTCTTATGTTAACTTCATTGTTTCAGAAATAAGCGGGAGTGTTATTTAATAAGGCTGGTAAACAGTTTGGCTGGCCCTTAGGGAGAGGGTCCTGCTGCAGAGTCCACGCGGCAGAAATGGGTGCATTTAGTGAAAGGCAGCGGTTGTTACGGGCTTCATTTTGCGTGGAAATTAATAGCTTCATTTTCTATTACTTATTTATGGCATTAAAACTGTAACAAAAGCAAATATATATTTTTTTAAGGTCTGAAAAAAGGGGTGGGGAGGAGACACTCGAGGTACGTACAAGGATAAAAGAGAAGGAGGTGGCTATCTCAGAGAAATGCATGCAGAAGGACACATTTAATATATAGAGAGGAAATATTTGCTATTTTCCTGACCCTAGATGTGACTCAGTTGAAAAACTTCAGCTAAATGTTTCCTTGACTATGTGTGTGTTTTTAATGCTTTCTTTTTTGCCTATCATTCCTCCTTGCAGCTGTGAATCAGGGGCCAACATTGCTGATACACTGGACAAGCTCAGCACTATAGCAGCGCCGTGCAGGAAGGACCTGGAGGTGAGTGAAGGGAAGTGGATTCCTGAGCCAAACCATTTTCCCCAAGTGAGAGAAAGCTCAAGAATCATGAGGTCATCTGTAGACATCCTTGGAATTTTCTAAAGTTGCAGGTCCTTGATGTTGGGAATGGACATATATATTGTGAACTCAGGCACAGCTGATGGAGATCCTAACCAATATCAGGACCCCTTTTGGGCAGTGCTATATTTGGCCCTGAAATCTTTGGTGGCAATCTCTGATTTGCAAGGTAGATCAGCTGGTTCAAGCACCAGAGGATTTTCTTTTAATTCAGTGAGGTTAAAATTTAGGACCCAGCCAGTGGTTAATCAGTTTCTGTAACTGTTGATCAATACAATATGTGGCTCTAGTAATAGATGCAGGCTAACAACAGCTCAGAATCACTCTATCTCCTTTCTTTATTTTGTGGCTCTAAAAATTAATACAACTTTTCACTCACTAAATGCTATCTCATCATGATCTTCTTGTCAGTGCGCTTTATGTCTGGAGTAGATACATGTGCAGAAATGTTATTAAAAATCTCTCATCTTCAGAAGCAGACACAACAAGAACAGAAGCAGTTACAAGCATTTGGTTTTTTCAATACAGCCCTTACAAATACACCTCTCAAATAGCATTTTGCTGTAAAACCATAAACCATGGTGAAGTGCAAACTTCACATCTCTTCTCAGGTAATTCAGGGAAAAGAAGGGGAGAAAGGAGGCCAGTCAGATCTGACAGAACATGGTAAATGATAGCTGAGGGGCAAGGCTTTTAAAATAGTAGAATAAGGCAAATCCATCCTCGCCATCCAACAGATGTAATCTGGGCCAAGCTGGTGAGAGTGCAGGTGTTCTTTACAAATATCTTGCAGAGGTTGATCCATAATGGAGAAAAGGGAATGTATAAGCCATAGTTACTGCGTCCTTAAGGCCATACGTAACATCGCCAACCAGCATGCGGCAAGAGTTGCTTGCCTGCCAAGCCCCTTAGGTGTTTATGAACCCATTGGAGAGGGGTCTCCCCCTAGAAGTGTAGCTCAAGATCGCCTTCTATTGTTGCCATTTGTTTTTTAAGATCTTCAGGGACCTTTTACAAATCAGTAATTATTACTAGTCATGCCACCATATTAATCATGTTACTTATGATTAAAGGGAGATCCCTGCATCTGCAGACAGTTTTAAGGCCCTTGTGTTGATAATTTAGCAACACTGAAAGTCTTTCTACCCAAAAGTTGTCTTCCCCTCCCACACTTTCCTTCATCAGCAGGACCTGGGAGTACAGTGATAGTGCTGCTCTTGGCAGGCGATGAAGTACATGGGCATTCCCGAGATAAGGAGAATCCCTTAAAAAGGATGCAGTGAAGGAAGTCTCTAGGCACCGTAAAAGAAGTGGCTGTTGAGCAACAGGGGAGGAATGAGCTTCTCCACGAGTGTCTATCCACTGTCCGGGGCGCCTTCCTAGCACAGAACTGGGATCTTCATTTGGAATTGTGGGCTGCCTGCAAGCACTGCCCTCCATAGCAAAATTGAGGAAATTGAATTTGTTCAGAAACTGTTGGATCGCAACAGACTCCTCAGATTGGGGACAAAAATCATTGTCCATGCAAAACATGCTCTGGGGAACTGGTCTCTGTGACTCTGGCAGCATTTCTTCCTGGCACCAAGCTTGAAAACAAATTACGTTAGGCAAGCCTGAAGCAAGAGACACCATTTCCAATGCTGTTTGCATTGCCACTGCATCCAGGCATGAAAATGCTAGGCATAGTCTTTAAATGTGGTGCAAAGGGTTTAGTATTGAAAGGCTGTAAAAATAAAAGGATTCATAAAGATTCTGCCCTCTCACATGAACCTATTGACTTTGTGATCGATGCGCTTTACCTCTGCCACATACAGTAGTAGTTTGTAAACATTGGGATTGCTTATTTGACCAAGCGCATCGATCGTTGCTGGATGAAACGAGAGGGCTGAGCAGGTTTGTGCCAATCCCCATGAAAGAGGAGAAGCACAAGCTCTATGTAGGACTCCTGGGTGAGGGGGCAGGCAGAGGAGCGAAGCTGAGGGCCTACCAGGACACGGTGGGGCTTGGTCGTGGTTGGAGAGAGGCAGGACAGGCTCGGACACAGGAGGAGCAGCCAGAGGCCTTGGGTCACCGAAGGGAAGTGCTGCTCTCCTGTCTATCATCAAGAGAAGGTGCTACTTACTCAGAAGACAAACTTTTCCAAAAATCAAGAGAGGTAAATAGTGATATGTGAAGAGCTGTGTGTGGAAACCACCTTGGCGAGGCTTGAACATTGATGGCTGCAGGGCAGTTAAGTAGACCTGGCCCCTTCTCCTCTGCCCACAAGCTACTGGCTTCCCTCTGGAACCTACTTTGAGGTAGCCTCTTCCCATCTGTGGTTTCACTCCTGAGGTGTTGGAAAACGTTGCTTTCACCGTTACTGCATGTGCAAAAAGGATTTGTTCTCACCTGAAAATGGGAAGCTGCAGATCTGGCAACACAACCAGCCTATTTACAGTGTGTGCTGGGCTCCCTTGAAATACAGGAGGTTTTTTTTAGAGTTGGTCAATAATAAAAAAGCCCCAGCATAATAGTATTAGCTGCAGCTTGGAGCCGAGCATTATTGGCTGCAGTCTAGACAAGCTCACAGACTTCCCCGAATCAATCCCATTCAGTCCCGTGCTGTTTTACAATGAATCTTGTAGCTCCCACAGATTTATGTGTTTAAATCCGCTTTCAACACGCATTAAAAGCTGAACACAGCCTGCGTGAAGGCAGACGTGGTTCCCGCTGGAGTTTTTCGGGAGTGCATTGCTTTTGGCTGCACTGTGCTTAGCCAGATGTTTGTAATACTACAAGCACTGAGAACGTGGCTGCAGCAAATGCAATCGTGCTTGTTTTAGGAAGGTTGCTCGTATGCAAGTGGAAGGCCAAGGCAGACCAGGATGCTGTGTGTTTCCTTTTCATGTTGCCTCCACACTTGGTTTTCATGGCTTTGGTGGGGAATTTCTTTCATCCACTGAGAGCTGGGCTTGGCAGATACCTGTAATCCACAACACACTTCTGAATAGCTGTGCCTCTGGCCGCCAGAAATCCCTGTTTGAGGTGATGGAGTCTCTGGAGTGGTCAACAGTAATTGTGAACTGGGCTTGCTTGATACTACAATAAAAAAATTACTGGGCCAGCGTGTATCACTGACAAGGTGCAAGTGCCAGGCAAAGAAAAGTTCACTACTTCATTCTCCTTAAAGATATAGGCTTTTGTTTTAGTGAAGTTATGGTAAAGGTGCCCAGGGAAATGCTGGATGATGCTGTGACAATTGCCAGGATTTATGTAAACCTTTCTAGAACCTCCAAATTTAATGTCATGTGGCAGAGAGGTTATCTGTATCCTGTATATAACATATATCTTGTAACATAATGGGAATGTATCTGTGCGTGTCTGGGTTTTTGTTTGTTTGTTTTTGTTTTTTACTGTGTAAAATCTCTCCTCTCAATCTGGTGATTATGCTATTGCAGTTCTCAAACAACCCAGTGGCCAGCTTTCTTCATTAGCAAGTGGACATCTGAAGCAGAGCTCTTTGCTCTCCGTGTGTCCCTTGTGGCCGCATGGCCCACGCTCTTGCCCAGGCTGCCACAAACATGAGCCAGCTGCTCTGTCAGCTCCTGCAAACTTCCAAACGGGGGAATTGAGCTGCAGGCAGCTCTCCCGGCGTGCCATTCCCAGGGGCTGTGTCCGTGTCTCGCCTTGCTCCATCTGCTCGCAGCACCGTCCTGCTTCCTCACGGGTGACCGTGGGCGTCATGCGCACTAATTGTGGGGACCAGAGTGCCTGCAAGGGACTCATTTGTTTTAGGGCTGGGACACTCTCCTACTTCCCTGGGATACTGCAAAAAGTGCTCAAAAGTGACTTATTTTCAAGGTGGAGAGTGTTGGAGGCAGCTGGGGCTCAGGTGGCCGGGTGCTGCTCGCTTCTAAGGGACTTGGGAGAGGGACAGAGGGACTCTTGGTGGCAGCTTTGAAAGTTGCTGCTGAAAACTGAGGAGTCTCACTAATGAAACGTACTGCATCTGTTGGCGTGGCAAATGAGTCTTAGTTTTGAACTATGGTTCTTTGAGCAGCATAAACATGTGCTACCAAACTCTTTCTTTCTAAGTAAGCAAGTATTGTGCCATTTCCCAGGAACGAGTATGACTTTCTCCAAAGTTTTGTGCCCTTCATGTTCTTCAGCCTAAGTCCTTTCTCTTTTCAGGCTAGTGGTTTTTGCCAGCCTCTTTGCTAGGCCTTTGCTGCTCAGATTATCCATGTGCTAGTGGCACAGCTATTTTACAACTATTTTTCTTGCTCAAAGGACTATCATGTCTGTTTTGCAAGCAAATTGGCATCTACGGGACTTCTTGCTGACAGAGCTAAATGTTTTTTCTGCCAGACATTCGTCCTCCTCTGTGCTGAAGGATGAGGCCTTGCAGCCAGTTCAGGGGTTCAAGCCACATTGGCCACTTTGATGGAAGGAGGAGGCCATGAGGAAGTGGCAGGGGGAAGAAGCAGGGAAGTTCAGATGTACCCATGAGTATTTACTAGAGATGGTTGGGAGATGGAAAGGTGGCCAAAAATTGTAAGCTGTGCAGAGGATTTGTGAGCTGCTCAGGGGTATGGTTCATGGCCATGTACTCAACAGAGGTCAAATCTTTTCCTCTGCCTTCCATGCTTGACTCATTTAACAGTCTTGCAGTAAGACTGCAGTTGCCCGTGCTCCTGGTGGGAAATGGCCTGTACAAACGATGAGACTGTCACTGAGCTGGGGTTTGTGTTTGCTTACTGTTCCAGATGCCCCTATCTTTATGCAGCTCAGAGTGAACATCAAGGTTAAAATCAAGGCCAGGTACCAGGTGTTTGGACCTTCCTTTTCCCTAGTGCAGTCTGTGGTGAACAATGGATAAAATTAGCAGTATAAAAGAGTAGGACTACTTGCTCCAAGTAAAATGTTAAAGCAAATAGGTCTAATAGGTCCAAGGCAAATGCTCTCCTTCCAAGAGTACTAGGAGTAGCACGGAGGAGCATATCTATTAGCATTTCATCATCCCTTTGAGCATCCAAGGTAATGTAAATTGACCATACGCTGGGTAAACACTGGCTCTGGTGAGTGGCTTGCTGGGGGGTGTGGAAGCTGCTGATGAAAATCAGTATTTCTAATACACTCTTCCCTCTTCTCCTCTATTATGTGATGCAACAGTTCTGAGAATTAAATGGCTTTAAACAATCTCCTGGTCTGAACAATCCATAACAATTGATTAACCATTTATTAAAACATCTGCTACGCATGTACTGCCCCTTCCTCAACTAGTTATTAAGGGACACCTTGAGTGCTGGGTGATTATGTTACATCTGCTGTGCTCACACTCCATGAGACTGTTGGGAGGTGAAGCAGCCCTGACAATTAAAAGTCGTCTTATACCATAGTCACATCCATCCTGCTTGTTTCTTCCAAAAGGAAAAAGACTACACATAGCGCAGTGGTGTGGTGCAGAGAAAATGTTATTTCTTAAGTATGTGTGACATATCTCCTTCTAATGCAGTGTGTGTGTGTGTGTGTGTGTGTGTGTGTGCAATGCATACAATAACACAAATAATGCTATGGTATATTTTAAAGAGTAAAAAGGTAATAGAAAATCAAATAGTGAGTTCTCACTTCATGAAAATATTGGGTTTCTACCCAATCAAAATGTTTGGTTTATCCTGTTTGTTAGTTAATGCCATGAGGTTTTTTTTAAAGCCTTCCTGTGCATTTTAACTGTTACTGACTTGGTCTCCAACAGGAACCGTTGAAACGTCTCTTGTCAGACCCGCACGAGAAGACAGCGATCTACTTGAAGCAGACACTTGAGGAACAAAAGCTGCAGACATTCCCAAGAGTTGATGAGAAGACGATTGAGGAAGTAGGTAACAGCGTCACCACGAGGGTTGGGAGTGGTGACTTTAATGTTTTAATGATTTACAACTCAGCCACAGCACCGTGAAAGTGGGAGTGCTGTGGTACTGGGTAAATCAAGGCTCAAGACACATCTACTGGTCTGTCTAGCTGCAGCAGCCTCAGAGATGGAACACAAAGCAAACCCAGCTGAGGAAACATGGTAAAATGTGCCCATTGCTCCACCAATATTTTATCCTAATCTCCAGTAGAGGGTACGAATGAATTTATTCCTATTTAGCTCTCTGAATGTCTTCTACATAAATACTGCCAGAATGCAAACGATTCTGTTTTGAAGTATATAACAATATAAGGTAGTGGCGTGTTGAATGCACTTTGCGACGAGGCCAGAATGGAATATTTTCAGGTTTGAGTTGTTATTATTTAAATCTCCACTGAGATAGCGCTCTGAGGAAGCCAGCTCTAATCTGCCTGTATTCTAGTATAGCCAATTTCAAGAATAATAATAAAAAAAGAGGTAGAAGCAAAAGTAATTAAAAAGATAGTTATAGCGACACTGAAGGTGCAGAAAGTCATGTGCCTTCTTTTCTCTAGGAATTTTCCTTTTGTTGCTTTCTTCCCACTACTTTCAAAGGATTTTTAAAGGGAGGGAGATTAGTGCTGCTCCTGAATTCTCCTCCAAGCCAGGCAATCACCTGGGATTTGTTTCACCTGGACTTCCCTGCACCAGAGGGTCCGTCTGTATCACAGATGCCGCTGTCTGTTTTTTCCACTATTCTCGTCAGGGTCAAATACCTATTTCTCTGTAATGGTCAAGTCTCTTCCAAAAAATACCTCTGTGTATCACTGCCTCTATACGTTCAAGTAATGGATCCCAAATGCTCCTGTCCCCTGACCTCCTCGTTTGCGTGCTCCTAAATAGGAAAAAAATGAGAAATACTATTGCCCTTGGCTTTCTTGTGGGGACTGTCCATGTGGATAGTACAGGGCTTAGGGCATGGCAGTCACTGGGGAGAGGAAACAGGCTGCAGATTTCCTCCGGCCTTAGGACTCACTGTGCTCTCAAGGAAAAAAAAAAGCATCGACAGAGCAGAAAACCAAGTTAATAGACTTTGTTTGGGAGTCTCGCCGAGTACAAATTATCCATCGCGCCAAATATCTCATTTGATTGTTCCGTCATGCACTGGTTTCATATTGTTGTTGCTGTTACCAAGAAGGAAATAAATGAAAACAAGGATGAAAAAGGAACATTTGTGCACAAATTAATTCAGTCACCTCGGAAGATAAGCCTCTCCTCGCACTTCAGAAACTCCACAAAGTGCTTGAATTTTCTTTTCCACCTTCCTTCTCCAAGGTTGCCTCAGGATCCTCTCCATGAAGGAGAGTGCTGGTCAGAATGCACCTCCATGGCACATTCACTGCGTGCCATGGTCACTAATGTCGGGTTTAAGATCATATGGGGCTGATATCATGGACATATTAAGAAAGAATGATGCTTTAAGACTGAGGTGGACACCGCCTGTTCCTGTAGCAGTGGATTTTTACATAGGGATTAATTTAAAAGCCTCTGTTTGTATTCTAGCTGACCAGAGTGGGTTGCTTATATGTGTGGCATGCAAAGCTTTTCTTGTAAAGTGACATTTTTGTTAGGAAAAGTTAGAGTGCTGCTTAAAGTGTCATTTTCTTTTGTCAGGAAAAATGGTAATGGATTTTTTTTTCCCAACCCTTGGGTAGCAAGTCAGGTCAGTTATGAATTAGACTAATTTTTTTGCATCCCACCATGTTTCTCCAAGTGCAGCAGAGGCTCCCAACACCAGCAGAAGCCAGGGTAGAGGCACTGCGGGAGGGCACTAGCAGGGCCAGCATGTGGCTTTGCTTTCCTTCCTTCTTGAAGGAAGACCTGTCTTCTCATGGCATCTCCTCTCCCAGCCACTAGTCCTGGGCCCACAGTCAGCATAGGGGCACCACGTACAAGCAAATTTTATCACCACAGCCAGCTGGAAATGTAGTCTTGTCCCAGCCAGCTCCATTGCCACTCTTTGAATTGGAAATCGTAAGACACAGCTAGAGGTAACAGCAAATCTTTAATAATTTTTGCCTTCCAGAGGCAGGTAGCGGTGCAGATTTCTCTTCATGTCTCTAACCTCCTCTTCCTTGCTCTCTTTTAGGGACAGGTAACACTAATACTACACATTACGTATCCTCCTTACAGCTACATAACTAATGATTGTCATTACATCTCTGTCAGAACTGGGTAACTGCAAAACTCTTCATTATATATCTGTCTTAAAGCCAGTAAGAGCAATACTCTAAATTATGCACCTTTCTCCCTTTTTCTCTGTCAGGCGGGTAATTGTTATGCTCATCTTTATGTGTCTTTCCTGGAGCTGTAATAGTTTTCATGGTATCTCCTCAGAGCTTATTATGGTAATATTCCTTACTGTATATTTCAGAGTCACAAGCTGAGATTTTTTTTTTTAGAGACACCTCTATAGTATTTTGCCTTCTCATTTTCTTATGAGTTGAGTAATTAAAACAATGTGTTTTAACAGAACAGTTGTGAGGAGCGCTGTGTGTTTGGAACTGGCTTCCAGGCCCTGTGGTGGTCACCTTCATGCCAGGGTCTTGCTGGGCTGCATGGGCATGGTTGTCCCACTGGCCGGCAAATGGGACTTCAGGTGTGGGAGCTGCAAGAGAGTCAGCAGATGAAAAGAAGTCATCTCACTCCTCTGCATCCCCCTGCCCAACATTTTGCATGTAGAGGTTGTGAATTATTCAGAGGGACAGGCTGCTCCTTCACAGGGCTTGGCGTGGTTAGTCCTCATCTCGAACTCAGACTTGCTTTCTGTATCATAACGCAAAAACTGCCGTGCGCTGGCAACGGAGGCAATTTTCACAAAATCGACCATGGCTCCGTGATTATTATTAAGAATGATCTTTCTTGGATTTCAGCATTTGCTCTTCATTTTTCTTCCAGCAGTCTGATGTCTTCTGTGAGTCCGTGATGGAGCGGAAATAATACTGTGTGTTTTAGGTGATCGTCCTTCTTGCAGCGTGTGTACTAAAGGAGTTAATAAACCGGTAGTTGGTGATCAATTTATGTAAAATAACTCCAAGCAGCAAACCCAATCTGAAAATTACTTGATAAACTATTCAGTAAATGTATCTGCATAAATAACACACAGGAATAAATTGGGACTGGTCTGGCAGAGAAAAGGAGGGCTTCGTTCACAGTACGGTTCAGAGGCAGTAAATCAAATCAAACCAATTTTGTCTCCTGTTTCAGCTTTTATTAGAGAATCAAAATTCAGATCAGTCTCAAGATTTCCTTGTACTGCTTGAATCTCATAAGTAAGCCTGTCTCTCCTGGCAAGTGAACACCACCTCTGAAAAAAGAGAAAAAAAATAAATCAAAAGCTGCCTAGTGATAACCTCCATGCAAAGTAGCTGAAAAAATGAAATATGTTTCAATAAATGCTTTGTTTTTTTTCTTTTATTTTTTTATTTTTTTATTTTTTTTGTGAGGAACCAGAGTAGAAACTGCTTTGAGCAGTGGCAAGTGGCTCCTGTTGCAAGCGTAATGCATGGAGAAGTCTTCAGCTTCATGGCAAATTAAGGGGTAGAGCCCAAGCATGTAATTTCAAGAGTGCGGGCACAGAAGTTGATGTCGACCCGTGAATAACATGGTGTTTAAGAACTGCATTGGTAGCAATGAGAGCTTGTTGACTGCTAGCATGGGAGACATCTCCAAAGGAATCAGTCAGCAGTTTTAAGGTCTAATCCTGATACAAAGTTGAACCCAAGGGCATCCTGTGTCCTGCAGGACCTCAAGGCCAGCGTGAGGGAAAGTGCCACTGCAGAAGTGGGTCCATTGCAAAGACCATTGCATCTAGGAGAAGGTCGCCTAGCAAAGCCAGTGCAGCGGTGTGACCCTTCTGCTTAGAGGGGAAACATGTATTGCCAATCTCTACTGACATAATTTTTTTCATATAGAAGAAAGTGGAATTCTTAGCTGGAATAAGGAGGAAAAAAATAATATCTAGGATGACTTTGAAATTTGCTTTGTGGTAATGTAGACCATTGGCCAAGGTGATTTCCATCATTGCCTGACAAGCAGGATTTCCAAAGCAAATTTTCCCAAGGAATCAGCCAAGGTGATTGCTGTCAGTGGTGATAGTCTGTTGACTTTTATAAAGGCAGAGCTGGGGTAATGCTAAGTACCTCCTGTGGCAATCGTTTCTGCATAAACTAATGTCATTAGGAGAGAGATTTTGGTGCAAATTACTGCTTTCATGTGTTTCAAGCCCCTGTTGATTTCAGTGGGAATGAAATCAACTGTGTGTGTGTTTTTCTAATGAGTTCAAACCACTTCTAATACTTCCTTTAAATAACTGGAAACTTTTTACAGATTTTATAAGGTCTTCAAGGTAACTTATTCTTTTGCAAGACTTTCAGAGAGCTGCAAATGCTTATGTTCTGATGGAGGTGGTACTAAACAAAGAAGAGTTACATAAATGCCTTGTAGCATAGGCTTCATGTGTTAGAAATATTAAAAATAACTTCTCAATGCTCACAGGGTCTTATTTCAGGAAAGTGTGCTATGTTTTGCATCTTTTTATGCTTGGCTTAAGCTACAGAACCATTATGGAATTGAAATGTATCTGAATAGCCAATCTACAATGCCCCTTGGCAAAACCCAAGTGAAAATAAGAGGGCTAAAGAGGGAAAACATATTTAATATTCATATATGAATTGACTACATAGTCAATACACTGGCTTGCCTTTTTGCTTACTCTCCAATCAAGTGTAACCGTTTTGTATCCAGTTTCCATCAAGCATCCATGAAGCAGCAGGCAAAAAAAGAGAAATGACCAAGAAGGATCCCAAGGCAAATTTGATTGCCCCACATTTGCAATTGGTAAAAAGCTCAGGATGGAGCCCTTTGCCTCTACAGGCCTCAAGAAATCTAACCCTGAGACACAGATTCCTGGTGAAACAGCCTCACGTTGGAGCGACATGGGGTCTGGGCCTATGAGAGCTCTAGTGAGGTTGCACGAGTCCTCTAGGCCTGAAGGAAAGGAAATTATTTAAATTATTTTGTGAAGAGTGGGTTTGTTTGGTTTGTTTTTTTCTTTTTTTTTTTTTTCTTCCTTTTTTTATCTAATTAATTTGCAGGAAGAGAACAGAGAATGAGATCTCTCAGGGCCCTACAGCCCTCTCAGGAGAAGAGGGAAAAAAAACCCCACACAAATAAGAAATCTTGATTATTAAAGCCACTTTTAGGCATTGCCAGGAATTTGAATACCATAAATTACTTACGTGCAACGCAAATTCCCATGTTTTCTTATTCACAGAGGCCTTAAGACTAATGCAGGAAACTAATTTTCCTTAATCTCCCATAGAGCATGTAAATGAAAGAAAGGGCTCCTTTAACAGAAGCTGTATTTTTAGGTCCCGTAAAACCTCTGATAACTTCTGACTGCTGAAAATTTCCCAAGCGCATGTGCACGTGCGCTCCAGGTGCTCGGGCTCCTCTGAAGGGCAAATCCTGGGGGTGGGTTTCCAGTTTCCACCAGGTTTCTCTGCTCATCGAGTCCTCCTGGATTAGAGATGTGGGAAATTTAGGATCTTACCCATGCAATTCCCTTGCAGGCTCATGATGTGCAGAGCTCCCAGCTCAGGGTGCAGGGTGCTCCTATCTGCACCTTGCACCCACCCAAGTCTCTGTGGGTGGTATCTATCTATATATTTATATATGTATCCTTTAATTTGTAGCCACTTTGAGGCTTGCACCTCAGAGCTTAGAGGTAGTCAAGGGTAGTCTCATTGCTTGTACCTTGGGCCCTGTGCAGTTTTGACCCCTGCTTGGCCCTCAGTGCATCCCTCCATCTGGGAGATGAGTGTTTAATTTTAATGCCTGGACCACCCAGTGCTTCGAACACAGCCCTGGTCTCCTCACGGGCATCGCATGTATCTTTTTTTTCCTAAAAACACAAAGAAAGCCGTCGTGCTTGTTCTGTTTCCCCTTTCTGAGCTGGGGAGATGCTGCCTGGTGGTGAGATGCAAGCTGACGTGCTGCAGTAAACAGCCAGTGGGCTGGCTATATATTTAGACAGCTTTGAGAACCTGTCATGCCACACACACTCGGAGCTCCGCTCCCCATCGCACTCGCTTAACGCTGAGCTGAGGGAAGAGCTAAGCTCCTACCAGGTGATGGCAGGGAAATGCCACGAGAGCAGGGACACCGAGAGGGTTTCTAAGGCCATGGTGCGTGTCCCAGTGCGAGGTGACCTCCAAAGCCAGCGTGCGCGAGGAAGCTCCATGCAGCTCTGTGGGCAACTGCACATTGTGCATCTTGGTGACTCCACCTGGATGCTGGGACACAGTAAAATAGCAGCTTCAGGGGATTTTCATGGGAATGTAGTTCATTTTGTTCTCCAAGTCTATCTGCATTTTTTTATTATTTTGTAGGACCTCTAGAGCTTACTGCAAATATCTAGATGCATTTTCTGTCCTGTAAGACCAACATATGGTCTTTGTTGGTAGTCAGAACAGTTCTTCCTACACCTCCTTCATCTTCCTGAAATTCTTTCAGTTGATGATGGAAAGCACCTTGTGCCAAGGCATTGCTAAAACCTGGCTAACGCTCTTCAGCCAAACCTACTGATGGAAAACATCAAAAATGTCACCGAGCTTGTTCAGCCGGGCCCATTCCTTAGGGCAAATCAACGGTGGTAACGTGGCTTCTGGGGTGGTGGTGCCAGCCAGGGCAGCAGAAAGAACTCTGGAGTCTTGGGGCCGTGTCTTTTGCTTTCATATAATCCGAACCAGGTCAACCTCCTCACTTTTATATCAGGTGATATTTGGAGACTCATCTGTTACTAACTGGACTGTTAGAACTGTGGGCGAATAAATACTTCCATTGTTTTTTTTTTTAATTTATTTTTTTAATTAGGATTTATTTTGGAAAATAAAAGCAGGAATTTAGCAGGCCAGTCTCGTTTTGTTCCTTTGGTTTTCCTGCAGGCCTCCTTACTTCATAAGAGGAAATGCAATTAAGAAATCAAGCAAAAACAATAATCTAAGTAATTTTTTTCTAAAACTTAAAAATTAGAAGAAGAGGTGGAATGGATTCAGGAGAGGTGCTTGGCTGCTGCGACAAAGGCCTCCAGCGCCATCGGCATCGCGCCAAGCACAGCACAGCAATTGCCTCTGTGAGGGCTGCCAGGGAACAAGGATAAATGATCGCTTGCGACTTCACAAAGTGCTTATTTTCTCTCTTTCCCCTGCCCTCACTTTCTGTATGGAGCGAAATGTGAAGAAACGCACTCATGCTGTAGCATTCCTGCTATTTGTTCCTAAACGGAAGTCTGCAGCGGTCACGTTTCTGCTCTTCCCGCGGTTCCGTTCAGCTGTGGCTGTGCAGAGGAGCGGGCTAGGAGCAGCACCGCGACCTCCGTCTTTAATTAAAGAGCGCTCAGGCTGCAGGCCTGACGCTCCTGGGACAGCGGCTGTGCCACCCGCACATCTTCCAAGGAGATGCCTGTTATTAATGGGAAAACACTAAGAAATAGAAAGCCCAGTGCTTACTGCAGTCACCTCTAACAGTGCTTAAATACCATAACTGTCAAAGCTGGGTCCATTTGAAGTTTGAAATTGCTATTTCAAACTCGAGGTTACTGGTCTGTGTTTTTTCCATTAGCTCAGAGAAGCCTCTTGGATGCCACAGGTTTTCTTCTCATTCTGCTGCTTTTCACATCTCTGGCACAACTGGGCAATGAAAGGGAGGGCTGGTTTCTCAGGGATCTCAGGGATCTGCTCCTCTCAGGAATCTGCTGGTGACACAGCACCAGAGAGGCTCCATGCCCTGTGCAAGTCTTGTGGAATGACAAAATAACACTGAATTTCACAGAATGGTTGAGGTTGGAAGGGACCTCTAGAGATCACCTTGTCCAACCCCCTGCTGCAGCAGGGACACCCAGAGCACGTGGCACAGGGTGGAATCCAGGCCAGTTTAGAAGATCTTCAGAGAAGGAGACTCCACAACCTCTCTGGTCAGCCTGTTCTAGGGCTCAGAAAGGAAGTTCTTCCTCACATGGAGATGGAACCTCCTGTGTTTCAACTTGCACCCTTGTCCTGTCAGTGGCCACCATGGAGAAGAGCCTGGCCCCATCCTCCCTACATTCACCCCTCAGGTACTTGAACATGTTGATCAAATCTCCTCTCAGTCTTCTCTTCTCCAGGCTAAACAGGCCCCACTCGCTTAGTCTTTCCTCATATGATAGATGCTCCAGTCCCTTCATCATCTTCGTGGCCCTACACTGGACCCTCTCTAGAAGCTCCACGTCCCTCTTGTACTGGGGAGCCCAGAACTGTCCCCAGTACTCTGGGTGCAGCCTCCCCAGACCTGAGCAGAGGGGCAGGATCCCCTCGCACTGCTGGCAACGCTCCTCCTGGTGTAGCCAGGAGCCCATTGCCCTTCTTGGCCACGAGGGCACATTGCTGCCTCATGGATAACCTGTTGTCAACCAGGATTCCCAAATCCCCCTCCACGGAGCTGCTTTCCAGCAGGTTAACCCCTGATCTGTGCTGGTGCCTGGGTTATTCCTGTCCAGGTGCAGGACCCTGCAC
>JAWLRI010000801.1:2442233-2464779 GCA_034781795.1 Crypturellus tataupa | reverse complement strand
CACAAGGTTCCTCTCTGCCCAACTCTCCATCCTGTCCACATCTCTCTCAATGGCAGCACAACCCTCAGGAGTGTCGACCACTGCTCCCAGTTTGGTATCATCTGCAACTTGGCCCATACGTCTGTCTTCTGCTAGGTCTTTTAGAAGCAACAACCAAAACTGGCGTTTGAAGACCGCCTTGCTCTGAGCAGGGGGCTGTACTAGAGGCCTCCAAGACCCCTTTCCAGCCCAAATTGTTGCACAATTATGGGCAGTGTGTGCATTGCACTGCAGCAAAGGAAAATAAACTCTCAAAGCAACATTATCGCCCTTCCTATTGAATCCTCTGGCTGTGTAAATATTTAGAAAACATTCCATTTCCATGATGTGCTGTTATATTTTGCTAAAGATCGCTGGTTGGGAACAAAAGCGTGAAGAGCTCCCCTGCTCCTACTTACCACGGCGCTCTCGGCTTGCTGGTGAAACCCGCCCATGGAGTGCCCATCTGCATTCGCGCTGTCCTCCCGAAGTGCTAATCCTGTTTATCCTCTTGCCATAACCCCGCTAAGTCTATTTATTTGCTGATTAGCTCTAGACTTGATTATTCCCTTTAAGCGTTGGCACAACATGCCGAAAACAAGGTGTACACATGACAAAATTCAGATAAACAGAATTATCAAGGAAACGCTTGAGGAAGTCGAGGACACAGCAATGAAGATGCTGAGGGAGAGGTGTCTGTTGGCAGCAATTCGTCCTGGATGGAAACCAAGGGGGGATTTAGGTGAATAATATGGGAAAGCAGGGAAATATATAGGTGGCTGCGATAAGAGACCCAGATTTTTCATCTGGTGACAACTGATCAAACTCCACTTTGTTCAGTGGAACTGCACTGATTTGTTCTAGCTAAGGCTCCTTGTCCTTTGTAAAATCAGTTGCAAATATATAAGGGGTTCCTTTCCTTAAAAAAAATATCTGAAATCTAATAAATAGTCCCGAGCTCTTGTGGTCTGTTGCCAAAGGAGGACTAGTTGCAGGAGACCCAAAGGATTTTACACCATTTCCTAAATTGCGGCTCGTAACAGTGGTGCCTCGTGGCTTTAGACTGACCTCATGAATAAAACAGCCCATAGCATTTCATCTATAGCTCATTCCTGTGCTAGTCTGATAACCTTTCTGAAGCCAGCGCAGAGCTTTTACAGGGCAGACACCCGTCTATTTTTAAAGACATCCGGTGATTATATCCAGTCCCCAGGCCAATTGTTCCAGTGGTTAATCACTCCTCACTATTAAAAGAAAATAACACTTAATGTGGCCTCAATTTATATAACCTCATCCCCCAACCATTGGATCTTTTTTTATACTTTTATGTGCTAGAATTGCTGGTGTCTGAAATGTTCTCCCTGGGTATTTGGTTAAAGACCAAAAGATTTGGTTAAACTCTCAGGAAAGTCACTGTCTTGCAAGACTGCACGGCAAGAGGCTCAGCAGATTTCAAGTAGGCTATGCAGCCCATGTTAAGCTGGGCATCTACCTCATCACTGAGCTCATCTCCAAGATGTCATTTTAAAGTGCTCTTTCTCCTCTTCTGTGGTTTAAAAATGGCCAGATAGGTTAAAATGTGGGCGTACAAAAATGCAGCACCTCCAGGATTCGTCCCTGAGCAAATACAACTTTGTGGTTTACTCAGAGGACTCAGATTTTGAATCATCTCCAGTTGGTCTCCCGATTCCTTGGCATGATCTACATAGAACCAGGATCTAGGCACATGGGAAAGTTGCTGTAAGGGTCAGAGACAGACAGGGAAGGGGTGATGCTTGGCTCCTGCACCAACTGCCTCCTAAAGATGCTCCCGGAGCAGGAGCTTAAACCAGCATTGCAAGAGAGACGGGAAAGATGATATTGTGCATCACGGAGATCACCAGGTCTAGTTGGCCATCCCTTCATGAAGAAGTCCACCTGCTAAACACCACCTCCTCCTGAAGCTGAGGAAGCACCACGGGAGCAGCATTTGGTTCTGCTTCCCACGTATCCATCATCCACCTCCCAGCATCGCAGCAGCCCGGCCACCTGCAAAACTCAGCTTCTTCTCACGCTTAAACAGGGCATCACAGTGCTGCAACCGTGAGTGCTAATTGCTGACACAACCTGAATTATGGAGCCATAAACAGAACTTTTACTATTGCATCGGGATTATTTACAGTACAGAAGTATGTGAATATTGAATTCTCTGAGTGATTTCTGGGTGAATTTCACATTAAACTTATGATAACTGCCTTGATAAAAGCCTGGGGAGAATAATTCCATCTTGTAGCTTTTTCAGGATTGCTTTTGTACAGGTTATAGATCTTACACTTTTCATTTAGATATGCTAAGTAGGTTTTTTCTTCCGTTAATAATGAGAAGAATTTTGCTTTTTTTTCCTCTATGCTTTTCAGAATTAAAATCAGTATTAACGTTATTTGGCTATCTGGCTGTGAAGGGAGTTTCAATGACGTGAACAAGAAAGTTAATTTCAATTTTAGGAGTGTATTACTGGGTGGGGAGGAGCAATGCAAAGGAGAACTTGTGGGATCAGCCGTCTGCCTAGCAGACACAATTGCGATACTAAAATTCCTTTCTTCTTGCAGGATAGAAGTCGCAGATGGCCTCAGCCACCTTCTCCCCAGCCTAGTAAGTAAAGTTCTGACTCTACTTGAATTACACTAAAATTAGAGCACAGCTCCATAGACTCATTAGTGTCCTCACATTGCCAGCGATGGAAGGGTAGCCCTTCCCCTTGTTGACGCCTTCTTGGTGTCCTTGTCCCCAGTAGGACAGTGCCCTCAACAGTCCAGCTTCTGTGACAGGCCTGGCCCTTGGCCCCTCTAACACCAACCCTAGAGCAGGCCCAGACGAGCCTTCAGCCTTAGCTCTTAGGGGATTATTTGTAAGGGGCAACTGCAGCTTAACGGCTTTATTTTTTCCAGGTGCTGTATCCAGTCAGTGGAGTGAAACTCTGATCCTCCCCAGAGTCCAACAGAAAAGAAGTGGTGAGGTTAACAGCAACTATGATCCATCCAACATAGGATGGGTCCTATCCAGCATAGAGATGGAAAATGCACACTCTTTATATCCCACCTGGATGCTGTTATTGGGTCCTGCCTCTCTTTAGGATTAAACCTTTCAGATCCTTACAGTCCTTTCCTCATCAGGAGTATTTTCTGGACCTCTGATTCTCCCTCAGTGCTTCAGTGTAGGCTTTTTCCAGATGGCATCTCTTTTCCTAGACACACAAAGCCCAAATCCAGACAGGCTCAGCACTGTACCTGGGTCTGGGGAGAGCAGGAGGGTTGTGTTGTGCAGCTTGCTGGCAGTGTGAGTGTTCATTTCTATTAAACAGCATTCTGGATTTGGGGCTAACGCTCATTTGTTAATCATTTGGAATTCCAGGCCTGTTTTCCCAAGGATCTGTTGCTTCTCTGTTGGCATCGCCTGCAGACTTAATAGGTGTGCTCTCTCTTTCATCATGCAGTTCTTTAATTAGAATATTGAGCAGGCCTAGACCCAGGGCAGCTCCTTGTGGAATGTGTCTGCTCCCTCCTGTTCAGAAGCTGAAATGTTGGTAACAACTTTCCAAGTGCTGCTTCCCAACTAACGTGACCCCTTGCCCCATGCTTCCTTAATTCACCTTGGAGAGTGCTATAAGGAACAAGTCAGGATGCACGACATCTGTTCTCCGACTTACAATACCTCTCATATTCTCACAAGAAGAAATCAGATTAATCTGACGTGGTTTCTTCTTGAGAAATCCATGGTGACTGCTGCTTCAAGTCCTCTTCTCAGGCCTAGACATGGTGTATTCAAATATTTAGTTCAGTTTTTGCTGGTGTTTGCTTCCCAACCATCTCTCTGGCTTTTAGAGAGCCACCAGGTTTGTCCTTGCCCGCTCCTCCAGCACGTCACCCACCCTCAGTGAGCTCCCGAGAGCTGTGGCTGGGCCCATGGTGCAGGAAGGAGCCCATTCTGCCTGTTTGCAGACTGACTACATCTTCTGTTTGCCATTTGCTTTCAGAGAAGAAGCCAAAAGCAAGTGCCGTGGACCTGGAGCAGTGGACGCTGGTAACCCCTGTCCCACATGTGAGTACCCGTCAGGCTGGGGAATGGATGGTTTTGTGCAAGGGCCTGGGGCACCGGAGCTCTCTGCACGGGGCCAGCTTATGCGTGGGTCTGGGTGGTACATTTTGGTGACCAAAACTCTTTGCAAAACGCTGGTGGATTGGTTTCCTTGCTCATACAGCTCTCACCAACATTTTCCTTCCTTGCACTTCCACTGTGACTCAAGAACTATCAGCTGAAGAACTCAGGGCTGACCCTGAATTTAAAGTGTGGTTTAGTTTCAGGTATGAACTTTACAGGCAGTTACAAAATGAAAGCTATCCGTTGCAGAAAATGGTGTTGTTTTCTCTCTTTTCCTCAATTCCCTCCCCTGTAAATGAGGTCAGGGATGTTACGAAGCGAACATCATTAATGGTTGCAAAGTGTTTTGAGATCCCTGAATGGAAGGGCTTATATAAGGGGGAAAGTCTTATTAGGATAATTATAATTGCCAACTGTAGTGGCACAATATAGATCACTTAATGAATTATTTGGCTTTTCCTTTCTCTCCCTCCCTCAGCTCCCCAAAGCAGCATAAACAGACTGATTTTAATTGGCAACTTTCATTGCTAGCAAATGGATTTTTCACTGAAGTTCAAAGGCAGCCACAACGTTTAGAAAATGCAAGTTGGTTTCAGATCAATTGGAAAATTTAGGGCAATGATAAAGAGGGAGGTCTCAGTGCTCTTTGGACCAGAGAGGCAAACACCAAATTTGCCTTTTGGATAGCGAGCACTTCTCTCTGGCACCTTGCGTTAAATTCAGTGCTGAATGTTTGACAGATGCTTGTGACTAGTGTGATGAATCTAAATTGATGGCTTACGCTGGTGACTAACACAGTCTAGCTAATGGGCCCTGCAGGGAAAGAGAAATCCCTTTTGGGAGTTGATTTCCCACTGCTGAGATTTACTCTTTGGGTTTGGTCTGCAGTTTGGCTGTCGATGGGTGGTCTTCTAGGGCTGACCTAAGGGACAGGAAGAGCAAACCAGGTGTTGTGGCTTTCCTGGGGATTAAAGGACTATTAAAACTTAGTTACCTGCCTTCCTGTAGGATATTTTCCTCCCACCTGCAGTAACTGCTCTTAGGTCTGTCCCTTTGAGTGAGAAGTTGCTCCTCAAGGCTTAATAAAAATGGCCTAAAAGACAGACATTAGGAAATTCCCATCCTCCTTGTAGGTATGAGTCAGTATTTCCAGGGCTTAAATCAGTGGGGTTTCCTTGTTGCTGGGCCTTGAAAATTATTTAGTGTGTGGCGTGGGCCTGCTTAGGAACGTCCGGTGCGTTGGCTGCGATGGAGAGTGTCTGCACTTTTCTTCCCTGATGATCCTCCTGGAGCCTGATGATCTAGGCACTGCAAAAGCAAGACTTCAGCTTATCAAACTGCCCTAGTCAGTAATGCAAGGCTTTGTTAGTACTAAGAGTTAGCTGGAAGTCGTCATACCTGCAGGTCTGGCCTGTTCTGCAAAGCCAGCTTTTTAATATAAGCATATATTTTGGGGCAAAGTGAAAAGCTCTCTTCCTTTTTTATCCATGTACCATTTCCTTCCTGCAGCCTCAGAGGTGGTTTGGGGTGGTTCCCGCTGTTCTTGGCAAACCCATTTCCATGCAGACTGAGAGCAGCAAGGGAGGACATGGAGCCTTAAGCAGTAATAGCAGCAGCCAGGCGCTTTTGTGTGTGAGAGATTGCAACTCGTTGTGACAGCCCTCATTTTTTCTTTTCCCAAAGAAAGGTTATTTTTACGGGTTTCCCCTACAGTTAAAACAGAAATCGTTAATATTGAAGGTACATTGCTGTTTCCAGGAGCAGAGGAAAGCCCTGTCACACGGCTGGCTCTGCTGGTTTCCATCGCCACCAGGTTGAGCAAGTTTGTCCCATTTTTTGCAGCATCGCTCCCACCTCCTGCCCCAGCTCTGAGGGGTTCCCAGGGGGCTGGATCAGGCAGGCACCAGGAGGGTGATGATGGGTGGCAGGTCCCCATGTCCCTGCCACCAGCTGGGACTCACAGTGCCGCTTTTGCCCTTTTCATTAGTTATTGCAAAGAAAAGTCTCTTGCAGAAGCACCCAGTAGTTCCTGCCTGTGGGCAGCAAACAGAAGTCGCTGCCTGTTTGCTCTCCCTTCAGAAAGGCATTTCCTTATTTAAATATTGACCTACCTATTTCAAGGGAGAAAAGGCTCGGAAAAAGGCCTGATAATCTGAAAAATGAGATGAAGGGTTTTGTGTTGGATGGAATGGAGCATTTTACCCAAAATGACATTTTGAGGCTGTTTTTATTTTGTTGTTTGCTTACCAGAAGATAATTTTTATTTGGACCCAGAGTTAATTCTTTCCTTTCTGAATTGCAGCCCAAGTGCAGAGTGCAGCAAGGAGCTGGGGAGCCTCTAGTACCTGTTCATTAGTCAGGGACAGCCTTGATGAGGGAATCCAGGATTCCCTTGGCCATTTTCCCAAGTCTTGAGCTTTGGGGCTGATCTTTGACATTTTAGCCCTTGCATCCACCCTCTGCCATGGCTCACCAGCAGCGTTGGCCACACGAATGCCCTCGTTTGGGCAAACTGCTGCATTTTTTTGCATATCTTGTGGTCAACAGGGGCCAGGGCTGCTGGCCAGAATCCAGAGCAGGCGGCCGCTGTCCCACTCCAACATGACAAATTGGCCTTCCCCGAGCAGCAGCAGAGTAATCAGCCTGTGACAAATGGTTTACTTAGAGCAATTTGTTTTCATTTTCACTGCAAATTCCCGACGTTGTTTTGCACGAGGCTCCCCCGTTGCCGCCACCTTCACCACCGATATTTCCCCCATGGCCAGCATGAGAATCAAAGCAGAGCGGCCCGGGGTGCGAGGAGCTGCCTCGTGTTTGCTCACACAGCAAACTGGCTTAAGTAAGACCATTATCAGAACACGTTTTTCATAATGTGTTAGCAAACATAATAAAGCGGTGGCAAATCGCTCGCGCTAATCGGACATCCATAAATAGGCTCAAATAGTGTTTGACTCCCAATCGGAGTGAATAATTTATCAGCTGATTAAATCTGATCATTTTGTACAACCTGCGGGTAGTTTTCCAGTGCCTGTTTTTACTGTCCATATATCTCCATTAGACTGATGGATTTGGGTGGCTTAGGCCAGTAATAGTCGGCGAAATGCCACGTGCAAGTAAATAAAGTCGATTTATGGCACGGGGGCCACCACTCTCAGGGATCTCACACCCAAACCAGGACAACGTTACATCCTTACGTAATAGCTGCTCTGCCTCTCACAGATGATTTCTTAAGATCTAGGGAGAAAGAGGGGGGGCAAAAAGGAAGAAAATAGCAACCATAGAGTAAAATTCTGCAGCATCGAGGGGATTTGTCTGCAGTTCTGGGCCTGGGCTTTGCTTCCTTCATGTAAAGCTCTGGGGTCTGCGTCGCTGTTTGGAGATGACACATATTTCCCTGGATGCTGCAGCAAAGTCTATATTTGGGCCCCGAGTCCCACGTGGCTGCAAAATTTCTAAAGAGATGTGATTAAAAAGGAGAATAAGAAGAATATTAAGTGACTGAGGCGTCCTTGGATGAAGGCTGCTCACGGATCTCCTGCACGGTGCCTTCCCCTACTCCTCCTCATTGCTGCCTGTGTTTTTGCACCTTGACATGGGCTTTCGCTCCAGTCCTCTCATCTTGGCAGGGCAGGGGGGCAGCTCGGCCACATGATGGGCTGCTCTGAGGTGATTCAGAGGCTCCCAAACACAACCTGCTGATGGGGGAGCGGGGACTCAGCAGGGCTTGGTGGTGGTGGCAGGTGACACAAGGTGACACATGGGCAGTAACTGCAGCCTCTTCCCCGCAGCTGCGCTGCCCCTGCTTCCCGCAGCGGCCACCAGTGCAGTTCCTGAGCGCGGAGGACATCGCTGACACGGCGAGGCAGAGGACAGACCTGCAGTTCCAGCTCAGCACTCTGGTGAGCAGCACCGGCCGGGGCAGGACGGGTGTCATGGGCAGCACCCGCCAGCACCAGGGTGTAACGTGTAGCTGTGGCCGGGCAGTGACACTGTTGGCATCAGGGCTTTGCCCGGGCAATGTGTCTCGTGTCTTGTGGCTGTCTCCTTGGAGTAGTGGCCGGCTGGGACCCAAGATCAGCAGTGCTTTTTCCGGATTATCAATTTCCGTAGTAAATTGCCACAAAATTAGATCTCAGCCTGAGTGGCAGAGGGCAGAGCGCCCACGCTGATTTTCTAAATCATAAGTGATGCTGTCAGTGCGTGGCAGCCCCTAGGACCTCTCTCTCTCTCTTCCTACCCCAAATAAGGAGCCCGAGAGCTGCTAAAACAAGAGTGTTTTGTTGTTGGCCTTTTAAAAACAGCAGCTAGGACATGCACCTTCTTCAGCCTTGCACATTTGGTCGGGCCTGGTCCCGTCACTGACCAGTTGGTTTTAATGCAATGTTGGCATTGCTGAACCGGTTGCTTTTCACCTTCCTGGCAGTGTGGAATCACTGGACGGCCATGGAAAGGCCTGATTGCAGAAAACAGCCGTATTTCAGCAGGAAGGCCCAAGCCTGGCAGTGATGATGCCCCAATGTGGCATCCCCACGCGCGGCAGGGAGGGCAGCAGCCAGCCCAGGGTTGCAGCTTCCTAAGAGGATGCTCCAAGAAAAGCAACCATCAAATCCAGAGGAGCAGAAATACCCCTGGAAAATGTGGCCAGGTATTTGCCATATTTCCCTGCAGAGTGGGGAGGACTGAGAGCATGAACCTCCATCTGAGAGGGAATAACGAATAAAGAGAAATCTTGCTTTTTGCTATTTATTACAATAAAAGTGAAAGCAGCCCACATTGTCTCTGAAATGGGAGCCAGGGCACAGTCACTATTACATTTGCTTTCTGGAGGCAAGGAAATGACCTTCATACCTCACTTGAGGCTTTGTCTCTGCAGAGTTATGGGCCATTCCCTTGTTAGTGGTAATAAACTGCATTATATCGCACTTCACACTGATGGGGCCTTTCTGCATAAAGCCGAATAACTTCAAAAAAAAAAAAGAAAAAAAAAAAAGAAAAGGTCTATGAGTTTCACAGCGGGCTTTATTAAAAGGCATATAAAAGAGCACCGCTTCTCAGGTGGTACATGCTAAATTAACGGACTACTGCCTCACAAACGGTGCTTAGAAGTACTTCACAGGGATGTTTTCATGCTCTATGTCAGGGTACCGCTGGTCAGCGAGGGCAAGGGTCTCCCCTTGGCTGCCGAGTGCCGTGGAGGTGCTTCTCCATGGCCCATGGATCAACAGTAGCTCCTGCTGCCCTGGACTTCCCACATTTCTGGCTCTGTTGGGTCTGAGAGCAGGATGCTGCGTTAATGCAAGCCCAGCCCACCGGCTCCACTGCTGCCACTGCCTTTAAACAGCTCCCAGCATCTCCCTGTCTCTCCCCTGTTCACTCCTGGCCTCGCCGGCAGGCTGCAATTAGCACGGATATTTCACATTCACGGCTAGATTGGAAATTGGGAGGTTCTTAATGGAAAAGGTCTCTTACCTCGACCAGGAGGAAATTGTGGCTAGAGCACATCTGTGGCTGCCCGGGCCGGCAGTGCACAAACACATTAATATAACACATGAATATTGCACAAATGCGAAGGAGCTGAGCTAGCTGCATGGTCCCTGCATGCCAGGATGGACACCGGGCCACGCTGAAGCCCAGGGACACTTGCTCGCCTCCCTCACATGGGTCCATAGCTAGAAACGTAGCTAGCTGGGCTGGGGTACAAGGTCCAGGTTAACTAGCAGTCGGGGTTAACTGTCTTCCCTTACAGCAGAGTTGCATACCATGGGTTTCTTCTGTGGTCTGGTGCTGCATTCGTGCCCAGTGGTGCTGCTGCCCGCTTGGCTCCATATGTTTTGTCTTGGGTTTGGTGGAAAAATAAAGTGGTGTTTTGGTTTGCAGTCAAGCCAGGGGCCTGGAAGGTACCAGCGGGAACCTCAGTCATGACTGGAGTGCTGTAATGGATGGCTGCAGGCTCTGCAGCAGGCGGAGAAGGAAAGGAGGTGGGGTAGTGATGCATGGTAGGGAGTGCTTCGAGTCCCAAGTAAGTGATGGGAAAATTTAGTGCTTATCAGCAGGATTGGGGGAAAACCAACAAGGTTGGTACACATCCTTGGTGGTGAATGGAGCTAAACCCAGATGGTGCCTGATCATGAGCAGTGTTCCCCAGGGTTGTGTTGGGGCCCATCTTCTTTAATATCAACCATCTGGATGAGGGGATTGAGTGCACCCTCAGCAAATCTGCAGATGACACCAAGCTAGGAGGAAGAATAGATCTGCTTGAGGGTAGGAAGGCTCTGCAGGGGGACCTGGACAGGCCGGATCGATGGGCTGAGGCCACTGGATGAGGGTCAAGGAGGCCAAGGGCTGGGTGCTCCACTTCGGTCACACCCACCCCATGCAGCCCTACAGGCCTGGGGCAGAGTGGCTGGAGAGCTGCGCGGTGGAGAAGGATCTGGGAGTGTTAGTCTATGGGAGGCTGAACGTGAGGCAGCAGAGTGCCCGGGGGGCAGGGAGGCCAAGGGCCTCCTGGCTGGTGTCAAGAACAGCAGGACCAGGGACGGGATCATCCCCCTGTGCTTGGCGCTGCTGGGGCTGTGCCTTGAATCCTGTGTTCAGCTTTGGGCCCCTCACTACAAGAAGGCTCTTGAGTTGCTGGAGCAAAGGAGGGCAGCGAAGCTGGTGAAGGGGGCTGGAGTACAGCCCTTACGAGGAGCGGCCGAGGGAGCTGGGGTTATTCAGTGTGGAGAATTATTGCTCTCTACGGCTACCTGAAAGGAGGTGGGGCGTGGTCTCTTCTGCGGAGTGAGTACAGGTAGGACAAGACAAAATGGCCTCAAGCTGTGCCAGGGGAGGTTCAGGTTAGACATTAGGAAGAATTTCTACACAGAAAAAGTAGGCAAGCACTGGAACCAGCTGCCCAGGTAAGTGATGGAGTCACCGTCCTTGGCAGTGCTCAAGGAACGTGTCGATGAGGCACTTATTAAGGACATGGTTTAGCAGGAATGGTGTTGAGATGCTTAGGGTTGGACTTGATACCTCAGAGGTCTTTTCCAACCATAGTGAGTCTATGATTTCTGTGTGATGTACCCAAGTCGCACAAGGACAAGCCTAGCCCAGCCCCGCTGCGCTCCGTGGGCTTTCAGGTCAGCTCAGCAGCACCACGGAGGCCGGGGTTGCACCCTGGCTCCCCCTTGGTGCGTTGAGGGACTGGAGGACAGCTCTGGCCTCACGAGAGCCTCTGCCAAGGTGGGTCATTTTGTACTGCACTTGCCCCACGTGGTGGCTCATCCCGCTCTGGGGTGACATGGAGAGGCTGGGGCTTGGGAGGGGAATCCCTAGTGGGAGAAGAGGCAATTCCTGGAAATAATCACACATCTTGAGCGGGCGCTTACGAGGAGTCTTACTGGGATGTGCAAAAAGCCATGTCCTGTGCTCGTAAAAAGCCAGGCCTCTTAAACATTTATTTTTACTGTGTGTGTTTAAGACTAAAAGCGATTATGGCCCATTTCTCTTCCTCTTAATTATTTGGTAAATGTCACCCCGCAGAGTGAATCCCTGGCCGCCCTGCGCTGCAAGGGGCTCGCAGGGCCCCCAGCAGTGCGAGGGTGGGATGTGACCCCCCTGAGCATCCTGGTGAGGAGGCAGAGCCTTCATCATCCCCTCACTGCTCATGTTCTTGCTGGGGCTGGTGTTGGGCTGACGAGACCTTCCGTGGCCGTAAGGGCAGGACTGTGCCTGAAGGGCCTGCAGGCCTGACCAGCCCCTCTCCCTCGGCTGCTCTTTGTGCAGGATTTCCGCGTGAGGCGCAAGCTGAAGGCGCTGCTGGACCTCTACCTGCCCGGCTTCGCGGGAGCCACCGCCTGCACCAGCCTGCCAGGTACGTGGGGCCGTAGGGCTGAGGCAGAGGGATGAGCCCCTGTGATGGCGCTGGCCGTGGGACACGTCCTCCCCGTCCTCCTTGCACGCACATTCCTCGCTCCAAAGGAGCTGCTATGGGAGAGATGCTTCTTCCCAGCATTGCACTGACCCCCTTTCTCATCCCCCCCATCCCCAGCCTTGAAATTAATTAAATGATGTCACGCTTGATTTTATCTGATTTGGAAGCAATTCATCACCCTTTCGCTGGTTCTATTAGTCCAAGCGATCAGCATATTAATTCATTTGTGAGACGAAGCTCAAGGGTAATTACAGTGAGGAAGCTTAATGCCTGAACGTGTTAATGTCTGTAATCAGAACTATTTTCTCGGTGCGGAACAATTGTTAGACAATTACGCTCGGATATGATTGCCCTGCTCAGCACCAGCCGCAGTGTCAAGAGGGGAATAGCGGGAGCTTGTTTTGCAAGTCCTGTGCTATCAGCAGATCCGGCTGCTGCAGAGCCCTCTCCGCGCTGCGCTCGGCGCCCCGTGATCAAGTTGAGAAGTCGGCTCTGCCTCCTCTCCAGGCTGGGATGGGGCACAGGGGAAGATCGATTTTTGCTTTCCTCTAACACAAGTATCACAGGCTTTGGGCTGTTATGCCCATGGTGAGAAAACAGGCTGCTCTTTGCTTCCCAGCAGCCCAGATTTTTCTCTGGCTGCTCATAGGTGTGTTCCAGTCGGAGGGGGGTCTTGGGCTGGATGATCCTGGGGCTCGAGGCTCCCCCTCCTCCCAGTGCCGAGGGAGCAGGAGGAGGATGAGATTCCAGTGCTCTCCCTGCAGACGCGGCGCAGCCTGTGCCAGGGAAAGCCCCAGGGAGAGGCGCCCGCCCAGACGTCTCCAGGAGGCTGCCCGTGCCCAGAGGAAGGTGAGACCAACGTGTGTGTGTCGGCTCATGAGTAGCTCGTGAGGAAGATGTCCAGGAAGGAGTTGGAGGCTGGGAAGGCTCCTGTTTGTATGGGATGCTTGTGTGAGATGTCGCCCTAAGCATGCGAGGGACCTTGCTCCTCCCAAAGGAGCTGTTACTGATGGGGCACTCTGAGACTTGGTGACTTGGAGCAGCGAGTGCCCATCGAGAGCAAAAATGCTCAGGAATCGCTGAAAGGGTCAAAACTCGCTCGCTCCTGCAGCTACCACCGGACTCGGGTGAAGGTGGCCGGGGCGGCCTCTGCAGTGCTGGGGCGTTTGCCCCTATGGCTGCAAAGAGCTGGTGGTTTCACTAGTAGCAGCCACTGGGGAATGTGCTGGAAAGAAGGATTCTGTGCTGCAAAACAGTGAAAATCCCATCCAATAGCTATGGCCCCGTCTGCCTTGCAGGGTGCCGGCTCCGCGTCCTGGCCTCGCTGCAGCCTCAAAGGTGGAGGCCCAGACGAGGAAGGGGCGGAAGCAGCAGTGGAGGCCGAAGGAGCCCTCGTCCCCCCCGGGCCCGGCTGTGCTAAGGGCATGCGGTGGGATGGAGGGCTGAAGCACGGGCTGCAAGAGCAGGGAAACACTGGAGCCAGCTGGACACTGAGCCAAAAAATAGGGAAAAAAAAGAAAAAAAATGTAAGTTTTTTTGGTCTTCTTTTAAAACTGATCCACCTTCCCACAGCTGCTCCACGTGATCAGTACTCTGCTCTAGCTGCTTGCTCTGTGTTTTAAAGCCCGATGCTGGTACTTTTATGGAGCACCACCTCTTGCTCCCCCTCCAGGTTACTTTCCTTTCAGGGCCAGATCGACCTTTCCCAGAAAGGAGGCCTCGTGTCTGAGCCATTTCCCACGCGCCTGGGAGCCGGGCGGCTTCGTCCCCAGAGTCCTATCCCTGTGGTCACCCTGGCCAGGGCGACAGGAAAAACCAGAGCAAACAGTTCCCGTGGGGGAGATGGGGGCATTTCCAAAGGCACCTCCCAATCCAAGCAGCCTCTGCTGTTTCTCCCTGCGGCGTAGGTGCTCCACAGGGTACGCGCGAGGAAGCTCACGCAGAGGCGGCGACGTTCGTTTCGTATTTTATTGAATTTCATTTATATTAAATTAAAAATATATTTCTGACAGATTCATGTAACAAAAAGGCAGAACCGTTTTCAAATCGTTCAGCTGGGATGAGCGCGGGTCGATGCACGGTGGGTCGCAGCCTACGTTGCCCTAACGAACAGGGGAAGCTCTAGCCCGGGCGCGGAGCGGGGAATCGGGACTGCGCGCGGCGGGGACAAAACCACACGGAGAAGGTCCACAGGTTTCTCCCCAGCCTCCAAACGAACGGAAGGGGAGGGAAGGAAGGGAGGAGAAAAAACAACCGAGAGAGAAGAAACCCAAAACCATGGAAAGAAGGGAAATTATGCTAAATTATGTACCTAACATTAACCCAGGTCAGTATTTTAGCAGTGCATAATCCTCGGTGGCTAAAGGATGAGAAAGGAAAGGTTAAAGTGACGCTACGCCACGCACAACTGGCATACCCTACGGCGAAAGCAAGTGCAGAAAGGCTGAACACACCACGACAGTGCTAAACACAGAGTCACACGGAGGCCCGAACGGGGCTCCGAACCGAAACCGGGGCGCGAGTGCGGCGGAGGCGCCGGGGGAGCGGCAGAATCACAAGCAAATTACCTATATACAAATCAACCCTACGGACAAGTATGTTCCAAAGAATGGTGTCCACGAGGAGAAGAAAAGCAACATTATCCTTATTTACAAACGCAACTAGCTGTGTCTTTAACAAGCTATAAAAATACTATTCACATTTTCAAAGTAACATACAGTAGTTTTTGTGGGTTTTTGTTTCAGGAAGGCAGCTAACCCTGACCGCGCCGCGTCGCCGCACTCGCCACGCACCTCTCCCCGTCGTGGCCCCGTTCCACGGCCCGGAGACCCTCCAGGGGCTGGGAAGGGCCCGGTTTTCCCCTCCCTCCTGCCCGCGGATCCTCGCGGGCCCCTCCGGCTTCCCCTTGCAGCGGCTGCGGGGATGGACTCAGCCCCATCATTGCGGGGCCCGGGGATACGTGCGTGCTTAAGAGACCAGCGGGCTAAGACGTGTGCTTTGGATATCTGCATTTTGGGGGTTGCACGGAAATTTATTATTTTTTTTCTTCAGATTTTTTCCCCCTCCACTAGGGCTGCAACTGCTGCAGAAATTCAGCATTATAAATGGGGGGAAATTTCAAAAAACGTGGGGAAAGCAAAACCGGATTAAAACCGCTACAAACGATGCACCCGTGTGCACCGATTCCCAGCATCAACACGCACTGAACATCCCCCGTGGCCGCCGCGCTGCCTGGCCGTGTCCTGCACCGTGGCGCCGGGCGCGCGGGACGCGGCGCGCTCACCGTTAGCTGCCCTCGCACAGCTGCTCAGTTAATAATCGACCCATTTAACAGCAGGACCAGTTTATGCTACATATGTCATAGTACCTTACTTCAAAAGGACGCGTACGTATCTACACTTATAAAATACCGTTCACAGTTTGTTACTGTGGTTATCCCAAAAGGGGTGAGTCTTCGGCGCGCGCTGGACGCGGACAGTGTTTGCTCCCTGCGAGGCTCGCGGCCGGGCGCTGCGTCGCGTCCCGCCTGCTCGCCCGTCTGCAGCACATGGCTTCTGAACCGGGACAAGGGAGGGGGACCAGGACGCGTTCCCAGCGCTGAAGGAGCCCCCATGCTCGACCAAAGCTCTCTGGAACCCCCTGGCAGCTCTGACTCGTCTTCTTAGCTCTCCAAGCAGGGTAACCTCCATGGTCATCCCTGTCCTCCTGCTCGTGACTCCGGCTCCTGGGCACAGACCTCGACCGGCGCCGGACGGGCTCCGCTTTGGTGACATCCTTGGCCGCTGTGACGGCGCCGCAGGGGAGCCCGTCCTCCCTCTGGCCACGGCCCACGAGCGCAGGGCCCGCGAGCACCGCGGCGGTTCCCAGCGTCGTTCCCAAACCAGCTCCCAGATCCAAGGTTGTGCATGACGGCGGATGAGCTGCTTTTCGCAGCGGAGCTCCAAGGCCCATGGCTAGGGGAAAAATGACACACAACGGATGCGCATGGGCATCCCTGCGGGATGCATCGGGAAAGAGGCTTCCCGTTAATCCAGAGAAATGAGCAGAAAAAGCTTATTGCATACAACTCTTCCACCAGGAAATGCATTTTCCATCAAAGGTAGAAACCACAGCGCTTCTTTCCCCAGAGATTCCTGGGCTGAGCACAGGGTACCTGAGCAGACTCACACGGCGGCTCCCACTGCTGCTCCGCTCCTGGATTTGTTCCCATGGTTTATTCCCATCTCCCTGTGAGGGATGACCTGCGCGCAAACAAGCTGTAAACACCCTGCTACAGTTGAGCAAACGAGCAAAGGAAAATCCTAGCTATTCTGCAGGAAAAAGAAACTTGAGAGAGTTGAAAAAAGGCAACATAAAAATAGTCTGTTTGCAGTCAATATGTCAAAGCGAATCAGTCACATCCAGCATCCATCCACGTCTGCTTCAAATAACCCACAGGAAGATAAGGAACCTCTAAGTTAAATATTCCTGAAGGAGATCAGGGAAGAGACCTCAGCGGTTGTTCTCTTTCATTTGTGCCTTGGGACAAGAGCTGCTAAGGACGCAGGAATCGGCTCTTGGAAATCATTCACTGTTCTTCCATCACACGTGCTATGGCAAGGGAAAGGAAAACATCTACAAACAGGAGACCGCATGTAAAATCCATAAAAGCTGACAGCAGTTTACAGATACCACTGTGGAAACAGAATTAACTAGAGCTCGACAAAATACTTGTGCTGATGCCCTTTCATCCACTGCTTCGTGCTGACCAAAACGCAGCTTGTGTGCAGAAAAACACCCGCCTTTTCCCCAGAACCCCGTGATTGCTCACTAAAAAAGCCCAGCCTTCCTCTCTCCTGACTTACGATGGCTGCACATTCGCCTCAGTGCCCGATTTCCTTTCACCAGAGCAGCAGCTGTGACCCCTAATGCTAATGCACGAGTTGAGGCTCCTCACTGAGCTGCGCCTACCGAGTTTAGGGAGCGAAACCGCTCTGCGCTTCGTCTGGGGGGATTTAAGCCATGGATCCACTCTCATGCTGCAGCAAAGAGGCAGAAATCTGTCAAAATAGCTCAGGTGCCAGAGACGACGCACCCATCTGAGGGCTTATTTTGCTGTTCTTGGCGTGAAGAAGGCAACATCTCAGCAGGGGCTCAGCACAGCCCAGGTCACCTGCAGGGAATCTAAGGGCTACTTTCTGGCAAAAGAAAAAGAAAATCTCGTAGCGACTGCAGCTCAGACTAGAAACACGCACAGGGAAAGCTAAGAACCGACGGCCCCGTGTGCTCGGGTGCAGGATGCTGAGGTTCCCCTCACCGCGGACTCCTCCGCTACCTTCTCGCTGCCCCTTGGCCGCCCCGGACACCCGTGTGCTGCCCGACCCGCGGCTTTTCCGGGCCCACGAGTGCCGTGGCCGGAGCTGCCGCTTCCGTGCTGCTTCCAGGGATCTCTGCATTTCCACGCTACCGAAGAGAGCACGTCATACCCATAGTCAGAGATGAAAGTGAATAAATACTTCAAGTTTTGTAAGAATTAGAAAGTTAAATTGTTAAGGAACACAATTATTTCTATTCTGATTACTCAGGGGGATGGTTTTTAATGACCAGAGGAGACACAGGGGCCTTCACCCTCTCTCAGCAGCCGCCTCCTGCTACCAGCGCTTGGGCTTCTGTGCATCCCCGTCCCAACAGCCTTTGCCACCAACGCATTGAACTTAACGCGTGACCTTCCCTCCCCGGTGGGACCTGCCCAGGACAAACCGTCCTGCGTGTCCTGACCCTCAGCGCCGAGTCCCGCCGCTCCCGAGGCTTCCCGGATGGACACGGAGGCATGAAGGCTGCTGTTGCCCCGCTGGCCCCCGGCACTGAGCCGGGCGCTGCTGCGCGGCACTGGCAGCAGGAGGGACGGGCAGGGGACGCCACCAGCGGCTTCCCCGTTTGGCTCAGGGCCGATGCCCAAAGGCAGCTCCATGTGGCGGGTGGAGGAGGAGGAGCTGCTGCTTCCTCCACCATGGGCCTCCCGGGGATGCAGGCGCTGCAGGAAAGCCCGCAGTGTCCCCAGACCACTGGCTGCTGCTGCTGCCGCTTCTCTTGCCAGGTCACCCAAAGGTCTTTGCTTGAACAGGACTAAAGTGCATAAACTGAAACACCGCCGCAGCGCCCGGCACTGCCGCCCAGCAGGGTGTTATTTCTTCCCCTTGAAAGCCCGGATGGCTCCAAACCCGCAGGGGCTCCTCCTGCCGCAGACTTCCCGCGGGCACCGGGCGGGCAGGCGCTCCTACCCGCAGGGCTCTCGGCGCACCAGGAGCCGGCAGCAGCGTCGCCAGCCTCGCTCCTTCCCTGCCAGCGCCTGGGGCCGCTTGGACCATCCGCAGCTCCGAGGAGAAGCTACTGGCAAAGAGGGGGAGGGCGCGGGAGGGGGTCTACGTAAGAACGGAGGCTGATGAAAGCAGAACGAGGTGCAAGGAGACTGACTCACACGTATTTACATTTCTGACTGAAAGCTCTGCGAGTCATGCGCGCTTGGACTTCCAGCCCCTCGGAGGCACCACCTTCTGTGCGGGAGCAATCCTCCTTGCAGAAAACAGAAGTATTCTGTGTCACGCTGCAAGCCCGAGCCACACGTTTCCCTCCTCGGATCCCCCTCAGGGCTCGCTCCGCTGGCCTCGCAGGAGGAGCAGGTTGCTCTCGCTGTGTCCTCTGATGCAGTCAATGCACTGGCCTCTCAGAACTGCTGGACACTGTTCCAAAGACTTGATTTGCTTCATTTTGGCATTTCCACAGTCATCCTTTACATATAATTCACTTTTTAAAATTTAAAAGTATTATTTTGTATTTTGCTGGTCGCTTCCATATTGCTTCATTCAAAATCCAGAAAACAGTTCAAATAAAATCAGAGCTTAAGTGCAAACTAACTTTCCAGTGAACCACTATGTGCGTTTTCTCCAGTCCAGTGTCTTTCTTCCAGTTTACAGGACCCTTCCCACCACCACCCCCCCAAACTCCAGCCAGCTCCAGGAGCCACAGCGAGCTCTCCAGTCCCCATCTTGTCCTCAGTGTTGCCTGGCAGCATCCCCAGCTCCCTTCATGGTCACAAAGAAGAAAAAGAGGGAAGAATCTGTTTGGGTCTTTTTATCTATCTATATTCAGTAGGTATAAAACATGAAAGCAAAGCTTTTGCATACAAATCCTGGTTTCTTGGCCTTGTAGCTTCAAAAAGAGCATGTTGGAGATGTGTTTTTATTCACTTTTTCTGAACGGACTTGTATGTTCAAAGTGTTTGTCGTATTGACACGTGTACAAAAATGGTCATGTCATGCACCAGTGTTTTGAGCTCAAGTCTCTGTTGTTAGGAAGTGGCACAAAATCATGGTGTGGCTCAGAGTAAGGGGTTAGCCAGATATTAAGAGTCACATCATAATTTCTTGGAAGGCCACAATGAAGATCAGAATGATTATGAAAAGCCGGGTTATCCATTTTCAGTTGCTGGGATAGAAAGTGTTAGAGAAAGGAATTGGATTCTCAATCTCAATTATTATGTTATCCACGTGATATAAAAATTGTCCATTTTTTCCCCCCTAATGGAAACTGCATCAGGATTTCCAGGAATGCTGAACAGACTCTCGTCAGTTCCTGCCGAAAGGAACAGGCTCTGCGTGACCTCCCCGACGGCGTCGGGGCTGGAGCACCAAGCACGAGCTCGACAGGAGGCAACACTGTCTCTGCTGGCGTCACGGGTATCGTCTGGCTCCTCGGACCCTCTGGATCTGCGGCGAGGGAGAAAGGTCAGGCTGTACCCTCCTTCTTCCCGTCTCTTTCCTTCCTTCCTTCCAGATTCCCAACCCAATCTGCCAATGACTCCAAGACGTCCTTTCACTTGGAAATATCAAAAATGAGCGCAGGGGCAAGAGGGGGAAGCTCACGGGGGAAGGAAGGGGAAGGGGACAGAGAGAAGGAGCGAGGCAGCTGGAAGGGGTGGCCGTCCCGCTTCGCAGCGCGCTCCTACACCACGGTGTTGCGGTGTCTGTAGGGCGGCGGGGGCAGCACAGTGCCAGGCTTCAGGGAGAACTCGGAGAGGTATTCGGGGTTCTCTGCCACCACGGGCCGGATGCGTCCGTTCTGTTTGTAAAAGTATTTTGTGCTGTACTCTTGCAGGTAGTCCGGGTGCTGGAGGGTGCTGCGCGGGGGCAGGCTGTGATTCCAGTAATCGGGGTTGTCAAAGGCCTTCTTGGCTTTCTCCGGCAAATTGTTCTTCAGGTACTCGGCGTTTTCCAGGGTGTTTGCAAAAGTGTTGAGGTACAACGGCTCGTTCACGTACTCATCCTCCGCCTTGGGCTGCCCGTTCGGAGCGTTGTGGTACTCGGGGTTGTCCACGGCCTGGAGATCCCCATTCTTCCGCCGGGAGACGAAGGGGTTCTCTTCCACTGGGTTCAGGTAATCTAAGAAAGGATGAGAAATAAATGAGCAAGAGGGAGTGCAGCCACCCACAGAGCAAGAGCCGTTCTGCTGTTCTCAGGCTATTCCGACCTGTCCCTCCCTCCTCAGCTACTGCACGAGCTCCCAGATGAGGCCAGGTGCCAACTACCCTGAACACGCACCGCGCGGGAGCGAGGGATTTACAACCTCAGCAAACAGCGAAGGTCAAAGCAAAGAGCTGGGACTCCAAAAGATCATGTGAGTCACCAAAAATACACTGAAAGCTAAAAAAAACAAATAAAACTGCAGCCCTTGCTACGCCAAACCCACCGACTCGCCTGATCGCGGCTCTTCTCTCAGAGTGCGATCCAGAGGGCTGGACACGCAGAGCGAGTTCTCCCTCCGCTGCTGACCCCCTGTGCAACCTTGGGCATATCCATCAAGCGCCCTGCTCTGCAGTCCTTCCGCCCAGAAAGCGCTGCAGAGATCTTGGTTAAGCCTCTCTGCACAAAAACCATCCCCAAGGGCCAGCTTCTGAGACAGCTTCATTTCTAAGAGAACAATTTGCCTGATTAAAAACCTTCCATCCCTGAAGGACAAAAGGCCTCGAAGCGTTATGAAAAAAATGATTCAAACGAGCCCTGGGAAGGGTGTGAGAGAGCCTTAAGTTAGCGCTGAACCGGGAGCTGGAGCAAGCTGCAACTGCCTTAAATGACTTTCTCTGGATTAACACCACAAAAAACCCTGTAGTTGAATTGTAGAGAGACTCTAAGGCGTATGGAGGTGGTGCAGAAAGGAGAGGGGAGCCAGTGGTGGGGGAAAGGGATAAAGAGACTGGCTGGCCAGGAGTGGCAGGTCTTGGGCACCTCACTGAGGGCCCTCCAGGCTAGAGAGACATGGGGCAACGGACTTGCTGGGCGTCCCGTCCTGTGCAGCTCCTTGCAAAACACCGTCACATTGCAAAATACAACCCCCAGCTCTGCTTTTCTCCTCGAAGGGGCCAAAAACACTAAATGCAAACATTCAGGTCTGGCTTAATGGGAATATTTTGCACCCATGGCTGAAACTAAACATTAGCTTAAGAAATCTGCTGAATAGAGAGAGATTTGGCACTAGTTTGAAACTAAAATGGTGCTCAAATTCTTGAATGTGAAAGGTGAAATATGCGCAAGAGCTCAGGGAGCATGCAGAACATGCTACCTTTGTATTTACACTAGTTTATTTTCTTTGAAGCCAAAGCAAAGGTCTGAAAGCAAATGACTAATGACATGTCCTCTTACATCAGAATAACTGCTGGGGCTATTTAAAAAGAAAATAGAAAAGAAAAGGCCATGAAGCAAACTGGGAAATGTAGCACCCTAAGCAGGCACGTATTTAGGGAAGCTTGGCATTGTGGTGATGCTCTTTCTGAACCACGTCTTGTGCCCTCAGTCCTAGACTTCTTGGGGGTATAAAATGCCAGCTTTGTGCATCGGTTCTGTGACATGTTCAACATGACATTTACCGAGCACAATACCATGAAAAAAAAAACACAAAATGATCAATAAACAAAGCAAAGTGAAGACTACGGTTGGTCAAAGCAGGATCCTTTGCTTGAAAATTACAAGTACTTGTGTTCGCATAAGCTGGGTTTTTGTTGTCTCACTCCTCTCTTTTGTTCCTTCCCAGAACCAAAGTATAAAGAGGGGAAAAAAAGAAACAAACAACAACCAGGGGCCTCTGGACTTTTTCAACAGAAAAATTAAGTGAAGAAAAATGAATCCCATTGCAAAGAAATATCAACCAAGTCAGAACGTGTCACTCTGAGTTGGTCGATGAAGCCGTTTTGTTGCTGGAAAGCATCTGAGCTGAGGGCGAGTGTGGTGACATTAGCGGAGTGGTGTCCCTGGGAAGACAGTACCTGTTTTGGGTTTGTCTCGCATGGGCGTCATGTAGCCGTCCTCGTCGAGCTCGCCGCGGGCGCCCCGCTCGGCCGCAAACACAGTGGGGTCCGCGCTGTAGCGCTGGGTGCTGCTGTCCTCCTGGGCGCGCGCGGCCTTGCGCAGGGTCCCGTTGCAGCACGCGTCCTCGAAGAGCTCCGCG
>JAWLRI010000801.1:2368560-2442133 GCA_034781795.1 Crypturellus tataupa | reverse complement strand
CGCGGCGCGCAACGGCAGCGGCACGGGCTGCTCCGCCGCGAAGCCGCCGTCCCGGTACACGAACTGGTTCTGGAGGGAGGAAAGGGGCGCGTGAGGAAGGAGAGCACCGGGGGGCTCAACAGCAAGTCACGGCTGCGGCCTCTGCCCCATTTGCTCTGTGCTCTGGTACCTCTGTGCTCTGGTACCTCTGCTGCCATCAGCACCTTTTGCATCCACTTAGTCCTGGGGACCTATTTTTAAGGGTCCCTACAGCACCAAGCACATGGTCATTCAGACTCGCTGATTCAACCTACCGTTCTGCTTGCCAACAAGGATGTGCAAGGAAATGTCCACATCAGAACCTGTTGCAGGAAGGCAAAGTGGCCACTCATCCACACCCGTTACCTGGTGTTTTTTCAAGAAAATGCTGGCAGACCCTTTAGGTGTGGGTCCATAGAGCCTGCACATGAATTCCAGGTGACTTTACAGCTCCCTGACTGTTTGACTGCTTACATACACCCCATGCTCACTGCCGCCTTTGGGGCCATTTATGTAGGAAGACAGGGTTGGACACGGTACATATGTAGAGAAAGAAGGTGGAAAAAACCTAAGGATGAAGGTTGAAGGTGAAATACTTACTCCTGACATAGGGGTGTAGGCAGGAGGAGGGCTGTGTCCAATTTCACTCTAATAGGAAAGAAAAATGGATTGATGGATACACAGTAAGAGGTTACATGAATGAGAGAAGTCACACGAGCCATTTGAGCTAATGGGGAGAAACATGCACGACACTCAGCTCTGCTAACAAGGATCCACAGTGAGAGAGCTCAGCCCTGGCCTGAGTCTCGCCAAGGAGCTGTCCGCACCTCCCGGTACACAGAGGGCTAGAGGTCTCCTGGGGAGGCAGGGACGAGGGTCCTGTGCAGCCCTGGTGTCCGATGTGGGGGAAGGGGCTTTGAGGAAAGCACAGACTCACACTCGTGCTCACTCCGCAGGAAGGCGCCGTTATACCTGTTACTGCTCATCAAAACCAACAGGTCCTTAGTGGAGGAATCAATGATTTGAGGGGGAAAATCAAAATGAAACAACCCTTTGCTTTTCAGAAGTTTTTTTTTTTCTTGTTTAAATGCAAAAATGTCTACTTTTTTGAATTTAAAAATCAGTTCCTCATGTTTACTTTGGTTCCCCTGTTATTTCAGGATTTTCATTGTTTTCGCCTTATCTCCTATTTGGGGAAGAGTCAGGCTGAAAAAAGTTCTAAGCTTGAGACAAAAGAGAAGAGAAAAAACCTGTGCCCCAGGAAGGAAATCCAACCGTCCTGAGAGAGCTCCGCTTAAGAGGATACCTCACTCACCCCAAATCCACTTCAGAAGTACATCCACCCATATCGAACTCCAAGGAAAGACAGACACATCTCCTCCCAGAGCAAGAAGAGGGTGTGCTATAGCCAAGCTTTCCTTCACAAACATATTGCCAAAGACCAAGAAGGCTGAGAAGATGGTGACTGCCTAAAGTCTTTCCTCATAAAAACTTGCATACTCACTTGCAGTTTTATCAAGCAGGAGCAGTTTTCGGTTGAAATGGTTTAAGTTAGATACCTGCTTCAGGCAAAAAACCTTTAAGAAAAGGCACAAATTTATTTTAATGCATTTTGGTTGCCTGAACGAACACCTCGCTGGTGATCAAAAATATGCTGATTTGCTTATATTAGAAATATCCCTGCAGCCATTTTGTTGCTCCAGTCTAACACCTTGTGTTTCCCAAGTGGAAATTTGGTGCGTGAGCCATTGTAACGGATAAATGTTTCTGCATCCCCGTGAAAACTCATCCATATTTAGCTACGTTATGACCTTCTGAAAAAGCCTTCAGGTTGCAAAACTGCAGAGGAAACCTTGGTCGGCTGAGCTGTCCCTCGGCCCCTACGACCAGGCCTGGACAGGGCTCGCTCGGCAGCTGCTCCTCCCTGCGGAACCTGGAGCCGGGGAGGACACGGGGGGCAGCATCGTCCCTGGTCCCAGGTCCCTTCTCTGCTGCAGCTTCTAATGAAACGGGTTACAGCTGGGAACCAGGTACCTCCACGGCTGATGGATGCTGAGGGCTGTGCAAGGCTCCACTGCAGAGGACTCTTGCTCTCCTTGCCCTCCAAATCTGAATGCAGGAAAACTGTCTGTCTGCTCCGTAAGGTGCAGGAGGGAAGAGACTGGTGACTGAAGCTGGAGTCGCTAGAGAGTGATGAGGGCTCAGGCAAACTGATCCTTACCAACGAGAGCCACAGAGGAAACAGCAACTGGTGACAAAAGAGCATCATCGCCGTTACCAGCGAGGGTCCGAAGCAGGAGGGGGAACCCTGCAGCTCCCCAGCTTCGGTCCTTGCTGTCCAGATGAGATGTATGTGCTCACCACAGAAATTCAGCAACTGAACACAACTACTCCTTCTCTATTCAGTACTGCACTGTGGACATCTCCTCACTTTTAAAGTACGTCTTTTTATTTCCACAGAAGCAATCCCACGAACTACGGCTCTGGGCTTCTGGATGAATAAGGGAAGGGTCATCTAGATCTGCTTTTAGTTCAGAGCCCAGAATTAATTCAGATAACTTAGAAAAGCAAATTGTTTGCCAACGGGCTTGACTTCACTAAATAGGGCTAGGCAACTCCCCCCGTAGGTATTTGACAGGATTAGCACCCTAAAAATATACCATTTTTAGATGGCCATATTATCTATCCATGGACATACTTTGCTCTACCCTCCTCACATAAAAAACAAACCCACCACCCTGAATTTAGATATTCTTGTCTGTAATTCCAGCACTTAAATACATACTAAGCAACTGTAACAACATAATAGCAGGCGCTCTTAGAATAGCCCTGTCCCAAGTTATCAGGAGGGAATGGACCAACATTCCCGCATTTACTGCTATTTTTGCCAAAAAGAGCCTCGCCAGACAGTGACCTGCCAACCCAGACCCCAGCAATGGTATTTTCTTCATGCCTCCCCTTTAGCTCCGTACTAAACATAGCTGCCCTGTAACACGCTAACACAGACCTTACAGCTCCAAACCACGTCTGTCCGCAGACCTTTTGTTGCTTTTATTTTTTCCCCCAGGAATCAGTACTCTGCGGCCTCTGCTCCAAAAAAGGAGGTGAAGAAAACAGCTGTGGTGCCAGCCAGCGCGGCCGAAAACGGGACACAATTGTTTAAGTGTCTTTAATTTGCCTGCTAATTGCAACATGATGTCATCGCTGCGCAGCTCCCAGGGAAGGTTCAGCGCTGCCAGCCCCAGCCAACTTCTACCGGGCAGTAAATGGAGCACAGTGTGGGCAGAAAATGCACTTGGATCCTGACAAATAGAAAATAGCTTAATTTGTGTGCATGGTCCAAGTCTGTTTGTTGCTTAACTTGGTGATGACAAAAGTAGCTTCTCTTCTGCAGCATGTGAGCTGGTTGCTCGAAGGCTTCACTACGGAAGCCTCTTTTAAAAGCCAATTAAAAAAGGGGAAAAAGAAGAATCATGGATCACACTTTGCAACTGTAATGTATGTTGCATGCGTTGGCCTTACCCTGCTCACATCCGCCTATATCCACATTATGAGCATCATCCAGGAGGCACCCAGCATTTTTAACTGCCCATGAGCGCTCCTACACCGTGCGTGCCCAAGATTTCATTCTTCATCCTACGTGATTGAATTTCATGCATAAACATGACATCAGGGAGAAAAATAAAAACAGCAAAAAATCCACCACCACCACCAAAAAAACCCATCGCAAACTCAAGAAAACGTCCCCATAAGATGCCTTAAAGGGACTTTGCTATTAAAAACCAGTGACATATCAACTACTGTAACAGCTAACGCTTGTGTAAAACGAGCCTGGATAAAAAAGAGGGAACTAACGCCTTTGTGAATATTGCCTTGCGTTATTGCTTTCTATTCACGAATTTCACTTTCCAATTCCTCGCCTCTAAAGTCTCCCAAAGGTAAATATCTCCTTTTTTTTTTATAGCAGGGACATAATCCCCTTCTGGCTGCATGTTAGGCAGTAATGAAATCAAAGCCATGCTGGGCCCTGCCGCTCATAGCGATGCGACCAGGTGAATGCGTCTCTGCCGCGGCCCGTTACTCGAGCCTGATGTGTCCTGTGGATTGTGTGCTGGAGCTTGTCCCACGTCTGTGGGGATTAGTGCTGGAGCTGGAGCTTGTCCCACGTCTGTGGGGTCACCGCGGCCTCCGAGCTGCACCCAGGGCCGTGCCGGGGGGACACTTTGCAGCCGGTGACACGATGCTGCTGCGGGACTCGGGCGCTCGTCCCCATGCAGGTGACGGCTCTGTGACCAGCTCTTCTGTCTCTGGCCCTAGAGAACATCCGTGAGAGCCCGCGAGGTGCCGCTGCCCAGCTGGGCACAGGGTGCCGGGCGCTGCTGAGCCCTCGTGTCCCCGCAGCCCCCACGTCGGCTGTTTCAGGCACGCAGGCAGAAATACGGCCCGGTGGAGCCAACGTGGCAAGGCAGGGCATAAATTCCTGCAGCGAGAGAGAAGGAGAGCCTGGTATTCAACAACAAAAATAAAAGGTAGGAATAATATACACAGGCTGCGGACAGTAGTTTTGCAGCAATTTACAATGTCCGCAGCTCAGTGGCAGTAAAGCTGCTTTGGGGATCAATGAATCTCGATTAGAAATTATGAACTCCCAGGCCTTTTTGCGGCATTGCCCTTTCTCAGAAAACGTGTAAACATTTTACCTCGAACGCGGAGGCACCTGGCGCGTAGGAAGGGCCGGGAGCACCCGCCTGCACGAGGCAAAGCACTTGCTCCGGTCTCTCATGACTGCTCCTTGCAAAACCTGGGCACATCCACCAGGCACTTTAAATCAGTGAGGAGAAAAAAATAATAAAGGAAACTGAATAAGTTCTTTCTGCGTAGAAGGTTTTTTCAGCCCATTGCTGTCAGGAAGAAAAGGAAATATTTTCAGGCAGCCTGAGTGCTGACTTGGCTCGAGTGTCCTTGCAGGAGGGAAGTTTAAGCCATTCCTGCTAATTCCAAGGGGATACAGGCACATCACCTATGACCAGGGCCCAGCCGGCACTCATTTACACCACAGTTTTGGGTGAATCTCCTTTACTCTGTCTTGCACGAGCAGGGACAGTCTGCCCTAAGCGTATGCAGGAGAATCAAAGATTCCCCATTGCGTGATGCCAACAGCAGAAGTCCGTCTTTGGGCACAGAGACATGGAAACGCTCGGCCGCAGCCCCGGCCTGAGAATTAAACCTGGTTCCTGCCGCGGTGGGTTAAAAACCCTCCCTGGAGACCCCAGCCTTGCAGATCCGGGGAGACTCTGCCCTTCCAGCCCTCGGAAAGGTGGCCCACAGGCCGCCCCTCGCCCAGCACTGGTTGTGGTCTGTGATTGCGACCCGGCAGGCACACCAAAAAAAAAAAAATATATATATATATATTTATATATAAAAAAAAGGCACAAAAGAAAGTTGATGAGCAGCAGTGGGAGCTGCAGCCCCCTCGGGCGCCGCGCGCCACCGCCAGCCTCCCCGCTCGGCTTTCTGCAGTAATCAAAGGATATTCTGAGCCTCTCAAAATGCCATCAGCCCTCATTGAGAATGAAATAGAGCACATCTCCACTGAAGACTTTACAGCAGTAATCATTACAGCGGGCTGGCCTGAACAGGGAGCTCTTACAGACAAAGATGGGTTTTAAAAATAAAATAAAAAAGCCTTCCCCCAAATCTGAATAGAAACTTGATGATAATCTCCCCGTTTTATTATGCAAGGGGGAAAAGAAACCCGTAATTGGGCACTCTTGGTCTTTTCTAGCAAAGAATAGGCTTCTTGATGAAATGCTGAGTTGATTTTGAGAAGGGCTGGGCTTCTGGTGGCAATAATACTCTCAAAGAAATAACCATCCAGCTGATTTGGATAAAATAATCATTTTTTAACATTCTAAATCTAAACTTCAGCTGGGCTCCCTCCCACCGCCCCCCACCACAGTCTTTTTATAGCTCCGACCACCTTTCTGTCCCTCCTGATACCCCCTGTCCCCCACCCAGGACATGTGGCAGGGCAGGACTGACAGGGACAAATTTGGCCTTTGCATTTCAGGTGGCTTTTGTATTTTAATAAAAGTGTGAAAACCGACTCCACGGAAAGTGATGTTTTTCGCTAGCGGCTTCTGTTTTGCAACCAGTCACTCAAGGCAAAACTTCCCCCCGCTCCGCTCTCAAAATTATTTCCTGACTCTTAGGCCATTTCTTCCATCTACTGAATTATGCAGAGTTGTTTAGCTTGCTTTTTTTTCCAAGAATGCCTCATCAGTGCAGCGTGGAAATATTTATTACTTACTTTCTTTATATCTATTGACTTTCTTCTTTTCAGGAGCGAAAAGAAAGTGGATCAGCTGTGAGCTCTCTTGACTGTTAACACAGCCAGCAGCTATTCATGGATTAAACAGATGCTGCTTGATTTTAAAGCAGTTTGTACTAAAGCTTGATAAATTTGTGTGTCGTATGTCAGGGTACGATGCAACACGCAGCCCTTCCACCGATCCCTCTTGTTTGCAGGCAGCACTTGTAGTAGGTCCTACCAGGGAGTCCTGTGACCTGCTGATTTGTTTTTAAATACATCTTGTATCTGTACAAAGGATATGTTCAAAGCAAAATGCCGTAAAAAAAAGAAAACTTTCAGAAAGGCTCATTAAATCCATTTGCCTGAATTCAGGAGCTTGAATGTGATGGAAAACAGCTACCATGCTAAAAAAAATCTTGTTTTAAGGCACTTCACCAGCAATAGCACAAGGCAATTTAGCAAGTTGGTCCTGATAATATTATTCAGGCTGAGAAGGGCTTGAGAAACACCACTGATTTCAGTCGGCCCAGTTATGAAGCAAGAGACTAATTGCCATAAAGCACTTTCAAAGACCACTCTGTCAAGAGCCGAAAATCATATATTCTGTTTGAGTCCTACACATGAATTTTCTTCTTTTTTCCTCTGGCAAACTTAGCACATTTGAAAAAGGTATTTCAATACCCATACGCTAAATATATGTATTTTTGAGAAGCTCTCCTTTTCATGTAAATTATTAGAATTGATTTTTTTTCTATCTAATGTATTTTACAGTGTATTTTTTATGGGTATTTTTTATTCTTTCTACTTTGTATGCCCAGAGCAATGAAATTAGCCCAGCGAGTGCCGGTCTGGGACCTTTTCCTGCTTTTCATGGACAAAAAGCATCGTGGTGCTTCCTGCTTTTCCAGCAAAGCCCAGGAGCAGCCTCACCTTGTGGAGTGTTTCCTAGGAGAGGAGCATTCGCAGGTAGAACATTGGGGGCTGCTGGCTAGACACTGAGCAAGCACTAGCAGCTCCTCACAACTTTCTTAATGCAAAACACAGCGCAGGGAGGGGAGGAGACTCCCATCCCCACTATGTCACTAAAACCTATGGAAGCAGAAAAGGAGGATTTAAAACCCTCGAAGGGGACCTGGAGGAAGTCCAGAATTGACTGTAGCAGTTGTACTATCTGCTACTCTCTTAAATGGGACTCGTCTAGGAAAACCCACAAAATATTATCATTTAATGAAAGGCACAGAGAAGAGACTCATAAAAAGTTAGAGTGTTCCTAACTAGTCAAGCAGTTTTTGAAGAAGCAAAGGAGCTAATGGGGAGATGCTGTCAGCATAATTTCCTGAAACGTTATCAAGCCCTTTGATACAATGTCTAATTAACTTACAACTTCATCTGTTCTGGCATGGGAGGTTTCACTGCAGCACTTGCAAAAGGAAGCAACAGGGACCAGCAGGAAGGCGAGAGAATGACTACTAAGGTTTTCAGATAATTTTTGATCACCTTTTGATTAGAAGGAGAGAGTATTAATGAAATGGGACAGCAATATGAAAAAGAAAAGACTTGCAGACTGCAATAATAAGCATCACATTTAAGAACAGTTTTAGTCATATAAATTTCGGGAAGATATTGCAGAAGCAGGAGGTGACAACACCACAAACTGACCCAGATAAGGAGGAAGCTGTACAGGCATCAGAGCTCAACTCCTACTGCTGGAGTCACCTGTTAAAGTCACCTGAATCTGGCAGCAAACACACGGGCTAAACAGTCCCCACTGTCCGTGATGAACTATGGAAGGAAAGCTGCCACATGCCACTGAAATGGATCTGAAACCCACTTACCACCTTCCCCTTTGGAATATTTATGATTTCAGAAAACTTACTTTCTAAATCTAGAAATCAGAACAAAGTAATCACAGACATAACGTCTCGCCCAGCCTCCCTCTGGGACTCCCTCGTGCACAGACACACACAGATATTCAGGCACGGGGTATTTCCAGGCCTCCTCCTGCACCAGAGCACTCCGGATGGGACACCAGAACCCACGGAGGCAACTAAAAACTGGCCTCTGCACTACCGCATCCTGCATCAGCTCATCAGCGCAATCTCCCTGGACATCTGCTTTAGATCCCTTTCCTAAAAACCTAGCTTGGTATTTAACTGCAGAGTTGGCAGCTGTTTCAATAATATATAGGGTACAGAATAAAATGACAGGAGCAGCATTGATGAGTAATAAACAGCAGAGACAGTTTTCAGGGTGAATTAGCCCAGGATTTAGAGCAAAGAGCATCCTGGGGCACACAGAGCGCTCGCTGCATGAGCATTATCTCGGCGCGCACAGGGCCGCGCTCGCTACAAGTACCTGCATGAATCACCTAATGGCTCTGGATGCAGGACACGGGAGCCCTGGCTGAAGTCCTGTGCTCACGGACACACTGCTGAGGATTCAGCTCATCTCTCGGAAGCACAGAGCTTCTCAAACTCCATATTTCTAGGATATTTCTAGACAATAGAAATATAAACACTGGAAAAAAAAATGAAGGGCTGAAATTGCAACGGAGGAGTGCAGCTGCAGTGGAAGAACTCAGTTTAGCTTAAGAGAAAAACAATAAACTTAAGCTAGTCTGAGGCAATGGACAAGCCTCAAAGTTAAAAGTGTTACTAATCCTGCCATGAGAGAGGAGTCAGTCTCCGACGACTCCCAGAGCTGCTATTACAAGTCAGCTTGATGTTCATCAGCAACTTCTCTACTTCTCTGTTGCTCTTAAAAATGACTCCTCTATAAAGAGGCTCCTGCACTAATTAGAAGAGCTCCATAAAGACAGAAAGGTCCAAATTATGGGGCTCAGAGCTGGGTGCGAGCTCCCGTGCCCCAGCGGCCCTCTCTGAGGTAACCTGGCACAGAAGACTCGACACCGAGCCTGACAACTTTAGGCGAGGAGTAATCCCAGGTTTAAGCGCTACATTGCCATTCGCTGGCAGGGGAACGTTCCCATCAGCAGGGAGCGACTGCAAGGAGGTCGCAGAGCCGCTCCAGAACCGAGGGCTCCACTGCGCCTCGTGCCCACCAGCACCGCGGCCGCGGAGTTCCAGTCGCGCAAAAGCTCCAGAAAGTTACTTGGATTTTATATGCTAACAATAAAAAAACTTCTGTTTGCTCTCCACGAATATCCCAGTGACTGTGTCGGCTGCCCAAACAGCCCATTTTAAATAACTCTTTCAGAATATTTACTCTGGGATTTTTGTTGGAATGAATGCCCTGAGCTCCAGCTGAGTTCCCTGCTCAGCCGTCTCTGAAGACAGAGGGCAAACGGAGCTGGTGAAAAGGCAGGTGTGTTTTCCCATTAAGCCCTTCTCCTTCAAATTTGCCCAAGTTTCTGTCATAACTATGGGTCTGAGATGAATCCAGCAAACCTGAGGGGTCTGATTCTGCTCTCTCCCCGCTGTGTTGGTGTAAGTGGCCAACCTCCAGTGTGTGACACGGGATTACACTACCCCAATGTGAGCACGAGCAGCTTCAAAGGTAGCTCTTGCTGGTTCCCTCTTTTCTCAGAAGTTGGCAGCAAAGAAAACAGAACCTCTCCAGAGATGGCTAGGAGTAAATTAACTTATTTCAGATCAGCATCAACACTGAAAATTAACTCCTGTGGCCTGGTGGTAAATAATGCATTATTCCTCCCTGGAAGGCTGGGGAATGCAGAGCACCGGAAGGGATGGGGAAAAGGCTACATCCTAATTCACCATCGTGCTGGTTTCCAGCGACTCAAGAATAAGGCTACGTGAATCCCGCTCAGCCAGGGGGACCACAAACCTTCTCCAAAGACTTCTAATCCCACTGGAATCCCAGCATCAAAGAACATTGATCCTGTCATGATTCCCTTGCACGGGACTCCTCACTTCACTGTGCTTGTCTTCCCTGAAAAAAGGGACTCAAAGTCAGAGGCACCCATGGGTTTAAGCTTCAGGCCACTATTTATCTGGATTATTTATGAGCTACGGGTACTATGGAAGAGCTGGGAGCAGAATTTCAGCTCAGCAGCTAAACTTCACCTACCTCATCACTGCCCCTCCTGGTGTACTCAGTTCAGCCCAGGGCATGAATTTGGAACTACTCAGATTAAGGATAAATGTCCCAAAGATTTCTAAATCAACAGGAATAAACATGAAAATCTGAATGAGACTGTGCTTAGTCTTCAAAACACGACCTTCTACTCAAAGGAGCGCATGGAAGTAAAAACAAACCAACCTAAACTCTAAGTCCCTATATAACAAACCCACATGACACCTGTTTGCATGTGTTCACCCACATAATGCCATTTCACCAAGTGTCCCAGAAAGGGTGGCCTCTACTCTGCCAGGAGGACAAAGCCACGAGCAGCAACAGGCCCTGAAGAGGAGCTTAGATTATACCCCTAACATTTGGCTGGTCAGGGTTACATGAGCTGAACTCCACATAAATCCTGTCTGTGCATCAGTTTCCCCTATAAAATGAATGGCATTTTCTTCTGTGACAGGGGTGGTGTAAAGATAAACATGTTAAAACCCGTGATGCGCTCAACCAAAACACATGCTTGTGAAGGAAGGCCATGAAAGCATCGCACGTAAACGGGTGAAGGGTCTGACGTCTGGCTCGAGGCACAAAAGCAGCATTATCTATACATTGCAGCTGCCTCAGCTGCGCCAGTGCCAACCCTGTCCAGATAACTGGGTTGCAGGGACAGGGGAATCAGAGCTGTGTGCTCTCTGGCCATGATGGGGCATGATGGTGAGCAACGTGGCCTGACTTGACAGCATGAGCTGTGCATTCAGGAGAGGCAGGTCAAGTCCAGCCTCCGCTTGCCTCAGGCCGAGTCGTGAATTGGGGAATCCAGGGACATCACCTCCGTCGTCACCCTCCCTGCAACAGCAGCTTGTACAGGCCAAGGCAGCTGGGGCCTGTGTTTGATTAACGTAGGTAAACTGCTACCTGCGCTTTTGTAACGACCAGTATTTTCTATCAGAACTTGCTCTTACCCTGTTGGAATCAATTCTTGTCCTAGACGTGTAGATGGGAGGAGGAATGTTGAAGGCTTGAGGAACAAGATACTCTTCAGCATCCATCATATCTTCCAGGTCTTCTTCATCAAGAAGGTTTTGGAAGAACTTGCTGTCATTTGGACTTGGGAGCTTCATACGATCATCTCCCTAAGTAGGTTATGTAGAGAGAAGAAAACAGCAAAAAGATGGATTAATTTCCCAGCTGGGAGCTTCAGGCTTCTTCATGTCCTGGCAGGCAGGCTGTGGGGACCTCACATGCTGCTTTGATTGTTCTAAGGCACCACGTTCACATCATTTGTTTTGATTTTTTTTTTTTTTTTTTTTACTAGGAATATGATGACAGAAAGGGAATAACTGCATAAATCAAGCAAAGTCATTTTTTGGCATTCTTGTGATCGAGCTTTTATTCTTCCTTCTCCCTTTTTCCCACACAAGTTTACTTTCTGACCCCAGTTCTGTCATGGCCTGATGTATTTTGTGAAATATCTCAGTTATTCAGGCTTGCAGAGGGGGAAAACAACATGGAAGTTGCTGGGTCTGGAAATTTGCTTTGTTTTCATTTGTGTTTTCAGGGACTCGGGGGCTAAATTTCTCTCTCATCCATATGGAAGGTTCTGCAGAACACAGGAGTGCTGAAAGCGATACAAATCAAACCAGATAACAATAAACAACAACAAGGATTAATATTTTTATTTAAAAAGCACCTGCAAGGTGGCAGCGCAAGTCAGGACTGTGCTTTGCTCAGGACCAGAAAACATGAGAAAAGGCAGCCAATGCCTCCAACACCTAACAGCCTGCAGAAATGATGCTAAACTTAGCTGCATGGGGAAAGAATGGCATCCCACAGAATGATATAAATTCCAAGAATTGTTATGCCATGTACAGAATATATATATATATACACATATATATGCTGAAAATACACACACACATATACACACACACACATACACGCACATATATACACAGCATGTACCCACTACAAGTACTAGAAGCAGTGAGGACACACAAAATCAGCAGCAACTGTACTTGGAGGCGCTTCAGCTAGGAAGTCTTCTACCAATGTGAAGCTGAGGGGCAGCTGGTCTCTCTCTGCCTCGTACTCCACGATGTGGGGCAGTTGCAGCAAAACAGAACCAGTCTCAAACTAATACCGCGCTTTGGTCTCTGGTGTTTCAACATCACCTTACTTATTTTAGTTTTCTTTCCTTTCCACTTGCAGCGCTCACATATCAGCATCATCTAAGAACCTTAACAAATAATAGATCCAATTTTTGTAGCTTGAGTTTCAGTTACAGCTCTGGGGCTTAGAAGCATGACTTGTCTTTCCCAAAGGAGTCAAGCCTTATGATAGTATATTCTTCAAATGAAAACTTTTGGGGTGAAAGGAAGGGGCTAAGTGAAGAAAATTCTCCTAATTTCTTTTTTTTCCACTGGGAGAGAATCTGACAGAAGCCACATTTTTGGAAAGGATGCCACAAGTCTAAACTCTTAAGGTTTTTTTGGTGGTTGTTATCAGCAGCAAAATATTAACAATGAAACTCCCTGTACCTGCACAAACAACTCCAGGCTACTGCAGAATGCAGGAGTCAAAGAAAACAATCTCCAGAAAAGCCTGTGCTCGGGGTATACACAGCTTTAGCTGGAGGTAAACCACAGCTATTGCTCTACTAGGGCATTTCCAGGGTGCCACGGTGATGCTGTGAGCATCTACTGCAGGGACTCTGAAGCACTGCCGGCTGTACAGAGCCCACACAGTGTAAGGAGAATACAGGAAGCAGCAGGGAAGCAGCAGTGTCACTTGACTCCCTGTCTTCTGAGGAACTTCCATGTTCTGATTTTGCAAAGTCCTTTCTTGTGACTTTGGCAGCACAGGGAAGAGTTTCTTCAGGACCCTCCCCTTTGATAAGCTCACGCAATGACAGACTGAGCAAGCCCCTGGTCTAAAGCAGGTTCCCCGCTGGACAAACCTCATCCCTAATGTCAGTAGAGGACACAAATATTCAGCAATCTGCAAAGCAAGGCCATGTAATGTGCTCATATACAGGCAGAATAGATTTCATTTTTTCCCAATGTTGTAGACTTGCTTACCTGAATAACCAGGTATCTTTGAGGGTCTCGTGCCATTCTAGAAAATTCTGCCGCCAGCTCCTTGAATTTAGGACGACTGTCGGCATCAATCATCCAGCCTGGGCACAGATCAAAGACAAGAAAGAAAACACTTAATTGTCAAGGAGGAAAAACATGCAATTTGTAAAAACGCACACGTTAGAAGTGAAAAGATGTTATTGATAAGTCTGACCTAGAGAAAAGATGAAATAAAGAGCCCAGGAAAATGGGTGCATCTACCATGGAAAATATCTGATCTCGATCAGAGCAGACTGGGTGTAGCACATGGCAAGAGTTTCTTCTTAATCTGCTCTGAGCTCCTGCTCCCCATCCCCGAGACAGTGACAGTAACAATGCCTGTAGCAGTCTGTGTCTTGCTCACTCAGATATCAACTCATTACTGAGTTACCAGTATATACAGTTTTTAACTAATCTACTAGTCCACTGTGGCTCAGATTATAAGGAGCTGTTCAACAGACCTGCCATGCTGGTTTGCAGGTGTCTTTACCATAGACCACAACCACGAGCAACTAGTTTATCTCAGTGTCAGCCTCGTCTAATGGAAGATTCTGTCAGCTGCTTCCCAAACAGACGCTCTCGTTTGCCAGGGAGGCTAAACGAAGCAGCCCTTACCTCCTTCACTGTGTGTTACTGAAGAAGTAGCCAATACAGAAGGAATACAGCCACTAGAGCTTGTAAAGAACTTCACACACACATTACAAGACTACTGATTCTTTGCAAGGTAACATTCGAGACGTCAGTTGTCTTCGTATTGACATGTAAGAATAACAAAGAATTTATAACTGAAAAACAGATCCTTCAAAATATCTACCTCAGCTGTTGGTAGTAATTCCAGGGGGGTTGCAGGTATCAGACAGCTTTGGGGATTCAAATCCTGTCTGTTTTGAAATATGCATCCTGAAGTACCTTAAGTCATACTGAAAACCCCTCCATAGTACCCTGCCTAAGCGCCTGATGGAGCCAGGATATTCCCTAATCTCTGAACTAACCTGAGAACAGCTCTCCTCAGGATATTGTCTGTTCTCTATTGTCTTAGACTTTTACATGCATAGAAAACTCAACAACCTGAATATTACGCATGTGTTGCTCAAACTTTCCACCACTACTAAGCAATGCAGTCCTCAAGATGCCAACAGAGGACTGGGTTAGAGGGAGAGATGAAATTACACATATTCCAAAGCCAAGCTCTCGGGTTAGACTCCTGGGTTCACACTATGAGCTTCAACAACTACAGGCAACTCCGTGCAGAATTTCATTCAGGAGATATGTATTTACCTCCTCCCGGTTTATCTTTTTTCTCCCAGTATTTTTGTGTACAAAGCAAAAGGGAAAGGCCTCTGTCAGATGGTTGCATGTTAATCTCACTTAAATTAAGTCAGAAACACCAGAGAGATGTTCCTAATTCTTTTTAAATTAGAAGCCTAGCCTTGGAGGATACAGTCACTAGTGTGGGTATCTTGGAGATAAAAGTGTAGGAAAAAAACATGAGCAAACTTAAGTAAAAATATTCATAAATTATTGCACTGGACTAAAAATGACAAAAAAAAAGAAATCCTCCTGTCTACAGGGTTTCTTACAGTAACCTAAGGTTGCTTTTTGTTATTACCATTGCAAATTCCAATGCTGTTATTAACAATAAAACATTATGCTTTCTTTCCTCAATATTTGGAACCAGCATTTCTCCTCACAGCCTTCACTGGCTGACTATCCATGTACCATAATTACATTTAATACTATCTTTTTTAACATCAAAATCAATTGTCATGGAAATGACAAGGGTTTACAATAACAATCATACAATTTTGACTTCACAGCAAGAATGTGAGATACCACCTGACAGTAATAAGAAGCTGAGCTAACTCAGCCCTTCATGGCTAAATTTGTATCTTTTGCAATTGGAAAAAAAAAATGTGCATGCAGTGTTTAAATGTAATTTACAGAATCTTTGGAAGCTTTTGTTTTGAAACAGCGTGCACTATTAGGCAGCACTGTCACAGACTGTAGATGTGAATGTTCTAAAATAGAACATGTAAATGTTCATTTGGTGCCGAGCACGGGGATAGTAAAAGCTGCAATCCCTTACATTTCACCATCACCATATACACATCAATAGTGCAGATTGGAGGCTGTGGCAAGCGCTCGCCCTTCTCCAGGAGGTCAGGAATCTCGCGAGTCGGGATTCCGTCGTATGGCTTTCCACCAAAGGTCATCAGCTCCCAGATGGTGACCCCTAGACAAAAAAAAAAGAAAAAAATACGTTTTTTTTTAAGATATTTAGATTTTTTTTTAGAGTCCTTTGCGATTTCTTACAAATCCGTGTTGTGGCTCAGCTCTGCACCAAAATATGATCATCAATCTCTCTTCACTGCCTTTAGAAAGATTTAAATTTGGTCTGTCATATAAAGAGCTATGGAAAGTGCTTAAACAGTGCTTTGCATTAATCTTTAAATGCATTTTCTTTGGTTTTATTGGCATTAAGAGCAAACATGAGAGATTCAAGACACAAGAGACAGGTCTAAGCCAAAGAAATGGTGGGCAAGTAAATGGATGCATAAACAAATGAATCTATCTTGCCCTTTTATCATATCAAAAGAAAAAATGAATTTCTGATGTACTCTAGTAAGGGGAAAAACACACGTTCTCTAACTTGGAGCATCGATTTCCCAGAAAGGTACCACACTAAATAATGTTATGTCATTGTCTTTGCTTTGCAAGTCATTCACACAATCACTGGTGTTATGTTTTTTCCTTATATCGTCTTACGGATTTGAATTATGATATTGCCGTGCTTCAAAACCAAGGTGATCTTCTTGAATAGCCATAGGATTGTTTTGTCAGTTGAACAGGAAAATAAAGACCATATACTGTAAGTAACAGAATATGTCCTCAAACCTAATCCTAAGTATTGACAATGCTGCTTTTGCAACAGTTTGTTTTGCTTTGCTTTTATTTTTATTGCAAAGGTCATTTAAAGCATGCCTCCAGATCACTAACTATATTACGCCAACTGTCATGCTAATCTGAAAAGTGACGGGTAAAAATACCATATGCATAAAACACAGGTTTAGTTCACCCTCATTCACCTCCTGGCTGATGTTCAGTAACTACAACTTGTCAATCTTCCCTGGCTTTGCTCTGCAAGATTACAGATATTCTGAGCTTCCTGCTTTTAAAATGAATATCGTAAATGAAAGCCTATTTTTTCCTAAGTGCGGTGATGCAGAATTTGAGGAGAAAGAGCAGGTTTATACGATCAGTTTAAGTAACACGTATTTTTCTTAGCTAGATAGAAGAGGACAGGTACTCAGCCAACGCAAACAGTATCTTTTGCTGCTACCCACAGGTAAAAGTGAGTAGTGAATAGAATTTCACACCTTTTTGTTTCAAAATTACAGGATACAGGAAATGCAAATGGAGATCTGCAGCCCCAGCCACTGCCAGAAAATCCCACTCGCAAAGGTATACATGGTTTTATCAGTAATAGCCATACTAGAGAAACATGCAGACAGCTTAGCAGATGTGGCGCAGCAGCTTGTTTGGATAACAGAATTAACAACATTAAATAAACACCTCATTTATCAAATGTGTGGGGTTTTTTTTAATGTGCAGAGTCCTCCTGAACAGACCTGACCAACCACCTCCTAAGTTAAACCCATGCATGTTTTAGGAAGCCTCGGCTCATCTCCTTCTCCTCCTCCCTCCTCTCCCTTTTTTCCCGTATTCACTCCGTGTTATGACAAATTCCCTTTTATCTGACTTTAGGTACCAGAAGTCCCATAAGCCTGAAAATGTTTTTTGACATTCATGGCTTTTAGAGTTAAGGTTTTCAAAGGACTGCTGAAAATTATGACCTGCGGCCAGATTTTTATGAGTCTGTGGCTAAGCTGAAAGGGGCCTTTTTCCGTCATAATAATCAGCCAAACTGCTACCAAACCAGCCCTTACAGCAGTCATCCCAGCAGGGACACTGTGATAATGTATTTTAGTGAGCAGCGAGGTAGCACAGGAGACAAGTAACAATTGCTGTTTAGAGACACACATTCAAAAAAAGAGGAAGTACCACTGGAATTAACTCCTCTAGAAAGAAAAAAAGAATGTGTAAAATAGCAGGATGCATTTAATGCATTACTTGAGTCAAATTTTCAAACGAATCACATCAAGATTTACCGTAGCTCCAAACATCACTCTGATGGGTAAATTTCCTGTAGTGTATGCACTCCAGAGCCATCCACTTAATTGGCATCTAGGGAAAGGAGAGAGAAAGTGCAGCTTAGGAATAGAATATTAAAATAATGTGACTACATCCTAGCTAAATGCAGGCATCAGCTTCCTCCGCGTTTCCCCTCTCAGCTGCAAACTTGTGAAGAGCAGCAGGACGCAGCACAGCGGATGGCTATTGCTGCCTTCTACAGCTGAGCAGAATGAGATAGGTTTGGACTCACAAAACATACCAAGATGAGAAATCTACATTAATTGTCTGCACAACTTTTCATACCACCCAGATAGCTGCGATTCGGATATAACAAACACCCTATTTATTTTTGTTTTTTTGCCATGCCGAGAGTTTCTCCAGTGTAAGGATGGGACAAATAAAAAAGTTATATCCAACCTCCCTGAATCTGAAGGGGAGCAAGGAATCTGGAACCTGGAAGCTCCAAGCACTGGAAGAAGTTCCCGTGGTTTCCCTTTCCTGAACAGGGCCCTGCAGCACAGCCTTGCAGTCCATTGACTTCTGATGGATAGACATGCAACCCAGTGATCTCCAGCATGGTCTTGTGCAGGTCCTGCCTAACTTGGAACTAGCAGAGGAGGAAACCTTGAGGAGACATTACGGCAGCATCTGAACAGATGGTGGGTGTAAAAGCAGAGGACGTGTCTTCGTTCAAACCCTCATGAAAATACCTTCCATGTAGTTGACTCATAAACATAACCTGTGCAGAGCTATGGCAAAAATAGCACTCTTTATTAAAGGTTGGCTTAGCACTTGCAAAGATGGTTCATCCTCCTCCACTGAGCTCTGCAGCTTTCATTCCCATCAAATTCAACAGGAATTTTCCAAGCTGGAACAGCAAAGCTGCATCAGTTGTCATAGGGTAAATCAGGAAGGGGCTGCAGGAGGTCTCTTGTGAAGCCCCTGGGTCAAACCTAAGTCAGTGATGAGATCAGACCAAGCTACTCAGGGCTTTACCCAGCCTGGTCTTGAAAACCTCCAAGGGTGGGAGACTGCACAACCTCTCTGGGCAGCGTATGCTGCAGCCTGACTGTCCTCACGGTGAAAAGGCTTTTCCTTTCAGCCAGGCTGGACCTCTCTCAGCACGCTTACATTATAACTTTAAACTGCAAATGCCTTCTGGATGCAACAGGACACTTCTCTGGAACAGGGAAGTGACATCTTCAATGTGCGAGTCTTTCCCCAAGCTCCCACGAGTGTGGCCTCACAAATCCGAGATGCCACCTAACAGCTGCCAGGGAACAGCTGGTTTGCAAAGAGCTGCTCATTTTCTGTCATTCACTGGCTGATAGAGGGAAGAGACAGAGAAGAGGCAGACAAGGGGCTGAGGAGGGAATTAGAAAACCCGAGGAATCAGGGCAGACTGCCAAACCTCCCCCCTTCCTGCCAGGAGGGGCAAACGGGAAGGCACTGGTGACTCTTTTCCAGCTCTTCGCCTCACTCACTGCGATGCTGACTTGATCCTGCAACAGCTGCCCAGGGCAGCGGCACCACAAATAAGGCAGCAGCCTGTCCAGGGGAAAAGCACATATTGGTGACAGCTGCTTTTCCCAGACACGTGCGTCAGTGAGCAGAAAGAAAACACAGGTAGTGAGTAGATGGAAAACGAAGGGAACATGTGGAAAAAGGAGCGACAGGAGAGGCAGAGCCCCTTGGGATTCTGTGACTCAGGACAGGCTGCAACGTAGAATTTCGAGCTGTTAAAGGAGCAGCCAGCAGAAATATGTATTTATGGCCTTCTGAGTTTTGTCATGCTTCAATCTGAAGGCATTATAAAAGTGTGTGGAAGTTCCCAGGTGAGCTGAAGGGTAGTATGAGAAAATGTCTGGTTTCAAAATGATCCTGAAGCCATCCTTTCAGCAGGCTGGCATTCAAAATGGCCCTGGAGACTCGGAGACAGGAAATAGCACACACAGGCTCTTCTCACTGTCACACAAGCAGCGACTCTATGCACAGCTTATGTAAACTCCTTCACATGCTCAGAGCCCTCCTCTCTGCTTCTTGGAAAAAAAGACCTGTTTGGGAAAATGGGCCTGCAAACTACTGAGGTCCACCCTGGTCAGAGAAAGAGCAAAACAAAAGAGCAGACACCAGACATAAAAGTCTGGCATCACAACACAGTTGACTGCTAGAAGAGAGGGCTTTGCTATGTCCCCGAATATACTTTCTTACATATAGTCCCTCTGGGATCCTGTCCTAAAGCTTCAGGAGTTCGGGTTCATAGAAGTGTGGTATATTTACCTCCAGAAATGTGGGGTACTCACCTTCCCTCCATCAGCGTTGTACTCCTTCTCATCCCCTTCCAAAAGCCTGGCCAGGCCGAAGTCAGTGATCTTCACGTGGTTTGGTGATTTCACCAGGACGTTGCGGGCTGCCAAGTCCCGGTGAACAAGTCTCCTCTCTTCCAGGTACATCATTCCCTGAAGGGCAAAGAATAATAAAAAACCCCTTATGAGTCATACACGAATTTTTAGGACTACTTGTCACTGCTGTCTTGTAAAATTCCTCATATTATTACCCACAGTAATAAAAGAGCCCAGAGGCCTGAACTTCAGCATCCATCACCTCGCTCTGAGCAGGAGGTGGGATTAGATGACCTCTGAGGTTCCTTCCAACCTGCATGATTCCAGGAATCTGTGATTCTTTGGCAGGTGTCAAAATAAGAAAATAACAGACACAGACATCTTTCTCGCTCCAGCAAATTTGAAATCTAGAAATGTTTTTATCTACAGTCCCTGTTTCTTCAGACAGGGAATCCGCAGCCTAGATATATAAAGATACTTAGCCAGAGCCCCACATAAACGTGGTTTCAGGCCAGCATCCTGAAATGGAGATGCTGCTTCTTTGCCATCTCCACAAGCTGAAATTAGACACAAATTTTCAATACTTTGCCCTCAGTGAAGTAGGAGGAAAACAATTTTGTGTTCCACAGGCTGCAATCCACTTGCCTTCTCACTCCCTTAAAACTCTGCATGTCATATTATAATTACATATTAGATCATTGGCCGCTGTCATTTACGAGCATAAATATACTGTTAAAAGTCCTTTTGTTAACAAGTCCATGCAGCTGCCTTTAAAGATAAGCTCACATACACATTCAGGCTGCCTGGCCTTAATCTGTTCCGTACTCTGCCGAGAGAACAGCCCTCTGCCATCAGTATGGAAGTTTACATGACGCCCTGTGACACAGGGATGAGCCCTGAATTTCGGTCTCATTAATTATATGACATATAAAGGATAGTCAGGCAGGGTTACAAGCCTATAATTTCATTAAAAAGCATTTATGACATTAAGCATCATTATAAGGACCTGCAGATGAAATTACATACTTGATAATTACCCTTAAGGTATCTCTTAGTGTATTAGCTCTATATAATATATATGATAATTTTTAAAAAGCCATTGTTGAATACCAAGGAGATCACAGTAACACATAGAACAGATGATAATTCATGGAGTCCCAGATGATGATTAAAATGACTAAACTACTGCATGTTACAGGCCAGGTTTGATTCCCTTTCAGAGCAGGGGATGCTCCCCAGTGTCCCCAGACCCAAGAGCAGGATGGTGCAAAAGGCACCCCCAAACATTGTCCTTTCTGCACAGAAATGTCTTTACAATAGGTAACAAGCGGAGCTCAGAACTGCTCTGGCTTTTAAGTGAAAATTTCAGCGCAAACACTGCTAAAAGGTTTGGAAATGTGTGGGAGGGTGTTTGGCATAAACACTGCTTCATCTCTCATGCGCTGCAGTCAACGCGAAGGCATTTGAAAGGGGACGCAGGGACTCTCTGGCGTGCGGCAAACAGAATTATTTTTAAAAAGTGCTGCTGGTGGAAGCCAGCGCGCCCTCCTGCCAACGGCAAATCAATGCTGCTGGCTGCTCAACACTAGACCTGCAGGACTTGGAGGGCTTAATGGCTTCTGACATCAAATTAAAGCCTGCAGAAAAATGGACAAATAAATCTCACGGGTCAAACAATTGTGAGACAGGGAGCGACGGCCGCAGGAAACTGCAGGCGCTGGGACTTAGCACTAGCCCTGCCACGATAGACGCCCGAGCAAGGGGAGCAACAGAGGAGCGACCGCCACAAGCGCCACAAAAGAGCCCCATAAACCGCAGGTATCCCAAGAATCCTGCGTGATGTCTCCGGTGGAAATTGGAGAGGTCCAAGCATGGAAAAACCTCTCTGGGAAGAGTCTCACGACGACCTGGGGAATTGGATGAATATTCTGTTGTTATCAGAATATGGTAGGGACCCCCCAAAAGTGATTTCTGACAGAGCAATTTCTAACCATCGGCACTGAAATTATACAGCGATACTGCAGATGCAGAGATGAAGAAGCAGAATTTCTATGCGGCTAAATCCAAACGACGACCTCCACCAAGGCTTCTGCCTCTCACTGCTAACTAAGGTTGACAGGAAAGGATGGTAGGATGTCCAGAAACGTCCTTCACTGAACAGTCTGAAACATCATACCTGTAAAATGGTCCTCTTGGTCTTATTTTACATCCTTTACATATCTAATACCCAAGCATTTCAGGATGTTTCACTATTCTGAGTATTAATTTCCATTTATTTCAAATTTACACAGTCACTATAATTTTTTAAATACGATTACAATATTTCATTCACTGTAATCTCATACTCTGTTATGAACTCAAAAGATTTCTAGTAGGTAACCTGAGTATTTCAATAACCCAGTAACTCCTGGGTTTCTTTTCTATCCAGGAGTGGGGTAACCACAGCCTTCTGTGCACCATCATACTCACATTTACTTCACCCATGTTGAAGAAGCTTATTGTGGCTTCCTTCTACCTGTTATTTGCAAAGCTAAGAGCAACCTGTGTATGGCCAACAGCTACCAAAACCTTTTTGCTGCTCCAAAACCTGCAGAAATGCAAACATTTCAAGGAAAACCCACAGGAACCACATTTGGTTTGCCTGACATCCCATTAACAAGGTCTAAAGACGGTGTGTGTATAAAATAGATGTGTGTGTTTATACATAGTGTGTATTTTCCAATAAATTAGATTATACAGTAAAAATCAAAACAATCTGAAAAGGAGAAGCCCACGGTATTCACTGCAGCAAGACTATCTAAACACCTACTACATTGACAGTCATTATCCGAAGGCATTTTCCACGCTGGCAGGAAAAGTGCTGTGTATATATCTCGAATCTTGTTACGTGACGCATGCAGCGCTATAATGAAAAAATCTTCTCTGCATTCCAGAGGCGGTGCCATCACCACCCAACGAGCCGGTGACCGCGTACCAAGAGGATATTCTCTCTGAGCAACAAGACAGAACTGCAAGTGACCTTCAGCCACCACTGCATGTCACTTTTAGCAGCTGACCCTAAAAGTCACACGTGAAGGACGCCGTTCTGTGCCTTCTGCAGTGATCTGTGAGGCTGGGGCGCTAAGTGCCCCTCAGGACATTGTTACTGCACATTAAGGCGATGTAGACACCACAGAAGTGTCAAAATATTAAATTGCTGGATGTTAAGAAGTCCTAATATGTAGAGCAAACAGTCACTGCAAACAGCTCTATCAGAGATAAGTTGAGCAAGTCCCTGAGGAAGCTGTGCAGGAGGGAGGACTAACCCTTCATCTTCCTCAGGGCAGCCCTTACCCTAACCCAGGACCAGAGCCACAGGGACCTGTGCTATGCGATCCCTTCCCCTAGACACAGAGAGCATCAGATGAAACGGGGAAGGTGTAAATCCTCCCTTCAGACACAAACGCCCTTGCCAGAAATTCGGAGGGAGTGGGGTGGAAGGAAAAATTGCAAACGGAGATTTTCAATAGGTCTTTCATTAGCGTAAAGGTATTTTGTCCTTGACTACACAATTACTAACCTGGACTGCACTACCCGTGTTTATAGATTTCACACAAGACTTGCAACAGCACCAGGGAAATTAACAGCAACGCCGTGGGCAGAAGAATTGGCTTGGACCCAGCCAGGACGGCTTCTCTCCAAGAAGGGAGGTGGGCAGGAACCGTGTACCTTGTCACACGGAGCTCAGCTCCAGTAAGAAATCCTCACCCATCATGTTCAGCCTTGATAACTTTCTATGTAATAGCCAGGAAAACAAAACAAAACAGAAGTAGTACTAGGCGAGGTGAACCCAGCTCTCCTCTACCCATCTATTTGCTCTCAGGCTTGGTTAGCAATAACACAGGACAAAAATTACCTTGTTAAACAGACTAGGAGCTAGTGGTTAAGAACTGTAAAATTCTTTGGTTATGGTCAATTCCCAGCTTATACGAAAAATGACAGGCCAGAAAATGAGATATCACGGGGTGGCAACAAATTGAAATGGGACCTTTCTGAGCTAGCAGAGTGCTGCACCGCACTGGAAAGTATCCCGTAAGTTCATAAAGTGTTAGGACTTCTGATGTGGACATCTATAGAGCAGCAGCACCAAAGGGGAGTTCATGCTGGAGATAACAGAATGTATTCTTTTTTTAAGCAAAATCAAGCTTTCATATATAACCGTCAAGGTTATGGGTCTGCCCCTTGAGCTCTCTTGCCTGTAAGACGTGGTCACATTTGCAGTTTTCTGACTTTATCACCGGCTTCGCTCTGCAGCTCTCACTTGTCTCCCAGTTCATGAGGGCAGGTTTTTTACAGCTCACAGTGCACGTAGTTTCAGACACTGTTATTTGATTTGTTGCTTTTCACTTTTTTGGACTTTTCAAAGTCCCATCTCCTACATAAGGACACTCTGGATTCCTTCCAAAGGCGGCAACTGCTGTTCAGGGAACGTCCAGCTCTTTAACCAAACAAGCCCTGTCTGAAAGTTGTTTCCATTAGATGCTCCTACCTTAGTGCCCCACTCCACCAAGGGAAAAAAAAAGAATCCTTTTTCAGGATAGATTTTAAACGAGTATGTAATCTTCATTAAATGGAAAACCCCTTTGGGATATTTATCAGAGATGAACTGAAGTGTGTGGAATCACTAACTAAAGGTTAAGTATATACATATGTCTTTGCAGGATCCAACACTTTTACTTTGCAGAACAATCCAAATAAAAATAAATGAGTAGAAAGAACTTTACCTGCCCCAGGAACTTCAGCAAAACCAGCAGACAGCACAGCAAACATTTTTTCTCAGTATGCCTAGTTTGCTGTTTTCTATGGTATACATTATTTTCTCCCTAAATAGAGGAAATGTTGATCCTTACTGACCCGAGGAAGCTTCAAGAAATTAAGAGCAGGCTGCCTTTCTTCGATAATAACTCCCCCTCACCGGGGCCAGGACGAATGGCAGATCCATCAAACAGGTTTGTGAGGGAAGAAAATTTCAAGCCCAACTCAAATCTCACGGGCATTAAACTCCAGCCTTGGAAATTGTCCTCTTTTCATCCTAATAACTTGAGGCTGGCTTAATAACAGGAATCAGTACAGAAAGCCTGAAATGACCATCTTTGCCTTCCTTCCCCCTACCCCACGGAAAAAAAATAAAATAAAATAAAATAAAAGTGTGATTTTACCTAGGGCTAAAGACTCTTTCAAGGAAAAACGATGCCCTTTGTTGTCAGGAGCAACCAGAACCATCCAAGTGGCTGCTTCTCCAGAGAGCTGTGGGCAGGAAAGACCCAGCCGCTCCGGAAGGCAGCGGCAGAGGTGGGAGCTGCTCCTGCACAGTCAGGGCTGGAGCCGGGTCTGAGCCATGGTCGACGGCTCCGGAAACGCCAGAGCGAGCCGGGGATTTGCTGTCTGCGCACAGATTATCTGCCAAACACCTCTGAGAAGGGGCAGAGTTGGTCAGGTTAAAGGGGAAAGCACTGAAGGGGGTCCACTCCTGGATTCCCTAAAGAGTTAGGAGATCAATTACTTCTTTTGCACGGAGCAAGGAAATCTCTCGCTTTTTGGCAAAGGCTGGACAACGGTAGTACATTTCTTCCCATCTCCTGCTGCTAAGCTCTCTCTTAGGGTTTCTCTTCTCTGTAGGTTACTGAGTTTGGAAGTCACAGGCTACGTGCATGCAACAAGCCCTATCTTGGAGCGCTGGTGCTTTAACCTCAAGCTGTCTTTGAACTGCTGAAGTAGCTCAAGCCAATCCTGCCATGAGAAGAGTTGGAGGGTGCCCTTTCAGTGCACGATTTAGTCCTAAATCTTCCCGTTAGTGGATCACTCAAAAATACAAATTCTGCCTGCTCGTGTATGGGATCTGACTCAGTGGAACCACAAAATCTAGACAAACTGGCTTCATACCAGCTCCAAGAGGACACTGGCTACCTGCAGCAGTATAAACATGCCAGTAATCTGTCAAAAGAACAAGTATCAACCAGCAAAAACACTTTATAGCAGGTCTTTACTCTGCATCATGGTGCTGCAGTACCTGGAGCCCTATTGCCTGATCTACTGCATTGCCAAGCTATGGGCCAAAACACAGTATAAAAGAGACGCTGAGGCATAAGTGGTCCACATAAAGCCAGGAAGTAAGAGGAAAGGGAAAGAGGGTTTGAGGACAAAATTTACCTGACAGAGTTACAGGAAAAACACTGGCTACCCCCAAGTCTCATGTGATTCATAAAGGGAGAATAAAGAAATTAGAAAAAAAACAAGTCCATAAGCTCGCAGTATTTCAAGACTTCAAGACTAAGCAGACATTACGATGGGCCCAGACCTACCACAACCCTAAATTAAAATCTCAGCAGTGTCTTCCCATCCTTTTAAAGCGCAGATAAATAGGTTTCCACTAGGCTGGTTCACGGCACAGTTGTAAGGTCCTTAAAACTAAGTTATCTATTCTGAGTAGGTGCTGAAGTGCTTAAGACATTATGAGAAGAGGAGTTTGTTCCCCTGTCATCATTAAACACTTCCTTTGTCTGAACTACGGCAAAAAAAAGTATGAGTTGTCTCCCTGGCTCCTTCGAATTATGCAGACATGTAGATTAGGTGGTGCTGAACAGAAAGAGCCTGTGAAGCACTTCGTGTTCCTCCGAGGACAGGTGTTATATAAATACACTAAGTAGCATTACTAATAGGATGTAGAACAGGTATTTCAACATGGGCACCTCTGAGCTCTTCTGGTCCCATCTCCAGGCACATCTGTTACGGAGGCTGTTTCAGAGGGGAGAAACAAAGTTCAATGTGGTGCATCAAATCCCTGCTGGAGGCAGCTGTGGAGTTGGGGCATTTTGCAGTTAACGTTTACCACAGTGCTCTCCTACGAGAGCTGTCAGCTGTGTCCAGGCCGCTCTCTTACGCCACGTTACCTCCTCCCTGGCACCAGCATCCCCCCGCGCCAGGCTGTGGGGGCACAGGCTGCGCCTTCGCCCTGTCCCCAAAGCGCTCTAAGGGAGCATCCCATCCCTGCGGATCCAGCGCTTGTGAGAACTGCTTGATGCTTTCCAAAGGGGCAGCCACAGAGGGAGCTGGCAGTGCACTAACTTCTGAAAAGGCTTTTTGGATCCTGCTCTTCTCCCTGGGATTCCTCGGTGGTTCCATCAGCTCCATCCTCCCAAGCGGTAGGTTGCCAGAACGTGTCCTGCAGAGCAGCCCCCAGCATAGCCGTGTCCAGGGTGTTGCTGATGCTCTGCAGCTACAAACCAGCCTTGAGGGAGGAAACGGGGCTTGTCTGCGACATCAGGGCTGCACAACAGAGCGAGCTCGGAGGGCCCGCAGAATATTAAATGATGAACTAACACCTTTCCCCTGCGCTGACCGCTGACCTCTTGCCAATACAATTACAGGCGGGAGAGTATATTGTGTAGTGCATTCGCTCTCTCCAAGAAAGTGCATTTAAAATGGATTACTTCTGCTCCTTAGGCAGGCAATCAATAGAGATGTGGACTGCAATAAGGACGGAGATGTCTGTGGGCTGCAGCACTATGCTCTGGGTCTCCTCAGAAATTAATTAAAAATCAATGAAGTGTGCAGCCTATTAATAAGGAACCTCCAGATTAACAGATAACAACCCCAACCTTCTCTCCGCCTCCGAACGAACACAGCCGGAGCGCAAACACATTAGAAATTCTCCAGCTCTTCAAACAATACAGTGAGGCCGGTGACCTTTCCCTGCCCGGCTCTGGATCGCGCTGCACTGCAATAGTCTCAGCCTTATGCACCCTTAATAAATTATGTGCTGTTTGTTTCAAGTTGGTTAAACAGGAGCACTTGCAGCAAGCATTTGGGGTGTTCAGTGCCACTGTCCTGACTTACCAGCCAGCAGGCAGAGCAGGCACCAGCACAAAGACAATATCCAGCAAACACCTTCCAACAGAGGCGCAAGGAGGCTTTGCAGTCCCAGCGGTCACTGCTGGGATTTGGCTGTAACCTATAAACCTACTTATCTGACTTCTAACCTGCAGACAACACCTTGCAGCTGCAGGAAGTTGACTTGAGGACTTCATGATCTGATGACCCCGAATGCCTGATTACTGTAAAAGGTTGGATCCTAATTAAACCAATCTATGTTAATATGCATAGTAATATATTAACACAAACCTTTAAAAAGTGAAGTTTTGCTATAGAAGATGAAAGATTACATGAATTCCTCCAGAAAGTAAGTGTGGGGTAGAACTAGGTCCTGGGAAGCGCTGGTACGATGAAACAGGTTTCCTGGGGAAATCAGTACTGACCCAGCAGCAGCCCTGCATTTGCCAGGATATCATTTGGATAGGAGGCTTCCCAGTATTCACCTTACGCTGTGAGTTACAAGAGAACATGTGACAAACATCCTATTTGTGTTTCATAAAACACTTTTGCTCCAATTAAAACCTTTTTTGCAGTACCCTGCCTTCGCATTAAATTAAGCTCCAATGAATTTTTTTCCCCTTCAGCAGCATGATTGTGCCTCAATTTGAAGCAGGCACCTTTACTTGAAAGATGCCCCCAAGTATCCAGTGCTCCACACGTCCTCCTCAGAAACCACCATTCAGCACAGATAGGAACACGAGCAGGCGGAGAGGCACCGCTTCCTTAGGAAACCTCCATTTGTACCAGCCACGGCGCTGCAAGGAGAGCACCAGGAGACACGGGATGGAAGCTCCTTCGCCCTGAGCCCAGCTCCTCGGGCGCGCAGGCGGGTTAGCCCCTGCGATGGCTTCTGCTGAGGAGCGCAATGTCACTCCACAACAGAAAATGTTCCGGATTTATTCTAAACGCTTTTGATGCTCCGAATCAAGAGAGTTCTCAGATAAATTAAAGCTTTGAACTTCCAAACTCCGTTGCCACTAGGTTTCTGAGCGCTCCTTAAAAACCCACATCACAGGTAACCATAGTTACCTATTTCATATCAGGGTCTTTCTTTTCTAATTGAGAAGCTTATGACAGCTGACAGAGCAGGGACGACCAGCCACATAAACACTGCGCCGGCTGATAATGGCTGCGGAGAGCCGCTAAATAATCCATTACCATTATTCAATAAACCCAGACGAACGCCGGAGCGGGGTGGGCAGGGGATAGGAATGTGGTTTTCGAGACAGCTATTTCCCCATAGCTCCAGCTCCGGGTTTGTTTGTCTCTCGCAAAGAGCGCCTGGGCGAGCAGCGTGCCCGCAAAGGGACGCGCGGCCTGGGCCATTCCCGGCTCCTCCGGGCACCCACGAAGGGCTTCCAGCAGCACCACGGGCAACCACTCGTTTACTCAATGGGACTCGGGAATATTTCAGCATCGAGACCTTCTGTGAAGAAAAACCTGCTCTTTCCTCTGCAATTGGTTCCCAGCATTACAGTGGCAGCAGGGAAAAGGCTCTCGCTGCCTTGATGCAAGGTCTGAGCTGCAGGTCGGGGCGATAAAAGCTCGTGCGCTGCCCTGTTCAGGGTAACAGGTTACCGGCGCAAAGCAAAGGGCGAGTCCACCCTGTAGGCATGCGGAGCTTTCCGTGACTCGGATCATTACGGATCGCAAGCTGCAGCAACGTCCTGCGCTGGTTCACTCTCACTACAAGCAGGTGCCACAGATTTTCCAAGAGGATGACTCCACCCGCAGGAGAAAACATTCCCAAAGTTGGAAATGCCTAAAGGAACCCCTCCTAGCAGAACACAGCTGCCTCTGCTTTTGCCCCACTCCCAGAAACACCCAAATGCAGCTTGGCTCGAGCTTTCAAAACGTCATTAACTTCTAAGGTGAATTCCGGCAAAGGATGTCTCAGTTCCCAAATTTGAGAAACTTCCCAGCAAGTGAGAGCTGGCGGTTGTAATTAACCTCTGTTCACATCTTAGCGATGACAAATACTTCAGTTAACGCTACGCGTTTGTCAAGCTGTCTCCGGAGTCAGGGATGCCATGATTTATTCAAGAAGAACAAAAAAGACTCATGGCCGACATCTCAAGACGTGACGTGTGGGTGGGCGAACACAGTGGAAATTTTGAGAGCTGCAGAGTTGCACCAGGCGACCTGAGCGGAACAAAGAGGGACGAGGACAAGTGTAATTGCACCGACAGTAACTTTTGAAGTGTCGTAAGACTCAATTCCTGATTCATTAAAATTACAGGGAGTTTTTCCCAACGGAGTTTTTCAAGCCCGAGGTCAGTGCTGCTATCCCTGTGCACCACCAAACCAGAATATGCAAAGTGTGTTGCAAAGGTTTCTACCCATGGGGAACAGCAATCCACTGGGAAAGCACAGGAAACCTAATTCCCTTGTGCTCTTCCATGTCTTAATTTTGAGAAGAGTGAAGACTCCTCATTTGACCTTTCTCCCTTCTCCTCCACCCCAGCTATAAATCCATGATTTTTGCTTCCTATTCTAAGCCAAAGCTGTGACTTGTATGATTTGTCATGACAAACCCCTAGTCCTAGCTATGGAGTAAGGATAGGGCATTGCCTGGAGCAGCCAAAAGCCTTTCCACAGGAATCAGCTTCTTCCTCCAGTCTGCCACGGAGTCCTGGTGGGCATTGGCCACTGATACCTTCCTCAGGAATTTGTCTCCTTTCCTCCTGCAGTGCCATCTCCAAGCCTGCTCCGACGATTTACACACACAGACATTTTGCAAGAACCTCCTTTGCTAGGAATCTTCTTAGCATTGACTTAGCATTGATTCCTAAAGGAAAAGGTCTGCTGTTGATTCTGGCTCACCTGGATCTGCCCCAAATCTCTGAGAAATCTCTGGGCACACTTTCCCTCTCTTGCTCTGCTAGGATTTCTCAGCCATACCTCTCGTCTCTCGGATGCTTCAGTCACTGTTACTTCTCTCTCACTTTTAAGCTGTCCAGACATCTCGAAGGCTCAGCTGTGGAAGCTCACCATTCCCCGAGGAGTCAATCATGCCAGCTTATTTTTTTTCCTCTTCAATTAAAACCAACTGGCACCAGGCTTAATGTGTTTCTGCATCTTGAGTGAACACATTGATTAAAACATAGGCGAAGGTACAAAATGACCCCAAACAGAAAAGCCTTTAGAAAGCTCTTTATAGTACGGGCTCTTTAGGAGCACAGCGAGGAGAGTCAAGCTGTCACCAAGGAAAGCACAAAAACACAGGTCGATAAATATTGCACAGCACCAGGTTGCCTGGGTTGAAATAGAAAGAATTTCTCTTCTAGAAGCACTGAGATAATTGAGCATGCCTGGGACCGCATATGCACAGGCAGCAAACGATTTCTTTCCCACAAGGTTATTGCCTAGGATTGCCACATTCTGCCTCTCCCAAAACTTCTCCAAACTTCTCCAAGTGGCAACCGTAGCAGAATTGGTTTGAGCAGGGTCAATGCCTGCGGCACATGTCCCATGTGGCCCCCCCAGCACCACATCCTCAAGATTTCAGAACCCAATTATTAATTTCTAGCCAAACACACACACAATGAGGTGGCCCAACAGCCCTTCCAAATCATACTGCATCTGCTACGAGTCTCAACAACACACTGCGATGCAGAGCTGCAATTCTTGGGTATCACAAGAACCCCAAACTGACTGTTCTTTGCAGCTGTTTGAATATTCACATTTTTTTGTGATCCAATGCACTTTTAGCTTGGTTTCCAAAGCGATCAGGGTAGTGCGATCATGACGTGTGTCTATTTCTTACTCTTTCTGCCCTTCTCTAATAATTCTGATGCCTTTGATGAATTTCAGCCTGATCTGTCACAGCTAGAATTGCTCAAAATTTCTGCATTCCTACCAGTTTCATGAAAACAGATAGGCAGGCAGAAGACCTAACGGTTTCCCTGATACTGTGATCTCAGCCCTTCTCGGACACTAGAGACTCATGTTAAGAGGGAGGGGGACACTTCAATTGGTACTAGGAACGCAGTAAATTCCAGATAACCCAAACAGGAGACACAAATCATAGGAAACCAGCTCTCTGCAACTCTACTGCTCACAAAACCGTTTTCCTAAAGAGCTCTGAGCCTTGTTGATCACGAATGCAGCTGGGGCTGCACCAGGGTCCTGGTAGCACACAATCCTACCCCAAAAACACGTATCACAAAAGACTTGGGGTAGTTTCACTTACCACTGGGCTGCTGTGCAACCAGGTTGTGAAAAGCAGTAGAAGAAGAAACAGGCAAGGCCCTCGGAGACAACCTGAGAGCTGGTTTCTTCTGGCACGGGGTCTCCCAGGTGGATTCTCAGCTGTTTAATAATGTGGTTGAGCCTACAGTGTCTTTCTTTCCTTTAGCAGGAGTACTAATCACAGTCTCATCTATCTAGATGCCTATTTTTATGAAACTCACACAAAGTTAATATCTCTGAGACCTTTTCTCCCCTGTCAAATCTGAATAAATTCAACCAACATTTCGAAAAGTTATTGCAAGGCAAACTGAAGACCGGCACTGAGATTGCAATAAGGCTAATTTCCATAGAAAACCAGGCTAAACTCAGAAAGTTTAAAGAAAAATCCAGCCTTTACACATTTCATTCTTTTAAATGAAAATAGCTTCCTTTTACTTTTTTTAAAGGAGATTTAAAATAACCATCCAAAAAGAGGAAAGAGCCTCAGCTACATAAATATACCTCAGGCTTTATTTTATAGATGGCTTCGCAGAGCTGAGGCAACCCCTTGGATGCATCCAGTTTTGCCAGGCATGTTCTTCTTGCGTTTCTTTTAAGAGGCACAATTAATTCCCCAGCAGACAGGCCCTCAGGGAGGTCAGTCTCACAGCACTGCAGAAGGTCCATCACCAAATCATACAGCTATCAAAAAGGTATCATACAGGTGTCATACAGGTATCATACGGATAAGCTGCACTTGTCTCACCATGCACGGAGTTACAGTCAACCCAACAGACCCAATCCCACCAACCCCAAAGGTTCAGAAACCAAAGGCCTCTAAAATGCCAATGCTGCCTCTCAAAATTCTGAAATTAAAGATACTTAAGAGGGTTTTTTTGCTTGCCCTTTCGTCTCTGAGACTTTAATCCTGTTTGCAGGTCCATTCACCTCCCATTTGTCCCTAAAGGAAAGCTGTCAGATTGGAGCTGCAGCCCTCAGCAGACCCTGAGCTGCGGTGGGTACAAGGCAACCCAATGGCTTGGCAAGAGGGTGGAGGCACAAGCAGGCTTGGCCAGAGCCAGGCCCTCCCCAAACGCCTCCAACTTTTCCTTGAAAGCCCTAAAAGTTTAGCTTGTCTTGTAAATCTATTATAATTTATGCTGCAGTTTTCCTGCTATCAATCTATAATTTATATCTCCTAGCCCCCAGTGCGGGGCAGCCGCCTTCTGCTGATGAAAACACAATCCCGAGGCAATATTTAATGCATGTGTTTACATTCGCAGCACGAGAACATGGGGGCCTCGGTGTGCGTTGAGCAAACAACAGGTACCAGTGTGCACTGAGCAAACAACAGGTACCCCGCGATTCGCGGCAGAGCTCGCCGGCACCGAACGTCCCGGAGCGTCACGCTGAGCAACGCGAGGGAAGGTGCTTGGCACATCCCTGCTGAGAGCATCCACACAGCAAAGAAGCCTGGATAATGCGGTCCCAGGTGTGAGAAACACCATGGAAGCAGGCGGGAGCGAAAAGAGCTTTTGTGTGGGATGAGCACGACGAGCGGTGCAGGCCGCTACACGGAGTGGAGGCAGCGCCAGGAGCTGGGCCTGCAGCTCCGAAACCAGTCACGGAGCAGGGGAACTGCCTGAGCAGCAGCGGATGTCCACGCAAAGGGAGGGATCGCGACGGACGCCTTGCAGAAAGAGGCCAGTGACGGCTCCGAGAAGCCTTGCAACGCGACACGCCAGGAAACCCGAGGGCGATGCTTCAGCATGATTCAAGGCAGGGAAAAGGGGTGTCCCTGCTTCTTCCTAAATCAATCACAAATTATCAAGGAAATATCCACACATCGTGCTCTGCACATTCACGGGGACAGCATAAAAGACCCCTTCTTTTGGCTAACTACAGAAACCAGTGATCCTTGTGTTGCAAGGCGACAGAGCAGCTCTGGGCACAGCTCTCGTGGCACCGGGGATAGGGAAGAGAGCAACCTTCCTTTTAGAGATTCCTGGGTGAAGAAAAAGGCCAGGGAACAGGGAGAGGATGGAAGATGATGATTCTACAGCTTTTAACGGTCCCCAAATAAGGTTCATTCTCAGCACTTAACCATTTTGAAGGTAATAAATGAGCTGCTGTAATCAGCTGAGTGTTGGATCGAGGCTGGGCTGCTTCCACAGCTGCAATGTGTTTACTATTCCGGGCCTGTTTTTTTAATGTGTCTAATGCAATTTTAATACTTTTGTCTTTTATGACAGGACTGAGTTCAGACTGAAATAATCACTTTATTAATATTTTTCTTACCCATTCAAAGTAGTTCAATTCATTATTTCAGAAACAGCAAGCCTCCCCAGTCCATCATTAAACTCCTACTGTTTCAATTACAAGAAAGGGAAAAAGAAAATCCCAACACTATGCTAGACTTCGTACATAACGACACTGTAAATGCAAATCTTAACACAGAGCTATAAAATACAAACCAGACAACTCCGCTGCTAAAGTGTGATTCTGGTAAAGATCCCATTTCATTTGGTAGGAATTTAATTTTTCATTCTACCAAACCTTTCTTATGCTGCTCTAAAACCACAGAAACTAAAAGCTTTGCATCTACCCGCAGAAGAACGAAGCCTTTAAAACTTTCCTAACAAGCAGCTCAAACTCTGTCTCTATAGTGTCATTTGACAAAGTTCAGGGAAATGTCAGCTTAGCATTGTGTGGGAAAGATCTATTTCTCTAATGAGCATTAAGTTGGATTCTGGTTCTAAACAGTTCTTCAACGTGGGGAAAGTTTTGAGGAAGATCTGAACCTGGATCCTTTCCTGGTTTGGGTTTGTTCTTCAGATACTTTCACAAGTGGAGCTGAACTGATAAACCTACCGCTTGCCATCTGTATCTTCAGTAACTCACATAAGCAACAGGGCAAATTTGATGAGATTTTCAAAGTTTTGAACTTAATTAGCAACGTTCTGACCTAATGGCTTCTGGATCTCCCGCTGAAGCACACATGGAAACTGCAGGTCCACATTTTCCAAACGGAATTAGAAGCAAGCACTGAGATAAATGGTACCTCAGAGGTACTTGCCAGCTGGGACATTTGGGAAGCTTCAGTTGATGGGGATGAATGTGCTGCACATATACAGCCAAATGTGAAAAGCCGGATCGTTATTTATTTTGAGAGAAAGTGGCAGAAACAGTGTGATATTTCACATTTATGTGGTATTTCCAAGTAGATAGAATTAGCTAAAACAAGCAGACTTGAAAAAAAAAGAAAAACCTACAAAAGTAAAACAACTCTATGCTGCACTGATACTCTTCTATGTCCAGTTTTCTGTTTGAGCCCTGGAAGAGGTAACACGAACAATCACAGAGAATTAACCTGCAATTTGAAAAGATAAAGACACAAACCGAAACATTTTTGTGTCCATTGTGCCCTAATCCTCTAAACCTTCTGGCTGAGAGTTACAGCTGACCCAAACTCATTTGCTTCCATCTGCTCCTACATCCTCTAGTACCAGAAAACAAGCACGATCAGACAAATTAGTAAGAAATAAAGTCTTGTTAATAGTCATTTTTTCCTATTTACTTATGACTATTTTAAACCATTACCAAAAGAAGCGAAAAGGACAGCAGGAACATTACAGGATCACTCTAATAATAAGTTACAGCAAAACCAGCATGAAAAACACACTGGAGAAAATTAACCTTCATTTTGAAATAAATTTAAAGTATCTTGTAACACGCATCAGATTCCATCACATTTTACAGCTACCAACCGCGTGCACCAGGACATCTCACTTGTCCATTCCCTCAGCACCTCCCTGAGCTCCCTGACCACGTTAGCACCAGCTACAACTATGGAGCAACAACGATGTGGTCTGAGGGGTAGGAAACCTCATTCTGCAGCCCTATCTCGCTTCTGGGCATCACTTTTCACAGATACATAGATGGGGACAGGGTTAGCATCCAGCCTTAGTGAGACCCCTGCATTTAGCAAGAAGCAATTTCTCAAAAAGACACATTTTGAAGTCGCTCACCACTTCTCCTGAAGACCAAGGTATCGATGGACTAATATTTCCTCTATGACACCGTTACAGACCACCCGCAGCCTCCAAGCAACTTGGCAGATGGGAGTCTTCCACGGCCTGATTTATAGCAATCTTTACTAAGGTGTAGCAGTTAAAAAAGATAAATTGAGATTTTCTTTCACCCTCCCCTTCTTGCTTGCTTTGAATTAGCATCTCCGGGCCCAGAGCTGGCTCTCAGCACCAGGAGGGCTGCTGGCTGCTGCCCGCGGCAGCGCACGAGGAGCCGCTCTGCTCCTCCACCTGCACCGTCCGGCTACTGCGGAGCTGCCCCGCGATGGGGACCGCTGCCGTCTCTCAGAATGGGGCGCTCTGCCCCTTTTGGATGCAGACACCCATCCCAGGGAGCAAACAGCACCTGTGCCCGTGGGGTTAGGGCCTCACGCTGCCCGGGCACGTCCCAAAAATGGCTTCGAGCAAGCGAGGACCCAGGCACCCACCGCGCTGGATGCCAACGCAGCAAGTCCACACGCTTTCCTTTCACATACACTTCATTCTGGCCTTTCTTCTCCCGCTCTGACCCTTTCCTCAGCTCAAGCAGTATGTTATCCAACTAACAGAAAAATGGCATCTGTGTTTGCTATTAGTTAGGGAGCATTTTTCCAAAGAGGGGGGTAAAAGGCACGTCCCCACCAGCCCTGCGCTGGCCCCGTGGCCGCCTGGTCGCTGCTCTCCTCTCCGCGCCCCCGGCCGCCTCTCGCTGACCGCTTTTGAAATGCCCTTTACAGCGTCTCCCTTAATGCACTGTCACATATTTTAATTCCAGCGCTTCATCTGTCAGCAGTGAACTTTGCCAGCTAAGCCGAGCTGGAGCTGCTTGAAGTCGGCGGTAAAAGCTATTGGAGTGGGGGCAGCAATTTCTCAATAGCTGCCTTTCCCATTAAACACTGAGCTGGGGCAGAGTCCTTCTCCTGCAGACTGCAATTAAACTGTAATTCCCTGATAGACTTGGAGCGCGATTTCCTAGCAGCTGCCCTGGGAAATTATTTCTGTGCTTCACCCAGCAGAGTGGTTATTTAGGTGGAATAAAAAAAATGCCCGGTCAGACGCGCGGTGCAGGGCAGCACGCGGAGTCCTCCCCGCTGGTCATGGCTTCTCCCCAAGAAGAAAATCAACTCTATGGGCTGTCCTGGGCAGCGTAATGGCCAGGGCAGGGCTTGGTGCTTCTTGCAGAGATGCACTCTGCCTTCCCAGAGGGAAAACCTCCAGCCACGCGCCAGGGAAACGGGGAGCGAGGAAGGAAGGAGCTCGGAGCACTTCTTGCCCTTGCAAACCTCGAGTGCAGCACTCGTTGGCTTGGCTTGTCCTGCCCAGCTCAGACCTTGCCTTTTGGTGCAGGGGGCCGTGTCCAAGCCTCAGGAGTGCTCTGCTCTGCCCTCTGCTCTTGAGGGACCTGGGGAGCAGCACTGCTGTTTGCTTGGGCTTTCCTGAAGCTCTACCCCCCTCCCCGGGTGGATGCAGTAACTTTTGCTGCCACTTTATTGCTGAGACAGAAATATGCGGCATCAAACACGCCACGTTCAAGTGGTGTCTGGGATATGAGCTGAGGGAGCTTGAGCCTCTGCTTGTGTCAACAGCATCTTTCACATCTCACAGGCATGGAGAGATGAAGGTCACCGCGGAAGAGCACATTTGAATCAATGCAACCCCCTGACAAGCTAAATTTAAGCTTGAAAGAAAAAAAAAAAAAAGGTGATTTTCCCCCCCCATCCTAGCCAAAAGAGGAGGGATATATGTATTTAAAATATCCTCCTGCTAACAGCCTCTCATCCTCGAGCCACCTGCACCTCTAAGATAACCCAGGCGCTCTCCACGCGCCCACCCGTTCGAGCTGTTTGCAGGAGCGAGGACCGGCGTCTCCTCTGCCCTCTCCTGGAGCAGTCGCAGCCGCCAGGCGTTGGCTGCCGCTGGGAAAAGCCCCGGGATGCGATACCAAGTGGATTAGCAGAAAGTGACACGGGCAGAGGGAAATGTGTCTTGTAAGTCGGATCCAAACACCATTCAAGACAGTCTTTTAATTACCTGAACGAACAGGGGATCAAACTCTAACACTTTTTCTCTTTTTCTTTCCTGCTTTTTTTCCCTCCTCCCTGTGTGCAGGGAGGAGAGTTATCTTTTAGGGTAAAGCTCCAAACACACACAGTTTTAAAATCCCCTGCAGATCACTGCACTATGCAATACTGCTCCATGCAACATCTTCTTCCACAAAGCAGTTCAGAGAACACTAAAAAAAATTAATGAATCACCTTTGCTATCCTTACACATTAAGTAGATAAGGGCTGTCGCTAGCATTTCACAGACGGGAATCTGAAACCCAGGAGGGATTAAGAGGTCTGCAAAAGGTGAGACGGAAAGTGAATGGATTAACCAGCAACACTGCTCCCAATGCGGGGCCGCGATCCCTGTCTGGAGACACCCCGGGCTCGCAGGGCGCTGCCATCGCGTCCTGACGCGTGTCACCAGCGTCGATCAGTGCGGGAGACCCCTCTGCTGAAGGATCCGCAGCTCTCAGCAGCAACCAGCCTCCTTTCAAAGCAACCAACACGGCAGCCGCTCGACGCGGACATGGTCCAAAGGTAAATCCCATCACACTGCTTCTGGAGATGCCGCTCCAGAAGGCCAGGGGAAGGCTAGTAAAGAAATAACATTGATTTTCCAAGTTTGCGAGGTGGAAGTGATGCTACGGGTATAGCCAGCCTTGTGGAATTAGGCATCTGGCAAGCATTTAACAGGAAAATAACATACAGCCCCGCCACATATTCAACGTTCATACCTGCGATAGGTTTTTAATCTTGAGTAAGGGGTTGCATTATGAGATTCTTCACTTGCCATAAAAACAGAAAGAATAAAGTTAAACTCTATATAATGTTTCTTTTTTGTTCTCAACCCCTGTAAAACGCTGCCTGCCAGTGAGCCAGATGTTGGGGAAGGCACTGGAGCAGACACACAGCCTGGGGCCAAAACCCCAGACACCCCTACACCATGGGACAGAGGATGAGCATCGGTGTTCAGCAGCATCTCCAAATTCTCCAGCTTTTCACTCACTTTGCAGCGGGAATATAACCCAAGTAAAAATCTCCCTTCTCTGCTTCTCATGCTCTTTGGTAAGCAGCGTTTGCAGACAGGGAGAGAGACAGGGAACACGTTCCAAGGACACTTTCGCCATCAGGACTGGGTCCCAATGCTATTTACACCACGTTATTACAGTTCTCCTCCCCGCAAGGTGACAGAAAACGTACGGCCTCAGGACAAGGACTCAGTTTTTTGGACGTTCTGACCTGAAGGAAACTTCCCATCACAAAGAAATGCCAAAATAGTGAAATAATGGGAGTGGGGATCTGTATCACATATCCCGACAGGATATTGAGCATCAGTCAGTAGGACACCCTTGCAGTGGTGAACACAAAAAGGGGTTTGGAGACAGATTTTCCTCAAGCCGGCAGGACCACAGGTCAGGTGTCCACATGCAAGTGGCATAAGCTGCAGTAAAGGAGATTTCACCTGGATACAAAGGAAAATCCAGGTTGTTTACATCCTTTTGCTCCCTTTCCCTTGCAGATTGCTTTCCTGGTTGGATGAGCAGGGGTGAAAAGTTCCATGTAGTCACTTAATCCCATTTCCTCATCAACAGAACATCCACCAAAAAGCAAGGAGGGAACAAAGGAAATATGCAGAGAATCACCCTCCAAACTGCCTTCACGTATGACTAACATGAAGCGGGGAAAAAGCCGGTCCCTCAATCTGGGGACTAGCTGACCCCATCTGCCCCACACTCAGTGTGAACCAGGGACCCACTGGAGCCAGCTCCAGTGTTTTCCTCTTACCCATCTGCAGTCATTAAAACAGTATATTATCCTTAAGTTTGATATCTCCTGAATTACAGAGAGAGAAATACTGCAGAGCCCGAGACACTGCAAGGAAAGCAACTCCAGATAAGCACGAGCTGCTGACACAAAGGAGTACAGTCGACTTGTGAACACGTAAATATATCAGTTTATCACTCTCGTTACCAACCAAGCAACCCATTTCCCCACCTATACAGTAGGCTCATGCACGCTCCTATGAAAGATGCACACGAGCAATATATTAAATTGGCAAACACTAATGAAATCTTTTGCAGACAGAACCTGCGGGCAAGTTGAATGACAGTGGGTTTCTGCTATATGGCTCTGAAGGGCCTTTCTTTAAAATATGAGCGTTTCGAGAAACAGCAAAAAGTCCATCGATGTGAGACATCAGCAAGCGAAAATATCTGCAATTACAATCTTCTCTGCTTAGCTCTGGATGGCAAAGTCCAGTTTCCATTTCTCGGGAATTCTGCCTGCCACAAGCACAGAGCTGTGGAAAAGTGTTTCCACGGGCAAAAGATTGAAAGTTGAGGGCAGAGTCATGGGTGAGTGGATGGGTCACGGTACAAGTATGTGCTGGGGAGGAAGAGCTCCCTCCCTTCCCTTCTTTCCATGAATAGAAACACTTCATGCCGGGGGGAGAGTTTACAAACCTTCCCAAGGCAGATCTGTCCAAGCCAGTATTGCTGCTCAGCTTAGCAGGAGCCAAGGGGCAACTGTCTTTTGGTGAGGTGTAAACATCCTGCAGAACAACTGGCCTCTTCCAGGCTTTGCCCTGCCTACATCGCTGCCCACCAGCAATTAAAGGGACGCACAACGGAGGAGAGTTCTTAGAGAGAGAAGAAAGGTATTAATTCTCTTTAGCCCCACATATAATATATGCAGCAAGCAACAGTCGGGCGCATACACACACAGCTCTCCCAAAGGACACAACGCAAAAGCAAAAAACTGGGAATGACCGAAAAAATAATACTGCTGAAAAACATGAAGCTTCAGAAGTGAAGATCAAATGTTTGCCGTGGAGAATAGAAAAAATAACTGCAGCGGGATCAGAGAGAGCCCTGTTGCGTGGGGGGCTCCTGCCACGATGCGGAGCAGGGAGAAGACATTTGAATAATACGGTTATCCTGACAACAAGGAATACTCTCCCGGTAGGCGTTTCATATGGAAAGCAGGAAGCTCGTGCTGGATAAAAACAACAACAGCGTAAGGTGCTTGGGGGCCAGCACCAGCATTTTCCTAGATGCGAAGGAGCAGATGGGTGCCTCTTTGATGGGTATTTGTCGGGCAGGAAGGGGATCTCCAATACTCACCAATTCAAAAAGAAAAAAGGCTCCTCTAAGAAGCTATCGTCACCCACCAAATGACTAGGAAGGTCAACGGTATTGACTGAGCGGTTAGAAAGAAGGTTTCAGAGAAGTGGCACATGGACAGCTCATGCCAACGAACTACTGCAAACAACAGATAACATGCCAGGGGATTTATTACCAAAATCAACCTGATTTCCTAAGCCCGGGGTAATTTAGAACTGGCGAGTGAACTAGAAAAGGTGCTTTTCCTCGAGAAAATATTTCTTCTGGAAAAAATAGAGAAAAAAAAAGGAAAAATTCCCAGGCAACGCAAATAGTAGGGAAAAAAAAAGAGGAAAACAAGAGGAAAGGCAACATGGAGGAGAGCAGGAGGCCTGCAGGGCTCCACTCTGCACGCGGCGCGCGCTGTCAGGCAGGGCGAGCGCTGCCGGCTCCATGGAGCTTCCCGCGGGAGCGCCGCGCACCAGCCCGTGTCCGGCTGCTGTGTCCGTGGGGCCCGCTGGGCTCTGCGCGGGATGAGCGAGCTCCCCGGAGAAGCAGGTTGTGGCAACGGGAAGCCTCAGAAACCGGCATCGCGTGGAGATGCTGCTGGCTGCGGATTGCTGAAGGGGAGCATCTCATTGGCATTCCTCTGGGCGCGCAGGCCTTCAATTAAAACCAGCCACTGTGCAACAATCCAGAAGAGGAGAACTATCAACACACAAAGGAGAGGTTTGATATCCTCTCGCCGCTGGCGAGCAGGCTGCGCACGAGGATTGCAATAATTCTCCCCAAATTAATAGGACTCGTCGCGCTGTGTCGTGGGTAAAGGCAGTATCATGCGCACCCCACGCTGCACGGCGCAAACCCGAGCGCAGTGAGAGCGTCGTGGGCACGGGACGGCCCCACTGAGGCCACCAGCTGCACACACCTCCTCGCAGGGGCCGTTCCCAGGGCAGGAGTGGGGGACTTCATCCCCCTTGTGTCTCAGTTGGTGTGCAGAGAAACACGGGAGAGCGAGGAAGCACCGCTGCTCCTTCCAAGTGCTGACAGCCCCCCTTCATTCCCACCAGAGACCTGCCGAGGCTTTTCGGGAATATTTGGACAAGGAGAGAGAGGGAATTTTCATACATTGGTCTAAGACGTGACCCAGCATCCGCTTCCTACCACACCTCTGTGGAGGAAGCCCCCGGGCTCCCAGAGCAGGCTCTGCTCTCAGGACCGGCACGCTCAGCCCCGCGAGACCCTTCCCCGGAGTGACACACTGCCCTGCTCTCCCTCAGCCTGGCTCTGCTTGCACGGACCAAAAACCGCTGGGTGCGAGTTCCCTGTTCGGGAATGCTCCCTTGGGAGCCTTTGCTTGTCCGCAGCTCCGCGAGGCGCCAGGGCTCGGCCCCGCAGCGGCGCTCCTGCTCCCGGCGCTCCGGCTGATGGAGAGAGCCGCTTTCTGGAAAACCCCCGTGGGACTGCCTGTACCTTCCGCAAAACTGCCTCTGCAGCAAGTAAATAAATTAATAATGTGTTCCTTGGTTTTGATTTAGACTGTAATTTCCTTTTTAATAACTATCTGCTTTCACAGCACACTCACCAACTCAACAGTATTTAACAGGAGGCTTGCGCTATTTCCAGGGGACTTCAATTATGAATTCGACTGTAAACTACTTCTTCCTCTGTTTCTTCCTTCTCCTCTTTAGCGCTTTGCTAAGTGACAGCGTATTCAAATGCCTCTTCAAACAGATGCATCGCTCCAGGATTTCTGACCTCGGGGAACGGGGCGAGTCTCTGCCTGACTCTGCTGTTCTCCTCGAGACCATCAGATTAGCAGAACGAAGCAAAACTGAGAGCACAAAACAGCGTGCAAAAGCGACACTTGCAAACAAGCACTGCTGGAGGGGAGCCTGATGAATCCGAACCCCCTTCTATTGGCCAGGGCTGCCGCCTCCTCCAGCGTTTTTGGCCCAAACAAATAGAAATGCTCAAGTCACCTCTGTCCACTCTAATCGCTGCGATGCCTCTGACTTGGTGACGAGGTGCGGAGCTGTTTGTGCAACCCCGTGTTTTAGAATTACTAGCAACAGTCCCAGGGAAATCCAGCATTTTTAGCCAGTTTGCTTATTTGCAGCACGGGCAAAGGTGAGAGCAGTTCCCTGACACCACAACCGCTCCATCCAGCAGTGACTTATTGGCGCTGCCGGGACACCAGCGAGGCCTGACCGGGAGCTGGCAAATTCCCTGGCTTCCCGCTGCCGCCGGCTTGCGGAGCCGGTCGCCGACAGGCGCACGAAGCAGGGCCCCCTCCTTGCTCACATGCAGCCTCCGGCTATAAATCACGGTCAGCGCGCTCCCTCTTGGAGGTCAAAGCAATAAACCTTCCTCCCGGCTAAAGGAAGCGGCAGAGATGTACTTGGGTAATGGAAAAGAAGGCGAGTGGGGTTGTCATTCAGGAGCTCCAACACGACACGGCCTCCGAGCTGCGGAAGGGCTGGGATCTCCCCTCATATCCCAAGGGAGCCGGGCGGCACAGGGAGCTCTGTCGGGAGCCTCTCTGAGCCCGAGCTTGCAGGAGCCGCATGGAGCCAACCAGAGGCGGAAACGCCACTCCTGCCTTTTATATACAAATATACATTTATATTTTGTTTATATATTAAATTTGTTAGAAAATCTACCAAGCGTTTACAAGCACAGCTCTACGTAAGTCCATTTGCAGTTTTTCTGTTACAAACCTGAAACCACAGGTATCTCACAGTGTTGATACCAGCATTCAGACTCCTTATCAGGTGAAAGCTTAACATCGTGCCATAGCATCACTGTGTACTGTCAATGGAGTAAAAATATGAATACACTGCTAGAGAGCAGAAGGATTTGTATTTGGCTTCTCTCAACATGCACAGGTGCACATATATATATATTTATATACACACACACACATATGTATATATCTATGGGGCATGGAAGGAAGGGAAGAGAACTTACTAGAGGCAGCAATTTGTTGTCCAGTATCTTGATTATATCAGGTGTATTACAAACGTGTTTGTTATGTATTATGCACATGATAAAAACATACCTGTGCACTGCTTTAGAGAGAAAGATATACACATGACTTCAAGCCAAAAAAAAAAATCTTTCATAACATCTCCATTGTAGAGCAATTTCTCTGTCATGAGATGAAGCTGAGGTAGCGGGAAGTATAAAAAGAATGCCTATTCCTGTGCCCTCACTGGCATGTAGAAGAACGGCCGAGAGCAGGCATGCACCAGTCGTGATTTTTTGCTCTACCTTTTTTTTTTCCCTTTAAGATGGAGAAAGAAACAGAAGTACTTGGAGCTCTTCTTGCTGCATAGCAAGGCAAAGGCCTTGCGGGTACCAAGCGATGCCTTCCTGTGTATTTTTGCCCATCCCTAGCAGAGCAAGGTGCCTCTTAACCCCGCGGGGGCCCAACTAGAGCCACGAGATGCCTTGTGCTCTTTCCTGAGAACCACCCTGTGCAGCACGAGCCATCAGCTGGTGTCACCAAGAGCAAGAAGGGCAGTGCGGTGGAGCCACACACCGCTGTGATCTCCACATGTAGCTGCCGGTGAGGAGGGTAATTTAGGAATGCCATTGCTCCCTTGGGAAAATACCCCCCCACCTGCCTCAAAACAAGGCTGGGAAGCTCCATATGAGGCTGGCTCTTCCCTATGCTTTTGGCAGGCTGCAAAGCTGGGAGTTAAACACGCTCTTCTGCTTGCTGCCCACTAGGGAGCCAAAGCAGAGCTGGGTGTAAAGCGAGCGCCCAGCTCTCCAGGTCTGCATGGCCAGCCCCAGCCAAGCTGGGCATCCCAACCGAGACACGGATTTCCAGTTCGTGCGCCTTGCACCAGGGAGCCTAGGAAAAAGATCCAGCCCCAGTCACTCCACGGCTGTTTGGCTAGGGCTGGCCTAGCAAAACGTCCCCTTCGCTCTCCAGTGACCTATGGCTCATACTCACTGCTAATTGACACAGTGCCTGAAAATATTTATAGAGAGAACTGATCTTCAAGGTTATCACCCACCTGCAGCTCTCTAAAGAGCTTCTCGGAGAACTCCCCGGGCGCCGGGGCAAAGCAGGAGGCTGCGCTGCCCGAGAGCAGCCCCCTTGCACACCCGCGTTCAGCACACGAGCACGCCAGCAATTCAGAGGAAAAGGGGTAGTGCAGCAGCCCAGCGAGGCTGAGCACATCAAATCCCCTTTTCTGCACCAAATTCCACTCCAGGTTACCTATACCATGCCCTGAAACCAAGACCTCTGACTTCCCAGCCCCCTGCTCGCTTGGATGGCGCTGGGGCTAAACATTTGTAGCTGGACACTAGACAGTTGAAGCTGCAATGCCACAAATGCCATTTCTCTTCATTCCTGCCTGGTTCTACAACAAACTGGAAAGGACAAGGTTAGAAACCCTTTGGTCTAAGGGTGTCTCAAGGGTTTGTACAGGGAGGATCGTGCACCAAAGGTCCCAGCTCCTGCCTTGGGGCTCTCAGACACTAACACACCTAATAGGCAGTGCTACAACTCACATATTTTATTCTAGAAACATTTAGACAAAAGAAACCTAACCCTTAGAAACCCAAGTGAAGGCTTTATTAGTGTGTTCTGAGACTCTGGGCCATTTTTTCTGCAAGCAGGACTGTGTACAGAATGCCAGCACCACGCTGAAGGAGCAAATGAGGGGAAAAATGTAATAGTTTTTTTTTTCTTTTTCAGCCTCAGTTGATTATGGCAACTGTCATTCTCCAAAGGAGCCTGATGGGGCCCTCTTAGCTACCTCCAACTTCCCATTTTCAAGACATTATCTAGTGACACTGCTGGTTTTGTCCAGCATTTTCCCTCAGGATACATCTGCAACCAATCAGGTAGGGAACTAGGCAATGGATAATCACAGGGAGGTTAAAAATATAATAGAGAAATGAATATTTAAAAAGAGCTGAATATACATTTTGGAGAATGATGGAAAATGACACTCCATACCAGCAAATTCAGAAGGAAGGGGAGGGAGAAATGACTGGAGGAAGGGCCGAGTATTTTTTTTAATTTTGACATTGAATTACTGCATGGATAGTAATAACACACCAAAAATTGTTAAAATTATTCCAGGTGGAGAACTGCCACTATAGTAGTCACACAAGCACGTCCAATAAAGTCAAAATTCGTGCAAAGGCTGTTTTAGAGTATTTGGGCTTCCTTTATGTTTCTCCCTTTCCTCTGTTCATAGCAAATAATATTTTTCTCCTTCTAGTGATCAGTGGGTTTGTACAGATATAGAGAATATTTTCCACACAAATGATTCCCGTAAATTAAATGATTATGTCCCTGAAATACTTCCTTCACATGAAGGATGCAGAAAAACACCGGTATGGCAGCGACCTGTTCAGCTGGTAAGGACAGAAAAAGCTGCAAGGATCCTAACCTCCCGCTCCTCAAAAAGAGCGGCCTTTGTAACAAACAGAATGTGCTTTAACTCCATCAGCACTGCTAACTTCTGCAGTTATTTTGCTAGCTGGTCCAAATCCTACTAAGATGCTTTGACTCTGGCGTCTTTGCAACTAGAGGGAACCCCTTGGCAAAACTGCAGAAAAACCTACACTAAAGCCTGAAGCCCTGAACCTGCATTGCTTTCAATACATACCTACCTGAATGGGGAGAAACAACTTTTCTTCCCTCATTTATCGCTAAAGCCAATCAGTTTCTATAACAGCTCTCAAAGACCAACCATCAGGACAGTGCTCCTGACCAACTGAAAACGATTCTTCCTGAAGACCCTGGTCCCCAGGGAAACAGATCTATTTCACAGGCTACTTTTGCTATGATGCCATAAAACAGACAGCAACAGATGGGTAAAAAACATGTACCTGGAGGAGGAGAATTGTATTAACAGAGCTATAAAATTCTGCCTCGACTCAAATCAAATGCTTCCATCATTGCTGTCAATTCAGTATGGCAATCCAATATTAAAAGTGCATTATTTTAAATCCATAATCCTGCTTCTCATATTGATTTGTGTAAATGGGTCGATATTGAAGCCCTAAAAAAGTACATGAATACATACATACACACACACACACACACTGTAGCCAGCAATGCTAAATTTGTGTGCATGCATGTGTGCCTTTCATTTCATTTTTCTCCCATTTGCCACATGAATGTCTTTTCAAACACATTCATTATTGTGACAACAGGTTGAATCTGCAATTCACCATCTGCCTAAACAACATTAACCTTCACGCAACCTCCTATTATTATTGTTGGGATTTGTCTGAAATTCCAAACCCTGCTAATACAAGCTGGGGGGACAACCCTTCCCTCACGCAAAACATCACCCCTTCCATTAGACATAAACCCGTCCTTCTATCGTACAGCTGGAAATTTGCATTGGAGATTGTTTTTATTTACAGCAACGGGCTAGACGCTCAGCAGACAGCACCAGCGCGGCCCTTGGGGTCTCCCTGTCTGCTTGAGGCCCCCCTGCCCACAAACACGCTTCTGCTCAAACCTCATCCTTCATCCACCTGCTTTGGAAGCACCTGAGACAGCAGCACGGATTTCACTGACCTGTGGCGAGCCCGCGGGCTCTGGAGCCCACCCTTGTGAGCACTGGTGCAGTGACAGTCCTGCCTGCTGGGATCTGCTATTTACCCTCGTATTTCCAACTCAAATTCCTCAGGATGCTTTGGACAGGTTCACGGCCTCAGAAGACAAGAAAAGTGCATTAACCACCTCACCTCCCTCCTCAGGCTGTCAACAAGAATCTGAAGAACTCGTTTTTTCTGCGATTTGTGCTTCTTCAGTACTAAAAGTATCTTTATCTAAAATATGTATTTTATACATTAAATTGCTGCTTTCCCAGTGGCAATTAACTCACACTCACTGTCATTTAGATATCCAGCTATACGGTACAATCTCTGACCTAGAAAGAGATTCACCTCGCCTTCCAACTAAAAGCATTTGGTAAGGTAGCACTTTGCTGACAAATTTTCTACTTACTGTTTGTGAGGAGGACACGCTCCCTCCCTAACCCTACAGAAACACCAGCTTTTACCTTCTTGCTCTGACTTTCCTCACAGCTCATACTGCCCTCTGAAAGCCCTGGTGCTGATCAGCACTGCAACACAGACTTGTGGTTTGTTGGACAACATTCACAGCTCATCCGTCTCAGTATCTCCCACCAGAGTTTTGGTTGCCACTGCTCGGTGAACGTGTATCTGTAGATATCTTGAAGAAACGTTGCAATTATATCTAAAAACGCAATCAATTGATTCTAGTAAGCTCTGGACGTCTCTTGAAAGAAGACCTGATTGTTTCCTGAAGATTTTCAAACAGGAATTTCTGTCACACATCTTTCATTAAAATTAAGAGTTAAGCGCTGAATTTTAAAATCTATATAGTTTCCTAGGGATGCAGAGAGGGAGAGAGTGGGATTTTTAAAAAGCAAATCCCAACAGATGTCTACCTATGTCTTTAGATGCTCAAACACCTGCAAAACAGGCCTAGAGTCCCTTGGGACAGGTATGAAAACCCAAAGCACCAGCAAGCCGAGGAGCTCATGAGCATTAAAGATCTGGCCATTTTGGTACTTAAAAATGTACAGAAGTCTGTCACCAGACACTGATTTTTGATGGTCCTGGCCACAGTAACTGAAGACCAACAGCAAACTGAGCAGCCAAGGGTGCAGTATCCCCAGGCTCTTCAGCCTCCCCTAGTTCCACAGGCGCCAGAAGACTTCCCTGAGGATACACAGGATTGGGATACCAGTGATGGCAAAGATGTGTCACCCTGAAAATGAACATCTCTGTTTTGTTTCTGCATGCTTATATTCTATAAATGCTTTAGCTAAGCCTCAGTAGCTATATTTCACAGGGAGAACATTATCTGTTGACAATTATGCAATTCTATTAACATCATTGCCTTTTTAATCTATGAAAGGTTACATTAAACAGAAAGAAGGCACACAGGAGACTACAGAAAGGAAAGTACCTACCCTTTTAGGAAAAAAAAAGATTATTCAAATGATCATCCTGACATTTATTTTTATACAGAAGAAAACAGAAGAAGAAACATAACGGGGTATTTTGGTGACCTGAATACCAGAAGAAAGTAAATTAAAACTCACACAATAAATGCAAATTGCGGGACATAATCTTCCCTCTGCTGAGATATGTTTATGAGAACAGGGCAGATGAAATGAACTGGGAAAGGTTATTTTGTGGACATGCCTGCGCCAGATACAGTTGAACTGCATGACAAAGCAGGGTGCACATCGAAGAGGATGATCTAATGCACATCACCTTCCTTTAGTGCCTGAGCTGCTGGAAGGATATAGGAAAAACAAAATCAATAGCCACTTCTGACCCATTAGTAGAGTATGAGCCTATTGGATGTAACTCATCTACTAACTGGTATTTCTGCCCAGTCTAGCACCAGACAAATTCCCACAAAATTCCCACAAAAGGCAGGACACGGCTGCTGCACAGCTGAGCAGGCAGCAGGCACTCCGGGTGCATCCTCCTCCTCGGGCACACGGAGCACCAGCTACACATCTGAGCAGCTGATATGGGACCACATGGCTTTTCCTCAAAGCTGAGAGGTGGCCAACGGACCACAGAAACGCTGGTTAGGAGGAGCCTCTGGAGGTCACCGAGTCCAACCTGCTACTTTAACGAGAGACCATCACCACTCCCGATTCTGCCTCTCTCCAAGTCCTTTTAAAACAAACTAGTAATATGAAAACAATGTGTTTTCTAAACACGGTGCTGAGCAGCTGAGCAGGAGTGAGGACTGAACACATGGGCACTGACTGGTCTTACTTAGAAAGTGGTTTGTGGTGGGTGTGAGCAGTCACCACATGTCGCAGAGGTGACCAGCATGTTGGCCAGCATTGGTTTAATAAACAGCAGACTGTTTTATTTCAGCGAACTTAAGACTGGTTTCTATTAAAAAAATATGATTACCACTTTCATTCGCATCATTTCTAACAAAGGCAGCTCTAAATAAACTACAGAACTGAAATGCTACACCAAAACAACAGAGCAACATCTAGGACCAAAGCACTAGTGAGAAGCAAGCCCCAGCTCATGGGCCCAGCTCACGCCTACCTTAGGGTAAGGATTTTATATAAGTCCAAGCTCCAGTTTTTCTGCGATTCCAACAACTATGTTAGAGAAGTGTCTCTAGCTCCCCCACACTTGCCAAGGTTCAATAATGATACTTAGACAACATTAATACAGCCGGTCGTTATAGAAAAGATTAATTAGTCCTGGTGCTGGCACTACAGGGCTGTAATTTCAGTTCAAACTTCTATCACAATATAATCCAAGAAGCCAAAGTCTGAACCTAATTAGAAATGGCAAGCTTTGGAAAGCCACCTATAATGTTCCTTTTGAACTGCATGCTCTTCTGATAAATGAAATGGTTTTACATCCCTTTTACCTGTTTCCAATAAGGCCAGTTCTGTTTCAGAACTCATTCTTTAATTGCGATGTTATCTGCGAAGACCAAATGCCAAGGTGAATGAGTACCAGCAACGTGAGGGATGAAAAATGGAATTTGCTCTGCAGATAGATGTCAGTGTAGAGATATAGATTCAATTAAATAACGTTTACTTGGGCTCTTTTGTTCCAATCCTTCTATTAGATCACTATACTGAAGCTACTATCAAAAGCCTGAAGCAGGCCAGGGAAATCTGATATATGGAATGGAAAAGCCCTGGGTGTGTTAACATTCAGATTAGGTTTTTGTCTAACTACAATGAACAGAAGCGCCATCCAGCCTGTGCGATCCCCAAGTACGTCCCCAGCCTCGAAGCAGAATTACTGCCCTTGTTATCTCACACAGAGCAAGGTCTGGCTCTTCTGCAGATTGCTCATGTTTCACATGAAGGACCACCTTCCTTTCTGTTTTCTTTTCCTTTTTTGCCTAAAGGACCAGCAAAAGTCGCTGGCGATAAGATAGGAATTCTGCTTCAGAAACTGCACAGAAGATAGCTACAGAGATGTGCCTGCTTTTCGTTATGAATCTGCACAGAAAAAAATAATAAAAAAAAAGTGTTACAGACCTGCTCAAGCTGAACTACCTGCTGTTCCCAGCTACCTGCACCTTGCTGTGGGGCTCAGACACCCATCCCTGTCCTCAGGGTAGCCCAAGTTTAGACATGAAGCAGATTGCTTTTCACTCTCTGCTATCTATTTCTGAAAAGTATTTGTTTCCTTTGATTTATAAACCAATAAAAGTTATGAATCATTTATTTATAACCTATATTATATAAGTCTATGTCAACAAGAAAATCTGCAGCTGGAGAGCCAGGGGTATAAATTAAACGGTGCAACAGCACAGATAGGTATCCATGTTCCTAATCAGGAACATGGGAGTGTCAAATACTCAGGAGTGTCAAAACCTGCTCAAACACTTTCAACTTCCTAGTGGGAGAATGAGATTTAAAATGACGACAGAGATGGAAATGGAAGTGTGTCTGCATACACCTGAGGAAACTGGCTATGTAACATATGCAACACAAATAGATTTTATACATATTCCACATTTACTCAGATAAATAGCTCAGACTTGCCACCTGTTCCCTCAGATTCGGTGAAATACTCTGTATGTGCCAGAACGCACTAAGAATGTGAAGTAAAACTGGTCAGCATAAAGCATCTTGGGGTTGGTCTAAAGGAGACCTAGCACGATCACTAACTATGCTGTGCAAGGAAAGACAGCTAGAACAAGCCCCAGGCAGTGACTGCGTGGCAGCTAACAAGTGGAATTCTAAAGATAAGTCAATTTATAGACTTTAAGGTAAGTGCAACGATGAATGATTTGTCTGAGAAACGGAAACTAATTGTAGCACCTACCTTCAGCTTAACTGAAATAAAATAAAAAAATATGAGCCAGGATGAGTCTCACAAAATTATGAAATTATCTCAGTCTGAAGCAGTCAAGCAGTAACACTTGGCACTTGTGCAGTGTCTTTCACTGGAGGATCTCCAAATGCTTTCAGTAAGGGCTGGAAACCCATTTGCTAAAGGGTTCAATTGACGTGTCAAGCCTGGTTCGAAGCAGCTATGGAAAAGCCAGGAGCACAATCCAGTCCTTCCTAACCCCTATCTTGCCTTTCACCATGAAACACATTGACTGCTGTTTGAACCACCCTGCCCTCTGAATTAACACCGAGAGCAAGTGCCACTAAAGAAAGAATGGCAACAACTGCCTGAAGTGGGTTTCTGCTTAAAAATCAATGGCACTTCACCAAACCGCAAGCAATTTGCCTCTGCTGTAAATTTAGGTGATCTTTTCTTCACCTTAACTCATCCAGGGGCCAGCGTGTTCACATGTAGGATTAAAGTGTATCTTTTTTTTTCACTGCACACAGCCTGGACAGATTGAATTATTTTCCACTCGTGAAGATGAAGAGCAACCAGAAAGCACCTCCTGACGGGCTCTGCACAAAGCGGCTGGGAAATCAGGGGCAGCCTCAGCCGGGGGTTCGAGGGGCTCCCAGTGCCAGATGGCTTTTCAGCCGGCTCCTTCCCTGAGTTTCTTCTGCTCAGCTCCCGCTCTGCACGAGCAGCAGGCACGTCCCCCGCACACATGCCCAGCTGGCCCCAAGGTACCTGCTTTGGGGCTTCTTCCTTGGCTGATTTGCAGCCTAGACCTCTTGGCTACTTTCAAGCATGCCCAACTGGCCGCAGCCTTACCAAGGAGATGAGTTCATGACTGCTATGTACAATTTCTTTCTTCATTTGCTGGAAAAACACTAAGAAATCAAGCATCGTGCTGCTAATACAGAAATGGGCATGTATATGCACTTCAATGGAAACAGAGAAGGGTGAACAAATGCACCAGAAAGCCACAGCTTGATGTGTATAGCTAAGCAGAAAGTTGTAAGAGTCGGAAGTCAAAATAAGCTACATCAAAGTAAAATCTGGAAGCTCTTGTAAATCTTCTAATGAACTTGGAGTCTGTCAAGGTTTTCAGGACAGAAACAGGGGCATGTGTGCTCTGGAGGACATACTCATGGCAAACGAGTGCGTCCCAAGTGTGCTGTGCACCCTCAGCTCATGCAGTAGGATGGCATCTCGGGGCTCCAGACAAGGTACCCAGTCTGTACAACACGAGAGAGTTTCAGCCTCTTCCCAAAAATACAAATGCAGGTTGCTCTGCTTACCCAACAGCTTTGAGCATAATTATTACAATATTCTGGCACATAATACATCACTGGAAAAGTCCTGGTATTAGCCTTTCACGAATGCTTAAGCATTTTTAATATTTATTATTTTAATTGTCTGCCATTCATCAAATAATTGGATACTATTTTACATTGTTACGACACATCTACTCCAGTAATCATAACGTGACATTGCATCGTACCAAGTAATGATAAAATTTAATTAAGAGGTATTAACTCTTAAAAACAGATTTTACAATATTAGCAGTATTAAAGGCAGCTGCTACTCTGTGCAAATTGCAACAGCTTATTTCCTTGATCAAAGTACCTCCTTTTTGTGTGTGTGTTGCAAAAAATATCCTCAAAAGTTTTTCAAGTATTACATTATGCCAGATTCAGATGTGTCCCTGTATGATACACTTGACATATCATGTTATATCTGCCAGGACATAAAGTAGAAACCGGAGATCCGTATCTGTATTTAAAATGAATTTTCTTGAATTTATTCAAGATTAAACATGCTAACTACCTTTTTGGAGGTCTTTTTTCAAAGTATAATTGTGTTTTCCAGTAAAATATTGAAATTCTGATAAATGGCCAGCTCTATTGCACAAAAGGAGCTTCCTCATCCGTTTTTCATCAGTTTCTAGACCCAATTCAGCAGCTAAACAGAAAGGCTGGAAGTCAAAGCAAAATCAGTTCCTGAGAAGGTCAAAGAGCCATGCTAACCACTTCTGAGATTATTACAAATACACAGATCAGGGGAACTGGATAAAATTACAAGCTACTTAAACCCCCAAATCTCAGGCATGATTTTACTGCATACAAGGAGCCTTTATAATCTCCTGGGGAAGACAGAGCGATCACAGAAAACAGGCCCCGTGCAAAACTGGCTTAGACAAAGGGTCCGAAGGCCGCCTTCCGGATTGCTTATTGATTACAATTTTCCATGGTTTCATCCAAAAATAAATGGGTTTCACGGAACCACTGGCTGAGCATCCCTTAGCTCTGCCACGATCCCGGAGGAAGAACAGTGCTGCAGCGAAGCCAGACTTCTCCGTCGCAGAGCAGCGGTTTAAACCCTGATGGTGAGGAGGAGGATCCCAAAAACCCTGCAAGGTGCAGGCTGAGGACCTGCAGCACGTTGGAGAGGCCAGGACTACGTGCGACTACATCAAGGTCAAACCCGTGACGGCTGGGGAGTCGCTCCAGTGGCCACCGTGGAAGGCAGCAAAGAGCTGTGACCTCCAGGCTTGTGGACACGTGCCTGGCACCCAGCCTCGCTGCAGGAGCAGCAGGGATCAACAACGACCCAGGAAAAAGTACTAAGGGATCTGGAATATCTTCCTCTCTCTCCCCTGTGTGAGAGTTGCTTCGAAAGCAGGGGACTCACTCCAAAAAAAGTAGGCTGTTCTGCTTTAGCTGTTGCAGTGAAGACTACAAATGTGTTTGCTATTTTCTATGAAGAAAATCACACAAATTAAATCCGTGCTTACCTCAGCTTGGGAGATAAAGCAAAACCAATCACGACTCAGTACCAACACAGAGCAGTCAAAAGGAAGTTTTTCCAAGCTTCCATGATTAAATTTCCTTTCCTTCTGACACTTATGATTTTAAAATGAGATGTAAAAAGAATTATTATTAGTCTTACAATTCAAGATATACAGCAGAGTGCCGAGTATAACATCGTTATTATGATTTTAGTCTCAGAAAGACAGAACAGTGCATAGGAAAGTCAAGTAAGAGCAAAATTGAAAAATTACAGAGGAGGAGGTAACACACTGTACTTGCAAGAATCAGAGTAGAAAAGAATTTATAACTAATGGGAGGGTGGCAAAAAACTTCGTCAGACAAAACATGAGATTAATTCTGTGAATACTGGAAATGCAAAAAGAAGAGTAGGAGTGAACATCTTGTGAGAAACGAGAGCGCTGCAAAACAAGATGGAAGGGAAAAGACTGTGAGAATGAGGAATAAACTCCCTCTTCAACAAAATGTGGTCCAGGAGGTTGAACTCTGAAGCAGCACAAGTTTTCTATCAATAATGAAGTATCTCCAAATATAGTCAAAATCAAAGTCATTGGTATTTCAATCATTTTCCTGAAATACCTGTTTTCCAAAAGAAAGGTCGTGGCTCATTAATTTCTAACACAAACCTGAACACTTGTGTTTAAAAGCAATAAGGTCTTCATTAAAGAACTCCATTATGTGCGTTTTCCACCTACTGTATACATACCACGAATTACTGAGAGAAAGCCCAAGGCAACAGCAAGGAACAAAAAAGAGAGAAAAGTCTAAACTTCATTTTTCTTTCCTTAGGGTGAAGCAGGCTGAACACACGCGACTGATTCTGAAACGTTTACTCACAAGAAGAGCAGCGTCATTTCATGAATAGGCTTGATGATTTCAACACAGACTCGCGGAGTAATGCATTATTCAGTTCAGCTAATGGAATCAGAATCTGATTTAATTTGAATTAAGAAGGAATAAAGGTGAGTCAATACAAAACAGAAAAACAAGAAACAATCCAAAGCACAAATCAACACCTCATCTTCTTTACCTCAAGCCAGGCTGGGAGTTACATGTTTCAGATCTGGCACGTCTCCCTACAAAGCACATTAATACTTCCATTCCTTATTTATTCTTGCCTTGTTACTCAGGCTCAAAAATAAGCAACTGAAAGGAGGTATGTCTGTCATCAAATCAAGCCTCCTAAAGGCAACTCTACCATTCAACCCCAATCTACTTCATAAACTTGTCCAGCTCCATCTCAAAAGTCATTCATTATTTTGCCCCTCAGGTTTCTAGCAGAAGGTTTGAGACCCTGGTCACTACAGCGGTTAATACCAGTCTTCTAATCTCCACTATAAATTTATTCACGGCCAGTCAAGACTCATTCATTCTCATGCCAGCGAGGTCCTTTGCCCTACACAGCTTTTTTGCCCCTTGGGTATTTAACTCTGCTACATTCATAGATAACACTCGCACACAAAGCTTCATTTAGCTAAACTAAATACACCAGGCATGTTTAACCTCTTCCTGTATGATGAACCCCGCATAAATCCTGGCCACTACCCCTGCTCCAGTTTGATTTCAGCTTTTTGGAAGAAGTGGACACTATGCTGTGACCCAGAGGTGGTAAAACCAGATTTCAGTTGAGCTGTATTGACAATCTGCCTTCTGGTGGGAGCAACCCGGCTGGTGTATTTTGGACTTACCCTTAGCTTCATGTAAGGCTCTAAAGTTCATAGCTAAATCTAGATACAAATTTCTTCCCAGCTCACAGATTTGGGTCAATCTTTAAAAATATGTATTTTTAAAGAGTCAAGGATACATCTGCTTCTCCGTTTTGTGAGCACTTGCACTTAGGGAACAGGATTGTTGGCTGTGATGCAGCTCTGTTAACACACAGGCCGCATTCAAGCTCGTGAGGTGGTCTACTTCTTAATGAGCTTTTGAATGCACAAATTATCACTCCAGTTCTTATTTAATTATGAAGTCTGATACACTGCAATTCTTCCAAGCAGAAAATGTGCAAAAATAATTTAATACACGGCTGCAGAAAACATCGCCTACATTCCTTTCAGTTCAGAAGCACTGAATCCTCATTCCTCATGCGTTATATAAGTCACATCTACGCTTTATGGAAAAAAAAAATCCAAGGGTAGAAAATGAACCCAAAATTCGGTAAAATAAAGTTATCTGCCCCAAGCTCAGTCCTGACACATCACCTGGCCCTTTGACTCTGCAGTTCCTCATGTACTGGGACAACATTCGAAGCTTCTATATATCATGCTACCAGGCAACTTGGGTTTGCTTATGGAGTGCTGACTGGGGAGACATGGCTGCAGAGGAAAAAGTCTCTAAATAAAGAAATTCACAATGCAAGTAATGCAACTTGGGCCTAAATACAAAACCAAATCCTATTACTGTGTAGGATTTTGTTACAAACACAGGCTCCTAGGAAATGCTGGTCAAAACAATTTTTGGGGAAAAAAAGTTGCTTGCTCAAAATTGCTTCCCTTATATGTGTGAAATATCATTCTGACAAAGATCATTTTGAACACAACAGAGCGAAAATGTTGAGGAAAGAGTCAGCTGGAATTCTTGGTTCAAGCAAATTTTCTGTTTTAAAACAGAAAAAGAGAAATGCTGCATGAACTAAATCCAAAGGTCTTGGGGAAAAAATGGTTTTATCTGGAACTGTTCAAAACACTGCCTGTACTGCTGCAGTTCAGGGCAGTATCTCTTTATTGTCATGCCTAATATTTTTCATGGGACAGATAACCTAATTTTGTATCACCTCTCGTTAATGCCTTTCAGCACTCCAGGTGTAAAGCACGCACCGTGTGGAACAGGGTCCCCTCTGTTTATCTGCCTGCTAACACAAGCAGCGAGTAAATAAAAACGGAAGCAGCAACCAGCTACCCTGGCACGTAGACGAGGGTAAATTCCGAGGAAGCAAGAAGGTCAGAGGATGGAGAAAGAGGACCGAACCGCAGGGGGAACCGCGGCGTTCGGAGAGCTAATTTGCTCGAGCAGCCTAGACAGGAACAGATGGGAAGAGGGAGAAAGGGAGAGCGGTGACTAATGACACCTGACTGCCAGATGACCCTGCGGGCCTGGGGCTGGCCTGGCACCTCCAGTGGTACCGGCAGCCGCTTGCAGCTGCCCTCTTCCCCTCCTGTTCCACCGGACACACTAACCTCGCTCTCCCGTGGCACGCGGAGCCCACGCGGCGGCTCCGGCAAGGACACCCTTCCCGCCACGCTGCCCTCCATCCCGGCCCACTGAGGCACGGCTCAAGGGATGGTGTCGCAGTCACCGGTGCCTCAGGGCCCCCTGCTTTCAGCAGACCTCCCGTGTGACACATCCCGCTCCTGCCTTCCTCTAAAACATCCTTTGGGGTTGGGAGAAGCGCATTAGCCAAGGGCCAAGGCGCAAGTTGACCTGAGGGCCAACTCATGGAAGGAGATGTAGCTCAGCAAGGCTTCACCAAGGCAGATGAAGTGATTGCTGATCCTACAGCGAGGCACAACAGGACAGGAGGCACCAGGCTTTGCGACACTGCTGCTACTAGCTCCCGCTTGGAGCAAGAAGCTGCTGTACCTGGAGAGCACACAGTTTTGTTTGCTAAAATACATCTGAATTTGTGACACGGTCAGTAGCTCTGCTGATAACAGACATCTGCTAGGTTCAATCTCATGTTTATGGACCGCTGCCTTCATCTGCGATGGCTTCTGCAGCACATGTCACTCCCCTTTCAACAGGGCAGGGTATTTTTCCCCTCTATAAAAGTCTGACAGGTTTTTGCCCAAGAACTAGATTGCACAGAACTTGGAAATTTATCTATGGGGAAAAATAAGCTTTATGTAAACATGGGCACATGCTTTAGGGCCCCACATGTTTACAAATGGTCTGGCAGAGTTTTCTGAAGAATCTTAAAATAGCTTCCAGAGCTGCTTTTTGGGGACAACATGCTGTGCAACTTTGCAAAAATGTGGGAGCTCCCAGCTTTAAACATCCATACCTCAGTCATCCATTTTTTGCAGTTATCCACACAGGATAAGTTGCATTATAAATTCTTTTTGTCCAATGTTTTATCATACTAGAAGAAAAATCATTTTAATTTATGGGAATATAGAAGGGCATCCAGCTTTTGTTTATGAACTCTAGCAACTTAAAAATAGCCAAATATATATATTTCTTGAATAATAATAAAAAAAAATGCTTTGGGCCGAGACATTTTATGCCAAGTCACAGTCCAGAGCAGAATTTTATGGTCAAGTTATAAACCTGAAAAATATGGGCTTATAATGGAAATCCTGACAGACTCTAGTAGGTGCTCCTATAATACCTTGAATCTGATTTAGGAGCAGTTTTCAATAATGCTTTCCCAAGCCGGTCTGTTAGGGACTGCTAGGAAAACGTAAAGGCTTTTTTCTTTCCCACTAGGTCAGTGCCCTGGACCAGGGGCTGGAGCACGAAGGCAAAGCTCAGACCGTGGGGCTTGCGGCAGCTGCCAGGTCTGCACTACCAGAAACCCTATAAATGCCAGTCCCAAGTGCAACAATAAGTTGTCTATCTGTGTGCAATAAATCGCCCATTTCGGTGCCTTTGTGAAGGCGGATGTGGACTGCAAAGGGCTGAAGATCTGTCTCTCTTCCCTTTTCCTAACCACCAGGAATGAGGGAAGCACTTTGGGGAACACTCGAATTTGTGGAGGAGCGAAAGGGGAAGCCCGGATAATCCAGAAGGGTTAGATCAAGACTGGAGAAAGGGCAAAAGCACAGCACCCAGCAAGGCTGCGCGGACACAAACCCAGCCCGTCTGCACTAGCAGCTCAGGCCTCAGCTTCAGGTCACGGATTTATCCAGGCTTGTCTCCCAGGCCCTGTGTGAGCCCCGCAGAGAGCGGAGCTGTTGGAGGTGGAGGCGATTCACCCTCCTTCAGCGCCTCCAGAGGGAAGGGCTTGATGAGCTGCCTTGAGTCATCAAGGCACCATGGCAAACAGTTCACTGCCTGAAGACAGGGGAAACGAACCTCAACTACAGCAAGAGTAAAGGAAACCACGGAGAATTTAGTTCCCCAAGTGCAATCTTCAAGGTCTAGGTATCTACCATTCTCCTAGATGCTTAAGAACATCTTCCATCAAGGCTCAGATACGCTTCCATGCTCGCCCATATGATCCACACTCAATGTGTCTATTTGCCTTTGTCTCCCAAAAGGCCTATTTGGTCATCTCTGTGCAGAGCACGACTAATATCATCTTGGAAACTTAATTTAAACAGTAATTGCCCAACACACTGCAAACTGCTACCCTTATGTCTATTCCTAGCACTGTCTTCCCTGTCATCCAGAGCTAACAGACTGTTCCTTCAAGGGAAGTGTGAGAGTTAACTGTACTAATGACCACGAACAACACAAACACTGCAATACCACAGTTATTCCAGTTTGCAGTAGAGCCTTAGAGAACCAGAGGTCAGCATGCAAAGCTGGGAGAGAGGTATCTCTTGTCATTTTTACATAATTCTAAACTTAGACTTGCATTTCTGTTGCTCTGATACAATCTTTCAAACACCCCTCCTTTGCAAACTGAAACAACACATGGAGTCCATGGAGTGATTAAAAACCTTCAGCGTATTGAAACCTTCAGGAAGAAATGCTTTATTACAAGGGAACTGGGGAAGGAGAGGCCCTCCCCAGACCTTGTGAGGAAAGAAGGGAATCCACGAACTCCTGCTGCAGGCGCGATGCTCCTGCGCTCCTGTCGGAGCATGGAGCAGGTATCAGCTAGAGGGAGCCAAGCAGCCAGGGACGGAGAGCGAGGGAGGGAGATGACAGCACTGAAGTGCAGTGGAAAACAGGTTGACACAGACCGGTGCGACAGGAGAGAGGAAAAATGCAAGTAAAGAAAGGGAACAGAGAGAAGGGGTGTGAATTTTGTCAACAGACAGTGTGAGAGAAGGGAGAGAGAAAGGAACAGATAATTTTATTGTGCATTCCTTTGGTTTAATGCTTTTCATGGGATACAGGTCCTGTGAGACACTAGGTTTATGAGAAAACAGAAAGAAGGTTAATAAACAGGTACATTATTTTAATACTGTTCAATGCTGCAGGTGAAATGTCTGGGTGAAGAAAGGAGGAAAACACCAAGAAATTCTCCATAAATATGTAGGTAACTATGTGAGAAAAGGAGGAAATACGGTGCTGATGAAATACAATCAAAGCCATAATTAATTACTTTTAATTGGGCCCAAATCCCTGATTTGTCTGGAGAATTATCTCCAGAAATAGCCGCAGCAAGTGACAGTCAAGAGAAGAGCAGCAGGCTCTGATGCGGGGGCTCTGCACAGCAGAGGCGGCTGCAGGACTCAGCGCACCCACATCCACCAGAGCACAGAGGATGAGACACTGGATGAAATCCTAATGTTTATCTCCTACTCTTGAAATAACAGGAAAAACAGGAGAGAAACAAAACAAAACAAAAGAATAAAAAAAAGATAAAAATCTTGGTATCTGAGAGGACCAGATAAGTTTCCTGAGTCCTCACAAAAGCCCAGGGCAGTTGGGTGACCACAGCAGGAAAGATATCTTGGTCCTTCTGCCTCTCAGAAGGCTGCAGTATGGATATGCAGTTCTTTTGCACATTTTAATTTCATTGAAATTTCATTTTAAGGGTTTCTCAAGTTTGTACGAACCTCTGGAATTCACTGCACCTTCCAGCACGGTACCAAAGCCAATCCTGGGCCCGAGCCGGGCAGGCTAATTTCCCTTTCAGCACTCATGGTCACCCTCTTTCCGTCAGATTGCTCCGGGGACACCAAAAAAAAAGTGTCCTTAATTTCCATCTGCCATCTGCAGGCATCCAAGCTTTCCAGGAGAGGATGAAAAACAATCATGATAAACACAAGCAGAAAAGAGGGATTCAGGAAGGTGAAATGGTGTTTTCCCCACCTATTTTGATTTTGCTCATCCATACAATTAAAGTCCTGTTTCAATATGGCTTTAATTTCATAGTCCTTGGTTTGGATCTTACTCTTCTTCACCCTGCACTTCTTAATAGAGCAGCCCCATTAGGAAACTCCATTCATGCTAATGTACTGGCTTGCAGTGATAATTATCACAGCCCTTAGCCCTGGTCCTTGCCAGTGTGAACACGTCAGGAGAGGCTGGTCTGGCATTATAATTACACAATTAGCCCTGTCATGGCAAGGAGCTTTGGGAATAGAGACATCTTGAAGCTTAAAATGTGGACAGCTGATAGATGACTGTCATTAGGCTCCTTTGTTCACTCTGCGCTGGAACAGCCACCGAGCCGTGGGGTAGGCAGCTTTAATGAAAAAGAAAGACCTTGAACCACGGCCACTTTCCTCCACCTCTTCCCAACCTGTCCAGTCGTCCCACTTCACGCGGCTTCTTCTCGTCTCGCCCCCGGCTGCAGCCGAACAACACGGTGAATCATTCCTAGCCCGTCCAGTCTTGGTGTGATAGGAAGGGCCTCTCCTCACCACGCGATGCCTCTGGCCTCCCTGGCCGGCGCCTCCCCGCTCGGCACGCGTGGAGCGCGGGCGGCGACGGGCTTAATTTAGAGATGTGAGGTGAGCCCTGCTGCGGCTCCTGGGTCAGCTTCGCAGCTGCATAAATCACACAGATCCTTCGAATTTCGCAGAGGCTACGAATGCGCATCCAGCTGAGCTGCACTGCCCCGGGCAATAATAAAAACCGCCTTCTCAAAGGGTTGGCATGGAAAGATGTTTGAGGAGCGGCAGAGGCAGGCTCTGCTTTTTGCCAAGACACCTGCAGCAAGTCCGAGAGGCCTGGAATGTGCCCTGGCTAAAAGGGAGGTGCCAAGGACTGCGAGGGCGCAGGAACGTCGTTCCCCAAGCACCACCCGCCGCTCTCTGCACAAGCTTCATTACAATGCAAACCCCTAGTTGCTCTCCCTTTCTCTTTTCGAGAGTGCATTCAAATGTTGTTTGCCTGCATACTCGGATAACTGATGCGATGCAGGGCTTTAGTTAAGGTAATTTGAGAATTCTTTTATATTGAAAATGGTATAAAAAGTAATCCCCCAAAGTACTTGATTTTCCTTCCATGACATTCCACTGTATCAACCTACTTAGGCTTTACCTCATTATCATGCTGCGGTGCTGTGAACGGAATTATTATAGTTCAGAAGGCAAAAAAAACAGGTTTGGCAGGCGCGGAGGGGGCCTCACCCCCAGCAGGGTAACACGTGCTTGGGACCACGGGCGAGCGGCTCCGCTCCAGGAAGGTCCCTTCCCTTCCCTCTCTTCCTCTGCTCCATCCTCTTCGGGGCAGGACCAGCTTCTCTGCATCCAAACCCTGCTCAGCAAAACTCACGCAGGTCAACAGCAGCTGAACGAAACTGCACCAGGGAAACTGGTAAAATGTAGATGGACCCGCTGGGTGCCGCTTCCGTGCTGAACCCTGGAGGTTTTGCATGCCGAGTTACAGTAGCCAAAATGCCTTTCTGGACACCCTGAAGGGACAGTCTAGCACAGCATTAAAGCCTACTGCAATGCTCACAGCAGGACTTGGGCTTTTTTTTTCTATTAAAATAACAGTCAGAGAATCCGGTCTCAAAGAAAGATACCTTTTAGCTAACCTTACTGAGTGGCAGAGTGAAACCAACACTGTCTAACTAGAAATCCCAATGTGTCTTTTCTTCAGTGAGTTTCTGCAAGAACGACTTCACCTCCATTCAAGAAACAGCAAATTAAAAAAAAAAAATCCACAAAATTTCTATGGAGAGTATTTGGGCAGCTGTTGCTGACAGCACTTGTATCAAATCCCTTGAAATATGAACATTGCAACACTTATTTATTGTTTTAAGCCTTCCTGGTTTACATTTAGGTAGCCTACGCCAGGTGAGACAAGGTTATAATTCGCCTTTTTAGATCCATCCTTTAGATCTAGTCGTGTATCCGCAAAGCAGGAGGACTGAACCTCCTCAGACACAGCTGCTCACAACCATGCTTTATATGCAGAATGCTTGGGGGCCACTCTATTTTTACAACTTCCATCCATAAAGTAAGCAGCCAAATGCTTCTGGAAAGAGAACACAATTACCCTACAATGATATAACGGTCGGAATAAATTCAACACAATCTGTGTAAGCAAAAGGAAAAATCAGCTACACTTTCTTTTAGTCGGCAGTAGGTAACACTCAGTAACCAGAGTCATAGGCAGGTTGGAAACCAGACAAAGCACCTAACTGATTTCTGCATCTCCTTGTACCAAAGTAGAGACATTTGGAAAGGAACAGCCTGGAACAGGCGAACTCTGAAGCAATGTCTCCGATAAATAAATGCCCGCACATTGGCAGATGGAGAAAAGCACAGCAGGGAAGAACTATATCGCAGCAGCAACTTAATTTGAAATGATTCACAAAAAGTCATCCTCAGCTTTGGAATCAAGGCATTCCCAAGTCCTTCCATCCCGTCCTCACTGGGGAAAAGTCTCACAGTAAAGAAGCAGGAAGGTGGAAGTAGACAGATACATTTAATGAAAGTTATATGAGATGATGTTTTGGGGAGCAGAGAAAGGAGATCACTGAACATTTTTGCTGCTTATTACATTGCTAAGAACATTTTTGGGAGCCTTCAGAGAGACACAACAATCCATTCCCCAAAACCTAGACAGGCAGGATGGGGGGAGGCATTCTCAAGCAGTAACAGTTTGAGAACGAGCCCGAATCTCAGCACATCACACGGGTACAAGGAACATGTGCACCCTTCCCCCAGTGATACAGTGGAGAAGTCGCATTTGATCCAAGAGCCCCTTCCACACCAACTTTCCTGGCAGCCTGACTATTTGCAGGCAGATTGAATCCTTTCTATCTGCAGGCTGATTCCTAGTCACTGTTAGACGTGACAGATGAGGGAAGACAAGGACGGCCACCTCCTGCTGCCCAGCTCCAGCCAGCACACCATTCCTCTCGTGGGGTAAGGAGATTCCTCGTCTTGTGACCAAAAAGACTTTTGCTGTCACTGCTAAAACATTTTCCTCCAACCTCAATTAATGTTACAGGCTGAGAGCTAGCAAGGAAAGAGTATTCCTGCATCCCATTAGAAAATGCACTGCAACACAGAAAATTCTGTGCAACCTTCACGTTACTCTTACACATTACAGCCTGTGAGCACCATCATGTGTCCCTACCTCTTTCCTCTCATCAGTGATAACTTAATAGATAATAATTAAGATAAATTGTACCTAAGAATTAAGATAAATTGCATAAAGATACATAATGGGAAAGAGTTTTCAACACTCTACTGTCACTCAAGGTCTTCAAAGGCAAGAAGAAAATAAAGAGTCTGACTTAAAGGAATATTTCAGCCCTTTGAAGCTTACTTCTGTGATGAGATTACAACATACTAGCACATTGTGCAAGTAATCAGGATTTGTAGTAACCTTTTCAACTAAAACAAGCTGCCACCCTACTAAATATCACTGACACACAGCAAAACAGAGACCACTCTGTGACTACGTACTGATTCGCTTCATGTCCATGCTGATCACGACAGCAAAAAAAGGAGAGAGAGAAGGAAGAGAGGGACACATCAAGAATCCAGGTGAGAACGGCTGGATGAGCCGCTCCAGTCCTGAGCTTGCTGGTCAGCCATACGCACCTAGTACTGCATTTCCTCAAAAAACCCTTGCTCACTGCTGTCCCTGTCATGAGTAGCCAAGTGCATGAGTTTCATGCAGTTAATGTGAGGCCAAAGCAAAATTAACCTCTCAGTTATCATCATGCAGAGGAAGATGAATTTAATTAAACTTCACTACTTTCCCCCAATAACAGGCTACCTTTTGTGACAAAGAATCTCCCCTTCCCTCCCTGACAGTTCATCAGTTAATATTGCACATCTGATTTCATTGCTTTGCACTGCTCGGCTGCCCAACATCTCAGAACACACCTGTAATGCCTCATCCCCTCTCCCCAAGAAACCCACATCAAGCACCGACCAAGAGAACCAGCAGGCAACGATTTTCAAATGAGTCCAATCCTCATGTTGTGCTGAAAGCCCTCAGAGCCCATTTCAAACCAGTTACACCTTGGTAAGACAAGACTTTACATTGGATCAGGGCTATTTGGCTTGGCTAAATCAGTGGCCTACATGAAGCCCAGAGCTGTGGCAAGTGTGGCTATTAGCTCAGTGAGCTCGTGGCTGTGGGCTTGCGGGACAGACACAAATACATATGATGCACAAACTGAAAATGCAGGTGCATTATCTTCACATGGAGGGCACTAGGTAAATGTTTTGAAATACTGAATAGCAGCCACTATCAATCAAGAGAGCAGAGAACAGATGGGAAGGAGGCTGTGTGGAGAGAAAGCATGTAGAGAGGAACATGTATTTTCTCCCCCTCCTTCCTTGCTCTGATAACGATTCTGGATATGCTCATGCAATTTTCTGGGTAAAAGCAGTCCCCATCCATGTATTCCAGCACACTGCCCAGCCGTGGCTGTTTCCTTACCCCAGCATGGCAAAATCACAGATACCAACGCATGTGCAAAATGCTGTAACACCAGAAATCAGCATTTTCCCATCCTTTCGTTTCTTACAGTGTATTTCTTTCCTCCTAAATTATTCCACTCCTTCTCCAACTAGAGAACGTTAACTCCAAAACATTTCATCCAATTAATCCTGCTACTAAACAGGATGGCAATTCCATCTCATTCTGTCATCTTCAGGCAGGTTTGACAACAGACATGATGCTGGATAAAAAGGCTTGTTAATGGCAAACCTCAAACACCTCCTCTTGAATAAAAATTCAAAGCTAGCCAAACTTTTTTTTTTAATTTTTGAAAAAAAAAAAAGTCATATCTAAGTTTTTAGAAGAAATCAACATTTACTTGGTGGCTGCCATTTTGTCGAGGAAAACAACTGCTAGGATTCTAGGTTTCTCTTCGGTATTAAAAGTCCAATGTTAGAGCTTCAATCGAGATTTATTAATGGATGTCGTAACAAATTCACTTCATGCTGCAGATACCAGAGGACACACATTTTGGGTGATGTTAATTTTAACCAAAACGATTTAAAAATATTAGTCACTTCTGCATAATTCTCAACACAAAGAGAGTTCCAGATTCTCATTCACAGTAACATCATTATACGCTATTTTGGTAGCACAAAAGAGCCTTTACAATGGAAACAAGCTAAGGTCCTTCACATTCCCGGATCCTGTCACTATTTGTGACTTGTTATTAATAACACGCTGTAAGTACAGTACTCAAAACCTAAATATTGAGAGTAACAAATGCGCACATAAAAAGCATTGTGCGCCAGGGCTGGATTTATGATGTAGGCAGTTGTTCCACCCCAGCTGAAGCGCAGTCTGTTGCTGCACTATAATGGCTTAATTCTTGCTCCTGAAGACTGCGGGCGGGCAGGGAGCATTACGCCAGGGCAAGCCAAGCAGGATCCAGCCCCTCGGCTTGTGCATCCCGCAGAGACAGGCGAGATTACCCTCCAGCCCCGACCGTGGGGATAGGTCTTTAAATACAGCAGAACCACGATGGTTCCCCCAGGAGTGACATAAAGTAAGTATTTATCTTCTCAGCAGTGTGTGGGCAGACAACCGATGGCGTCTGAGAATATAACCGGCAATACAAATTTCACAAGGCTGGAAACCAGTCATGTGAAATTGGTAGTTACCAGCCCTGGGCTGCACGATGAGCAGGGGCAAGAGGCTGCAGAATTGATTTGTGCTTGGATGGGACAGAGAGGGCGGCTGCTGCTGCTTCTCTTTCTCAGTGAGCCCATGTTAACAGTGAGCCGGGAAGACAGCCATGAAAGCAAACTCTGACTTACTACCAAGTAATTTACAATAGTCTAGACAGCCAAAGCAATACATATTTCAAAGCTACCCAATGTCCTTGGAAAAAGAAGGAAAGGAAGCAACCATATTTTCCATATTTTTTTTTGCATGGTGTTTCTTTTGATCATTTATGAAAATAAGAAAAAGAGCAGCATGAACTACTTACCTTGGCTATTTGGACACACCAGTTCAGCAGAAGTTGGGAGCCGATATTATCCTTATGCTCGTGAACATAATCCAACAGGCAGCCGTGAGGCATCAGCTGAGTGACCAGCTGAATGGTTGGGCTCAAGCAGACACCAAGGAGTCTCACCAGGTGCGGGTGGTCCATGCTGGCCATGATGAGAGCTTCCTGTAACAACAGAAGGGACCCAGTTACTCCACTATGTCTCAAGGCTCTATGTATAGAATTCCCGTTCCCCACGAAGCATCGAAAGGAAATCAGCATCCTTAAGTACCATAAATTTCCATGCTTTTCCAGCATTAGGCACTCCTAGACAAAACCTGCTTTGATGCAATGCATGTTATACGGTCCTAAACAACAGGTCAGAGTATCTGCAGAGCTCCACTGACATCAGGAACTCGGCATTGCCTCAGATTCCCTGTTTCGTTACATACAGGCACAGAACTGAAGGTGCAAATGTGACACAGTTAACGTACACTTCTAAGGACACTCTCGTTCTATTTCTCTGAATTCAGTTTCTTGAATTTGTCTTCTGGTTTGTGGTCAATCCATCAGGCCTCAACTAACTTTTTTTCATGCACATAAACCATGCCATTTGTAGAAAGTTCTGTCTCCAGTTAGGCCTAATTCTGCAAGAGATTTGATTACACCGTACTGAAATGCTTTACTGGACCAAAGACTTAATGCTTACTATTTTACAATTACTATTTATTGTTTTTAAGCATTTAATATTTTTAAGCTACAAGATGATGTTAAAGGAGAACTTCCCAAAACAGAGTTCAGCCTGCAAAAGGTTAAGAATCATGAGGTATAACGTGGGGTTTTCAAATGTGTCTGACACAGCCTAGCAGGGCATATTCCTGCTTAACAGGACAAGTAGAGCACTACACAAGTTCCCAGAGTCAGAAATCTGATCCTTCTAGTACAACTCCTGGTCTTTGAGAGGCCTCCCCCAGGTGATCTGCGTGAACCACTTCATTTTTCTAAGCTTCAACTTCTCACCCATTGCACGGGCAGCAACACTCCTCCTTTTCTCCTACACTCCTCCTTTCTCCTTCCCAGACCTTGGCTTGCAGAGGTTTTCAGCTAGCTGGTTGTCTAATATCAAGCACCAGAAGGACTTAACCTTGGTTAATGCATTCAGTCCTCAAATCTCATCTACAAATCTCCCACAGCCTGCGAGATATACAGGACCAAATACCACAGGACTTGGTACCACCAAGTACCAACTTTCCTTATAAAAACCTCACACAGGTAAAGCTGCTACCACGAGCAACTGGCTTTCAAAAAAAAAAAAAAAAAAAAAAAACTCTTCTCTCTCATTCCCTGAGCTAAGTCCACAATTTCAATAAAGATCACTTGCTCTGGGCAAAGAACAATGAGAAGAGAGGGGAAATGCAGGTTTTGTAAGGCTATTTTGGCTCTCTCTCCTTCTCAAAAAAGAGAGAAAAAATACAACATATTTCTGACAACTTAAAGAGTAACAGCTATAATACTGCCAGAGAAAGAAAGAAGAAAAAAAAGGATGAGAAAAAGTTGGCATCAGAGGAACACAGCATCTCCCCCTTCCCCCGCCGCAACTCATAAACCTATTTTTTTCTTCCGTATATTAAGGGAAAAAAAGTCCTGGCAAGTAAGCTAAGTTTGTATTAAAGAAAATTGCTCATCACAGTACAAAGCATATTTGAAACCAAATTGCAGAGTATTTGCATAATAGTTCTCTTTCTTTCCCTTTTCTTCGTTACGATGAAAAGATGTACAAGACTAATTGTAGAGTCCCCCTCTCCCCCCAGAAGAAAAGAGCAGATGGTCTCCACTGGGGAGGGGGGAGAGAGCATCCTCCTTCTCCTGGCATGCATGGGAGAAAGAAAAGAACTAAATAAACAAACCATAAGGGCTATAAGACGGGGTGACTGCAGGAGAATTACCAAGGAAGACTCCAATCCTACAAGGGAGATAGGGGATCTTCATTAAAGAAGTTTTGTTCCTGTTCAAATTAATATAGTTCTCTCCTCCTTGAGTATGTCCGGGGTCTCCTTGAAGCAATCTTAGCCTCCTTCTGCTGTCACTAGAAAATGTCACTGAAGGCCACCAGAATAAATGCATGTTGACAGGTGCATTATCCCGTTTCAAAGAAGAAAATTACTCTACCTCATTTTTTTTTTCATTTTTATTTTTACCCATTCATTTTTCTCCTGCAGATGCACTGGGAATAGTACTTGTTGTTCCCTCTCGCTCAAAGTTAAGAGTTGCTCCAGGAACTCAAAGTGGGACTACTTTTCTCGATAATCAGGACTGATTAGAACATGGACAAGATACTCTCTTCACTCACCAAGGGCCCAAATGGAAAGCTTAGAAGCATGTGCTCCATTAGTCTCCAGCTACAAGCCATTTATAAGTCTATTTGAGTCAAAAGGAAAGACACCTGTACAATAATAAAAGCAAGCAGTGTCATTTGTCTCATCCTGGTATTACAGGAAAGCATCTATTCTTCCACTGGATTGGGGCAATGGCTCTGGGGAAAAAAAGATATTTTTTAAAAAATATTATGGTCTGCTCTGTAATGAATCAAGACACGCAACGTAACAAAAAACAAGAAAGTTTTCAATAAAGGCCCAAGTCCCTAATGGATGTTAAGTTACCACAAATCCTGCCATCACATAGTTGTTACAATTAGTAAAATTATTGTTAATTTTATAGTACTAGCTCCTACAGGAGAATTCAGTTCAGGATTATGTGTATCCAGCACAGCAGAAAGACACACACACACAAAAAAATCTGCTAGAGACTAACTAGACAAAACACACAAGCAACAGCAACAGTACTGCTCGGTAGCGTTTTTAAAATCCATTCTGCAGCTAAGGAACACAAACCTTGCTTTAAAATCAGTTTGGATGCAGAAGACCCTAAAGCCCCAATTTCCATGGTGTTTAGGCACTCTGCAGCCTGCCTGGCTCCCAATTACATTTTCTGAAGCACTTCATCAGGGAAGGCACCGAACTGCCCGAGTCAGCTGTCTCTCAGAGGCATCTTTGAAAACCTGCTTCTGCAATTTCCCTTATCTTTTGGTAGCCTTATACCCACAGATCTTGTCTCCACACTCAATTGGCAGAATTACAGGAATGATCTTGAAAATGGAACTTACCATCCCAATTTAACCATGAGGAAACTGAGGAAGAGAAAACCACAGCCTGGTATCCAGAGTCAGATAGTGATGCTGCTTAGAGCAGAGGTGCGAACGGGCTCCAGGTCACTGCATCTCTCTGCCCTGGGAAAAGATGCTCTGAAGTGGGAAGTGAAAAGGAGAAAGAGAGGAAGGATGAAGATGCAACACTGCATCCTTGTCCCAGGAGTTGGATGTTTTGTGACACCCTCGTGCTCGTACCAAGGCAGGGAAGCCCTGGTGAGCAGCCTGTCGCTGCAGTGATACGGCACAGAGTTCTTCGTCTCGAGGCTTTAACTTCAGTGACATTGCCACAACGCAGCTACGAGTCCAACCAAGACATCTCCTCCAAGACGTATCCCACCCCGAGTCGCTTCGCAAGGAGCAGAGTAGCACTGGGTCAGCACCCTGCCAACGCCAAAACCAGGCCCTAAAGAAGCATGGACATCCTAAGGGAAGCACGGACATCCTAAGTATGGACATACACATCAGTCAAGAGACTCCCCTTGGCTCTCTACGGAGGATTATTTAAGTCCCGTTAATCACCTGTGTCATTGCAGAGTCCTGAGCTAAGCCGGGTGAACACGTGCATCTGATCAGAGCTTGGCAAGCAGGGACAAGGTGAAAAATCTTTGGTTTCCTCCCCTCCTGCTTCCGTCTGTCTTGCCATAAAATACCCCAAATCAAACAAAACATAAGAAACCACACATACACTCACAAAAGGTTTTTTTCTAATCACTGCCGAGCAAATAAAAACACTTTAAAGCTACTTCTTACTACGCTGCGCATTTTTCTTAGCACTAACCGTGCTGTGGTGACAGCAAAAGTGCTGCAGTGAAGACGCTGCTTTTTCCATTCGTTTTACAGTGCTTCAAAGGCTAAGGCGAAGAGGCCCGCCTGGAACTCCTGCCTCACCTGCCTCGGGGCAGATCCAATTACTGGCCAATATATTTGGAGCGTGTTTTGCTCGCAAGCCTCCTTGCAGACATACTCCAGCAGGCCTTGCCCAACTTCCACCTTACAGCTGACTTACCCACGCGTAGTCTGCACGAAAACCGAGGCAGAGCGACAGCACAACACGTACACCCAACAACATCCACGACTGTGCTCGTGTGGCTGTGAGAGCCCTTCTCAAATTCCTCCCGTCCTTGCTATGCTCGGTGCTGGTTTCCGTCGCTTCACAGCACTGCGTCATTTCCAACCTCCGGGATGGTATTTTCCCCAGTCAGGCGGGTGTTTTTGGGGAAGCTGCTGCCAAGGTGTCTCATACATTTCTGAAAACGAGAGGAGAGCTGCAGCTACAGGGACCAACAGGGGCTCCCAGCGCCCTGCAGCAGCAGAGGGAGGACAGCGACACCACCGACCGCCACCGCTGCTTTTCCAGGAACTGCTCTGGAGTCATCACAGGCAGACGCTTTTATCAGGGTGTTTTCGGGCAAAAGTCTTAGCCAAGACGTGGCAATAGGTTACATAACCCGTTTTCCTGTGGGTAGTAGAGGCAGCAGCGCCTGAGCGCTGCCTGGGCAGGCCGGCCCTGAGGCGAGGGGCCGCGGCGGCGCCTCACGCAGAGCGGCACCGTCTGTCCCGGCCGTCCTGGCCCTGTGCTGCCCTGAGAGAGGGGCACTCGGGAGCACACGAAATAAAATCCTTCTGGAAATCCACATCCCTGCCCCATGCAGAAAAGACAAACACTTACGTATAATCAGATAGTTTCATGCGCGGTTGCTGTGTGGAAGCCTAACACCACACTCAGGTCCAAAGCCTTTACTCGCACTCACGTGAGTGATTTTTCTGTGTAGAAACATGACGTTTGGCAGCGCCGAGTCTGGCTGTCCCAGACTGTCATAACTAGAGCTCTAACGCAAAGCCCTGCTGTATTAAGGAAGCGAAAAGTGTTGCTGTCTGGTGCACCCTCGCACTCAGAGCAATAAAAGGATAAAAACTAGGAATGTAAAATAAAGCTAGGCCCACAGCAGATACCTCACTTGCAAACGTGATGGCAACACCAGAGCAACGCGCTGCAGGAGGAGGGACGGTCCCACTTCCCTACCAGCCCTTGAAACCAGCACGATTCGAGCTGGGCAGAGAGGAACCTCGTGAGGTTCAACAAGGACAAGTGCAGGGTCCTGCACCTGGGCAGGAATAACCTCAGGCACCAGCACAGATCAGGGGTTGATCTGCTGGAAAGCAGCTCTGCAAAGAGGGATTTGGGAGTCCTGGTTGACAAGAGGTTGACCATGAGGCAGCAATGTGCCCTCGTGGCCAAGAAGGCCGATGGGATCCTGGCTGGACCAGCAGGTCGAGGGAGGTGCTCCTGCCCCTCTACTCAGCCCTGGTGAGGCCACATCTGGAGCACTGTGTCCAGTTCTGGGCCCCACAGTACAAGAGG